>CM041295.1:12000379-12340379 GCA_023052935.1 Piezodorus guildinii | reverse complement strand
CCACCTTCTTACCTTCCCATCTCACTTTTACCAATCATGGGTAAAATCTTGGAAAAACTTATCCTAAAACGCCTGTATCCCATCCTTGATACTAATTCCATAATTCCTGATCACCAGTTTGGATTCAGAACGTCCCACTCCACTATCCAGCAATGTCATCGTGTGGTGGACGTTGTCTCGTCTACACTGGAGCGTGGCTTGTATTGTACGGGAGCCTTCCTCGACGTGGAACAGGCCTTTGACCGAGTCTGGCACCCAGGATTGCTTTACAAGCTCCGCCAATTCCTCCCCCCTACATACTTCCTTATTATCCAGTCCTACCTCACTGGCGGATCCTTCAAAATCAATCATAATAATTCATTTTCATCCATTTTTAGTCAGTCTGCTGGTGTCCCTCAAGGTAGTATCCTAGGACCCATCCTTTACACAGTTTATACAGCTGATATCCCAACCAATCCTAACACCTTCCTTTCTACCTATGCTGATGACACTTGTGTGTTATCAGTCAATACTGATCCAACTATTGCCTCTCAAACTCTCCAATCCCACCTCTGAGACCTTGAAGTATGGTGTCAGAACTGGAGAATTAAAATAAATTCCAACAAATCCAACCAAATTACCTTTACCCTTCGTCGTAAACCTATGACTTCCTGCCCTACTGTCTCCTTCAAAAATACTCCTCTTGTCCCGGTTGAACAGATCCGATATCTAGGGCTGCACCTTGACAAACGCCTTACTTGGAACCCTCATACAAGACTGAAACGACAAGAAACTGCACGACGTTTTCGACTACTTCAACACTTACTAGACAAACGTTCTAATCTTAACGTTAACTACTAAAGGCTCATCTACATGACTATCATAACACCGATATGGACTTACGGAGTTGAGCTCTGGGGCTCTACTAAACCATCGAATTATTCTCGTATCCAATCAAGACAGTCCAAAATCCTTTGTAAAATCCTCAATGCTCCTTACTTTGTCATCAACAAACCCATCCATAAAGACCTTAATGTCCCATATGTTGCAGATTTGGCCCGTACGAGGTATCAATCCTTCCATGACAAACTCCATTCCCACCCTAATCCCTTCAATTTCTGACAATCCTCCGAGGCGTCTGAAAAGGAGATGGCCCCGGGACCTTCTAGTTTAGAATATTTTTAGAGTGCTTTCATTGGGAAGCTTCTCTACATGTGTTTCATGCCTTTTTATACTTCATTCAAATTTACTTGTTATACAGTTGTAAATTCCAATAAATAAATATATAATTTATAAAAAAAATTTTTGTTATTAAAATTTAATGAATTAAAAGACCAGTTCTTTTGTTACTATTTAATAGCACAGGTTTACACTCAGATTGTTATTCCACTCCCTGACCACTTTCTCTATAGCCCAGTTGAATGATAAAGGTAGATAAGCCTCACTACTCTTGATAAGAATATTTTAGGCACTTTCATAATTATATAATTATAATTTTTTTTTTTTTTAAATTTGGATGGATAATTGTAATACTAGCTTGCAAAGCACAACCAATAGTTGATTTTACAAAACATTATATATTCCATATGTTTTATTTTATTTCACATATTAAAAACACTTGACAAACAAAATAAATATATGATTCTATTCACACATTGGGGGAAAAAATGTTTCTAAATGTCTTTCTTCTGTTTGCAAATAGGGAAAAGTCCAACAGACACTTAAAAAGTTTTCCAAGAGAGTAAATAAGAAAAGTTTTGTTCCTCACAATGCAGTTCCTTTTTTCTTTCTTTGACTTAGGTAACATTGAACAGGAGTGATATTTAATAATTTATAAAGTTTCCGGAATATCGTTTCGTAATTGTTTTATGATGCAAAATCTAGTTATTTGATAAAATTAAGCTATTACTGTTATCAAGGCATTGAGTATTATATTTTAAAATCAACAACATCTCATATTTAACCTATACATATTATGTCCATTGTTTTGATATTAAATCTCGAAAATATACTTAATTAATAATAACCATATTTATGATTATTTATTTATTTATTCGTATGTATTACAGTTTGTCACAATGCACAATAATAATATTGCTAAAGGAACACATTCATACAATATTTACAACATAAACAAAAGGAAAGTCAAATTACATAAAATGAAACCAAACTAAATAAACGTATACAATAACAAAATTTGTAGATAAAATAAATACAAATAAATGAAGTTAACAAATAAATAAACAAACATTTATTTAATAATAAATTATTCTGTAGAACCCAGTAATGAGTATTCTTTTAAAGAGTATTAGTTATGTTATTGCGCCTTCAATGGTATGTTTAGAGTTTATAGTTATCTGCATAAGGCCTTGATGAATAAACGCTTATTATGCGATTTAATATAACTGCATCTTTAATAAGAGTCGTATCACATTGCATTTAATGATAGTTCTGAGTTTCTCGTCACATCATGAAAATTACGGACTGTTCAATTTATTTATGTAAATATATGTTACAACTGATGTAATTTTATTAATAGACATTGGAATAAACGATTTGGAAAATACCTTTCCTGAAGTCGTTGTTAAAGGGGGTCTCAACTAATCCAATTTTCAGGGTTATTTTTTATTGCTACTGAAATTTATTAATTTTAAATAAACTATTCCTGTTCATCCCATTTTACTCAGTCTGCTGGTGTCCCTCAAGGTAGTATCCTAGGACCCATCCTTTACACAGTCTATACAGCTGATATCCCAACCCATCCTGAAACCTTCCTTTCTACCTATGCTGATGAAACTTGTGTGTTATCAGTCAATAACGATCCAACTATTGCCTCTCTAACTCTTCAATCCCACATCAGAGACCTTGAGATATGGTGTCAGAATTGGAGAATCAAAATCAATTCCAACAAATCCCACCAAATAACCTTTACCCTTCGTCGTAAACCTATGACATCCTGTCCTACTGTCTCCTTTAATAATATTTCGCTTGTTCCAGTTGAGCAAATCCGTTACCTAGGACTTCTGCTTGACAAACGTCTAACATGAAATCCGCACAATAGAAAGAAACTGCTCGCCGCTTTCGGTTACTTCAACACTTACTAGACAAACGCTCTAAACTTCCACTTTACTACAAAAGACTCATCTACATGACCATCATAAGACCTATCTGGACTTACGGAGTTGAGCTATGGGGCTCCATAAACCATCAAATTCTTCCCGTCTTCAATTCTTACAATCCAAAATCCTTCGAAAAATCCTAAATGCTCCTCATTTTGTCACGAACAAGCTCATCCATAACGACCTTAATATTCATTTTGTAGCTGATTTGTCCCGAACCAGGTATCAATCCTTCCATGACAAACTCCACTCCCACTCTAACCCACTAGTTTTAATGTTTGCTTCCTCTTCTATTCCTGACAATCCTCCGAGGCGCCTGAAAAGAAGATGGCCTCGAGACATTCTAGTTTAGATTCATAGTGGAGTGATGCCAATGGGCATTTTCTCTTCATGTATTTTTAATGTATATTATCTGACAGCTAATTTACTTGATGTATTTACTAATACAGTTGTAAATCTCAATAAATGGAAAAAAAAAAAACTATTTCTTTTTTTTTTTATGCCTGCCCTTATGGAAACTGTTTGAAGTTGAATATCTGAGGATGGCATATTCACTTCTTTGCCACCTCCCTCCTCTCTTCCCAATATCCCTTGACCCGTACTTCTGCTTCCTCTGTTCCGACCACAATGCTCCTTTCCTTCTCTTCTCATTTCCCATAAGTTTTGTGTGTCCTAATTTTGTTCCTCAATACCTTTCCGTATCTTATCATTTGCTGGTTGATCCCCAATTGCCTTAAGTATTCCTCTATTTCATGATATTAATTAGTTTTTTTTAGTTTGAACGTTTTGTAAATATTTATACCTGAGTATTTGCCTCGTATTCTGCTTTTATCTCCACAAGTGGGAGGTAAACCCAGTTCATGGTTCCACGAGTTTTATAATTATTCCCGGTTCCTTGGTTAAAAAAACTGATAATTTTTTCTTTATCTTCAAAAATAACTGAGTTATTGAATTAAATCACTTTTAATCGGCTGCCATTTTAAAACTAATAACTGATATAAACATCTAGGTATTAGGATCATCGTTGCATGCCCTAGTATTTTTGTGACGATTTAAAAAAAAAATGGTCTAGTAGTTCCAGTAAAAGGGGAGCCTGTGGCTGAGTGGCTAGCGCGCTAGTCTCTCGTACTACAGGTTCTGAGTTCGAATCCCAGTCCCGTCGGGGCTTTTATAAGGATGTAAAAAAATGGGGATTCACTCACAACCTCTCCCCCGGGTATGTGAGACCCGTCAGCCAAGAGGTGGCCACTCACAAAAATAGGCGTAAGGAATGATGACCCTACCCTGTATAATCTCATCGTAAATCGTGATTATATTCCCCCAGGAGATTACACCACGAGGCCAAGGGCCTACACGGCCTGTCGAGCCACTGGAAGAAGAAGAAGTTCCAGTAAACGGATTTTTTTATTTGTTTTTCGGGATCTAGGTATCTTGAAACTTAAGCTCTCAAATGTTGAGGGGGGGGGGAGATTTTTTCTCTTTTTTTGATCTATTACAAAGGTTCATTATTGAAAATAATAAATCAAAACCCTTAAAATTGTAAGCATCTCGTTTTGCTGAGCCCGGCAGTCCTGGGAATGGGTTGAACCCAGTCTGCTGAATATGATATGGCAGAAGGTTGTAGTCTGCGCTAAAAAAATGATTATCTTTTAAACTTTTTGAAAGATTTTGAGTGAAATATGAAGAGTTGAACGGATGACAGTGTCCTCTTTGTGAGAGAACTCGTCTTGTATTGCCTCAGCTGTCATGTGTGCCCCCTTCCAATCTGGTAATGGACGGGGTAATTTTTTTTCTGGGTAGGCCCAATGTGAAGAGCAGCGCCTTCTAGGAAGGTCCGCGGGGTCCAAAGCCAGTAAGACCCTGAGTCACGAAGTAATGACTCACCCCCCCTTGGATAGGACCCCTCGCCCGCTATTTACCTACAGACTGTGGGAGGGGAGGGAGGGGAGAGGTCATAGGGAGGGGAGGGGCCTTTACACTAGGCATCGAGAAGATTGCTTCATCACCGAGTTATTTCTCTAGAAGAGCCTGGATATTATATACTTTACTTAAACCATTTCTAAACACGATTGTAAAATCTTTACATACATAAAATGATAATGTGATTTTGGTTTCCGCCAACTCCTTCTAAAACACACAAGACAGATTTTGATACGGTTTTCACCACCGTTTAGGGCATTCTTTCCTGAAGGTTTATAAGTAAAATACATTGCAATTTAACTTTTATTTAAACGGGAAAATTAAATTTTCTGTAACCAAGTCATCATAAAATTATTCCTGAAATATAAGTAGTAATATACAATTATAATACGCCGTTGGAATGGGCTAGATTTTAGAAAAGTTATTAAGTAATAAAATAAATGATACGAGTTAATATAAAGTTGTTGTAGGCCCATATACCTATAAAGATATGTTACTGTTAAAGAGAGGTTATCACCGTCTTACAGGATCCTGCAGGTTATCTTCTTCCATTCAGTACGCTGCATTTTAGAAACGATATTAAGTACCTAATTGTAATCAAATTTTATAACATACATAGCTATTTGTTATAAATCTTAAATCTAACATTGTTATTAATTATTTCAAATTTATTACTATTTCATTAAAACAGATGTTTCTCTGTAAACTAAATCGGATTCCTTTGGAAACGTAATTTTATTTTTAAAATGTAATTTGAATAGTTGATTAGAAATATAAAGCAGTTATAAAGATAATAGGATAGGAGCCTTTGTTATGTATATTGTTTTCGAATACATGCATAGCAGTCAAGTTTGATGTATAAGGAAAAATAAAATTTTCCGTTATTTGTGCTTCACTTTCAAATAACAAACAGATAAACTTTTAAAAAATTAATTTATGTTTTTCATTTCCGCGGATGATTAAATCTATTAATGAATAGACGTTATAAAATGAAAACATGTTTCTTGCTAATTATACTTATCGTTACGATAAACTAAATCTTTGAAAGCGATAAACTCTGAATCGGCCCGACTGAGATTTTTTTAACATAAAAGACTCCCGTGCAAAGCAGGTATACACAAAGTAAAGAGACGAGTAGTGCATAAACTTAAAACTGATCATTATATGTAGCAATTTGATATTGTTATATTATTTAATCTAAATCATATGTTTCTAACGAAACTGAATACACTATTTATTTGAAATTACTTAAAAAAATTTCAACTTTATGTTTATTTAATATTTCTTAATTTTAACTGCTGAGGTAAGTGAAGTCGTGTGTTTCGCGCACCACATTTTTAAATGTTATTATGTGGTTAATTAAGAGACTAGTTTACTTTTGGTACAGAATTTAATATACTGTTACTGTTATATACTGAAATAAAGTTTTAAAAAAAATACATTTTTCGGTTAATAATGTATGTGATCATTAAATACGCAATTTAAAAACTTGCACAAAAAAGAAAAATTATTGAAATAAGAATATAATTAGAAAAGATTTGGAGCTCTTTTTTTTCGTATTGTTCCTTTGATACATCATCAGAACCATAATGTTTTTAAATTACTCTCATTTCTACTTATTAATTAAACTTCTTTTTATTTCCTTTATTTTTTTTTTACACAGCATTGTGTATATTGTATGATTTTATACACTGTAATATAGTAAAAAAACTAAAATAAAATACCTTGAAGGCTATGACCCAGACTAACCTACAACTTGCTGATGCCATCTCCCTCAAGGTTTCTCCTACCGTCCGCTCAAGGAACAGCTATTTTATTAATAACTTTTCGTTGAATCTCTTCTCAAAATATGCGTACTTCGATAGAAGTTTTCACTTCAATTATTGATGTTCATTTATTATTCAACAATTGAAAGATTATTTCAGAATTTGAACATTTCTTCTGTAAATAAAATGATTGAATTTTGAAAATAATTAATATTACTTGCAATTATTACATTTATTATTATCAGTTCTGGTTTAAAAAAAATTATAGAATAGCAAAATAGGAAACATGCCTGGGGGAACTATAACAACACTATATCTGGGGTTACGTTCTTGACCTTTTATCGCATATAATGATTCATATAAATCAAATTATATTATTATGACCATGATAGTACAAGTCATAGGAAGATAATGGAAATGTTTAATTATTTATTAAAAATATACTATTGTACACATCATGCAAATAAACTATATTTCTTATCTTACAATTTATTAAGATATTGATAAACAATATTTAAAAGAAAACATTTAAAAAAAAATCGTTTTAAATGGTATAAAATTAAATTATTATTTAATTTAAAAAAAAATCTGGTGTGAACAAATTATCGGCATATACCCCTTGTCAGACTATTTCGATCATAATAAAACTTTACATGATACTAAACTTACATCCAATTCAATTTTACATCGTTATAGCTAGTTTAATCAAAATAATTTGAGTCGTTTTTGATAGATTGGTTGCTGTAACATGTAATGCCTACATCTTAAATGTGAAATTTCAGTTTCGTCTACTTTTCGTTATTGTACTATTCTCACCACACTCAGATCATTTTGCGGAACCTTGTGATTTGGACTAAGTAGACCCCAAAACTTTCCCGGTCGTAATAATTTCTCTTACTGTATACTTCATATATAGGTTAGTGAAAGTAAATATAAAATTATAATAATCGCACTGTCATAATGATCCAACTACTGCATCCCAAACCCTTCAGTCCCACATCACAGTCATTGAAGAATGGTGTCAAAATTGGAGGATCATAAATAAATCCCAACAAATCCCACCAAATCACCTTTACCCTTCGTCGCAAACCGATGACTTCCTGCCCCCTAGTATCCTTTAATAACATTACCCTTACTTCTGTAGAACAAATCCGATACAGGTCTCCATCTTGACAAGCGCCTTACTTGGAATCCTCACACAAGACTGAAACGACGAGAAACTGCTCGAAGATATCGATTACTACAACACTTACTAGACAAACGTTCAAAACTTCCAGTATATTACAAAAGACTCATCTACATCACAATTATCAGACCTATTTGGACCTATGGAATCGAGCTTTGGGGCTCTACGAAACCATCTAATTCCTCCCGCATCCAGTCCTTACAATCCAAAATCCTGAATGCTCCTTATTTTGTCACAAATCAACTCCTCCATAATGACCTAAGCATCCCATTTGTTGCAGACATAGCCCGTGATAGATACACCTCTTTCCATTTTAAACTCCCTGCCCATACAAACCCACTTCCCCCTAATTTATCTTCCTCAGATATCCCTGATAACCCTCCAAGGTTACTGAAAAGAAGGTGGATGCAGGACCTACTGTCTTAAAATAGTTAGTAAAGTGCTACCACTGGGTAGTTCTTTCTCAAGACATTTTCATGACTTTTTATTTTCATACTACACATTTACTTATTGTATTCTTTAGTACAGTTGTAAATTACTATGAATAAATAATAAAAAAAAAATTATAATAATCAATTTATTTAAATTAAATTGAAATAAGTTATTGTTTCATGTGCATATAAGCATGAATATAGGTGTCGAAGTTAATAATTTATTGGTTATTCAACATGTCATAATTGGATAATTTTTTTTTGTTTATTAGTATGATTTTTGTGGTTATTTAATTTTATTTTTTATTTTTTTCAGATAATCAGAACTAAGTTAACCAAGCAACCACCTGGAATCCACCATGTTATACTAAAATGTATAATGGGTATATCCATGGAGTAAATAAAGGACTATTCGTTTTCAATTAGTTAAGGTAATGTGGGATGTATTTCATATTATTAATTATATTTCATAATATTAATGTAAAAAAAAAAAAATAATAGTGAAAATACTAATTGTTACTAAACTATATCAGAATCACGTAGTCTTGTGATTTTATTCTTGAATTTGACACTTTCCTATCTTAAAAATTATTGGAATTTTATTCTGATGTATGAATTGTTGCCCGCACAGTAGTAGAGAAAATCTCGCTACAAAACAAACCTTTTATTGTTTTATTACTTGGTATATAAATGTATTACTAGAAATAATAATCCTATGTAATTAGTAATAGTAAGTTTTCATAAATAACTATTTATTAGCCTTTTTATTTTTAATAAATAATCGATTTAAGAAAAATGTTCAGTAACGGATTATAGTTTAAAAGAAATGTAGAAATATAGGGTTTGCTGGAACTGGATATCCATTGTATAGAGGAGAAAAATAGCTTGTAATTGTTGTAAAGAGCTTTCCTTTCCTCTGCCTTCACTCAGCATTGCAATTCTTTACTTGAAGCAACCGGTGAATGTTCCTCTGTAGTCTGCGTCTTTAGCCATTTTACTATTTAAATTTTAATCCAAAGCAAATATTTCATTCATATTGAGGATAATTTTGTGATAAAATCTATGAAATTCAGTAATTCAGTTAAAATAAATGTATTAATAATAATGAGAGTACAAATATAAATAAGTAGAAATATACGGGAGTCAGTAGTGTGAATAATATATCTTCTCAAACACATGAGCCATTATCAGGGCCCCAAACATCCCAAGAGATACGTATCCATACAATATTACCATAAAAAATTATTAATATAGTGACAATAAAATTTAAAAAATTACAGTTATACAGACATATTATAAATACAAATTATAATAACATGATAAACAATAAGACTGTGATGAGTATTAAATCAAATTTAGAAGTATTCTGACACCCGGGATTACTTTACAAACTCGGCAAATTCCTCCCCCTACATACTTCCTTATCTTCCCGTCCTACCTCACTGGCACATCCTTCAAGTATCATAATAATGCCTATTCATCCATTTTTAGTCAGTTTGCTGGTGTTCCTCAAGGCAGTATCCTAGGACCCATTCTTTACACAGTTTATTCAGCTGATATCCCGTCCCATCCTAACATTTTTCTTTCTAAATATGCTGATGACACATGTGTATTATCAGTCAATACTGATCCAACTATTGTCTCTCAAACTCTCCAATTCCACATCAGATACCTTGAAGTATGTTGTCAGAATTGGAGAATTATACAATAAAATAAATTCTTACGAACCCACTGAATTACCTTTACCCTTCGTCGTAAACCTATGACATCCTGCCCTACAGTGTCCTTCAATAACATTCCGCTAGTTCCTGGTGAAACGATCCAATATCTAGGAATCCACCTTGACAAACTTCCTACTTGGAACCCTCATACAAGACTGAAACGACAAGAAACTGCTCGACGTTTTCTGCTACTCCATCACTTACTAGACAAACGTTCTAATACTCCCATTAACTAGAAAATTCTCATCTAAATGACTATCATACGGCCTATATTGATTTACAGAGTAGAGCTTTAGGGCTCTACTAAACCATCAAATTCTTTCCGTATCCAAACCCTACAATCCAAAAACCTTCGTAAAATCCTTAATGCTCCTTACTTTGTAACTAATAAACTGATCCTAATAGACCTTAATATTCCGTATGTTGTTGATTTGGCCCGAACCAGGTTTCATTTATTTTATGACAAACTCCAATCCCACTCTAATCCTCTAGTTCCAATCCGTTCTTCCACTTCTATTTCTGATAATCCTCCGAGGCGTATGAAAAGAAGATGGCCTCGAGACCTTCTATTTTAGAATATTTTAGAGTGCTGCCACTGGGTAGCTCCTTTACATTTCTTGTACATGCCTATTTTATTTTAGTCTATTTACTATATGTGTTGTACAATACAGTTGTAAATATCAATAATATTTTTTTTTTAAATAAATAAAAAAATTAAGAATTAATTAGGGAGTTAAAAAAAAATATATAAGCTATCCGTGTGCTATGACAACCATAAACTGAGGAAAAACCGAAAGACAACAATAGGTGGCTTAAAAAAGAAAAGAAAAACACTATAAGTATATTTGTTAATTGTACATATTTTTTCTCTTGTGTATAATTAAATAACCGTTAAAATAAGGTGTAGTATTTATGTTTAAAGGAAAAACCGTTAGGGGTTTTTAAATCAACCCCCTCCATACCAAGTATTGTTGTCTTTCGGTTTTTCCTGAGTTTATGTTTGTCATAGCTCACGGACGGTACGGTTATATATGTTTTTTACCTCTCTATTTACTTCTATTGGAGTGATGTGCTCTAGTGGGTAGAGAGCTAGTCTACTGTTCTCCGGATCCTGGATTCGAATACCGGCTGTGACAGATTATTGTTTATTCTGTCAAAAAAAACCCTGAAAAACCTGGGATCTGGGCGTGATAAAGAACTAATGACCTCATTGTGCGGCCAGTGGCCTAGAAACAGTACTAACCGCTGTATGTAATGAGCCCAAGACCCTTTACGGGTTGTAGAGCTACAGGTTTTTTTTTATTTACTTCTAAATTTGATTACATCCTTATCACCATCTTATTATTTATCATGTTATTATTATTATTTGTATTTATAATATTTCTGTAATCTTTCTAATTTCATTGTCACTACATTCATAATTATTTCTATTGTCATATTGTATTGATATGTATCTCTTTTGTTGTTCTGATGTTTGCAGCCCTGATGATCACTCACATGTTTGAGCCGAAGCGTCGGGAAAATTAAAATATTCTTCACACGACTGACTCCCGTTTATTTCTACCTATGTTAATTTCACCTGTGGACCATCCTCCATACACCCTCAATATAAATAACTAAGTTTCTTGCTCATATTCTTTGCGTTCATTCTTTTATGCTCTGTAATGGTATCACATTTCTCCTTATTGACAATAACATTTATCGACTATGAATTACATTTAACGAAGAGGAAAGAGAGAGGCTTAGAATCCTGGGTTAACTTAAGAGCATACCGTTTGAAGCTGTTTAATCTCGGACTATGGTCAAACCCCAATTATAAATCCGTTAGTTGACAACGTTCCTGGCTACAAGGCTCCCCTATAATGATTCCCATTTCTATGAACTTGGGTATCCAGTTTATATAGTTTGCTTTAGTCATTGCTTAAGGCATATATCTCTATGATATTATGTATGGTATGTTTATCCAACGCTTCATGTCAGTGAATTTAAATTCCATTTTCAATTTCAATTGGATTTCAAATTCAACTCTAAAAATGATTTAAACTAAAAAAAATAGCATAAAAAAAGATATTGTAGAATAGTTTTTGCTTTCAAGTCTCTATTTCCAAACTACCCGCCTTACGAAAATTAAGCGTGCATGGACAGCTATGTATAGTCTGTTGAGGGGTCTCTTATAAAAAATATGCTCTTGTTCTGTAATGTTAAGGCAATTGTAAACATTGTACATAAAGCCATCACATAAAAACTTTGACGATGGCATCTAAAATAATTTAAAGCTGTTAGTTTTTAAGACGCCTTAGAAAATTTTTCATTTATGCACTACATTCAAAGTGCACTCGTGCGAAGCAGTAGCTACTAATAATAACTTTATATAAATAAAAGAAAATTAATATACTGCGGAAATAAAACTCTTTTACAATCGGGAGATATTATACATTGAATATTTTCGTAGTATAAAATTATGAGGAAAAAAATCCTCAATCATTGGTTCTAGAAAAATGCACTTATGGAGAGTTATCCACTTTCTTTTCTCCCACCCTTTACCCTCACTTTATCATATGATTTAATTAAATTATTATTTTTTAACATTCACTATTGAAAGTGGCTCTTGTAACTTGCAAATTTAGCATTTATCATCCTATGGTGAGCCTTGTGGCGATGTGGCGATGAAGTGATACCATCAACTTAGAGCGCTAAACGAAAAATTGAGGTTGAACTCTGAAAAAAAACGTAACCAAGGACAGCTAGATCGGCTCCCTTCTAACTCTTCCTCATACATTACCTCAATTTTAGATAGAACCGTTTTCATTCAATGTAAAAATCCTTGGAGTCACCTTCGATCTGTTCATTTCCCGGACAAAGAAAAATGCTCATTCACCAGTTTAGACGGAAATCGATGGATTTTCTTGAAAAATTTCTTCGATCCTGTGAGAATTCCTAGTTTTCTCGGCTTTTTCCTACTTGAAATAGGATTACTTGGCCTTTTTGGTGTAGTATTAAGGAATACATTCAAATAAGTATACTTATTTCATTTTGTTTCGGCCTACATTCTCGGAGGATCGGTACAGCATTACAAGAGTTCCCTTGTTTATAATCCACCTCTTTACTCAAAAGATCCCGACATTTATTGATTTATTTACAGCATCTGCCAACTGGCCAAAGGCCAATTACTTGAGGTAAACCTTCACAGTATTGAAAAGAACCTTACAGATTAATAATTAAAATAATAATAGTAATTGGTTTATGATCTAACAGGTAATTAACTTTTTTTAAATACATACAATATTACATCCCTAGCTCTGAGTCAATTAAATATATAAATACAAGAATAAAATTCGAAACAACAGAAACCTTCACAATAACTTTTAATTTATAAAATAAAAACATACATATTCATATAGTGTTCACTATTAGTTAATGGAATCGAATTAAAATAATAGCATATTAATAGTTTTCAAAATTATGTTCTATATATTAAGAATAGGTGAGCCCGTGGCTGAGTGGCTAGCGCACTAGTCTCTCATGATACAGGTTCTGAGTTCGAATCCCAGTCCCGGCGGGGCTTTTATAAGGATGTAAAAAAATGTGGATTCACCCACAACCTCTCCCCCGGGTATGTGAGACCCGGTCAACCAAAGGGTGCTCACTCACAAAATTAGTCGTAGGGAGTGATGACCCTACACAAAACTTGCATCGTGAACCGTGAGTGTAAACTCGCAGGAGTTTACACCGCGAGGCCCAGGGCCTACACGGCCTGTCGCGCCACTGGAAGAAAAAAATATTAATAATCTCAAAATAGATCCTATACTAGTTATAAAATAACTAATATGAAGGTGCAGCAAGTTGCCTAAAGATTCCGACAGTTAAGTTAAATTCCCAGTTATGCTACTGTTGTATTGTGCACCCACATTTGCTTACTGTAGGGTAAAAATCTGGAACCAGCCTCCTAATAACCACTGCCGCCCTGACAAAAAGTCTCCTTTATTACCTATTAATCCCATAGGCATTAGTGGATAGCAGCGATTGTGTATCTATACTTCATAATTATGTTTGGAAATGTGTGCTTGAATTCCGACGGCAAATGTTCACGGCATCAGACCATCAAGAAGATTTGCATGAGAATGGATATCCGGCCCCTGAGGGAGCCATGCCCTCCCACCATTAGCCAACATATTTATGTCATTACCCAATTCCTACCCATACATACCCATAAAGGGTTTTCGTCTATAATTTGTCACTCTTAAGCTTAGTCGGCAAAGGGGTCACTTTTGCGTAGGACCAAAATCAATAGGAAGCATAAATCTACCTTAAGCGAAGGGTATAAATTTCGTTCTGACATTTTGCTGCCAATTCGGTTTTAGGTTTGCATGCAAATAATGTCACATTCGTTATGTTGTGCTGAATAGGAAAGGCCTACTCGGAAGGGTTGTCTGTTTTGGAACGCTTTTGAAGTTTTAATTATTATAGAGGTTAAGCTTTTAATAATTTAATAAAATAAATCAAATTTAATTGACTACTTCATTTATACGATTATTTATATGGTCAAAAAGCCAACTTCTAAGACACTATGAGTTTAAAATCTGAATATCATCATAAAATAATTAAAAGTAAAAATTAATACTGATTTTTCTAGTGAGTTATTATTTTGTTAGTTAGGTATGATTCGCGCCTTCAAAAATTAGAAATATATTTTTTTCTTAATTTAAAACAAGCCTAACAAACAAAGCTTTTTATTTCAAATTGGAAGAATAAGTTAAGAAAAAAATTGATTATTTTTATAAAAATCTTAAAATTACAATAAACAATGTTTTAGAATTGTAAAATACATAAATTAGTACATTAAATTTTAGTTTATTTGTCAAAATTATTAGAGAAAATGGCCTTCTACTGAGTGGATAAAAAGAATGCTTCCACCCACAAATGCCATCATCACTTGGTTGACATAAGGCAATTACGTTGAATATATTTGACCAAAGCCAACTTTTGCCTAGAATATTTTTTAAATGTTTGAATAAAGTAGCATTATTTAATAGATTAACACAATTCTAAGTTTATTATAACAATTTAATAGATGTAAAAAGGTTTTTCTTCTCTTTTCTTTTTTACACAATAATGAATACGTTGGTGAAAAAAATATTTTCTTTGAAATCCATTGCTTACATTATTTTATTTTAATCGTTTTATTACAAGGCACTTTCATGAGAATCTGCCTTCCGACTCTAACCCACTAGTTTCAAATCTTGCTTCCTCTTTGATTCCAGATAAGCCTCGTAGGCGCCTGAAAAAAAGATGACATCGAGACCTATTGCATATTTAATTCTATAGCATATTTACCTGTTGTGTCATCACGGTACATCGTTATAGAAAATAGTTTTATTAAAATTATGGTATTTTTTAGAAGGTGCAGTTTTATGTGAATTCATTTATGCAGAATTCAACATTTGAGGATTCTAATTCTAGGCAAATACTATTATTTTTATCAACGGTTATGCAAGATGATAATGCACTGCCTTATTTTGTTTTTTTCCAATTTAATTGTGAGGTAATGATTTTGTAGTGGTTAGGTGTATCCCAGGAGGTTGGTTATTCTGTATAACCTTAAGCTGATAAAGTTATAATTCTTTATTTCATTTTACGACTTCTACTACATTTAGTCATACGTCGTCACCAAAAATGTCATATCATATTAATTATTATAATGTAGTAAATTAGATTAATAATTATTACCCTCTCTATTTCATTCTGTAATAAAAATATCTATTTGTACAATTGTTTGCTTTCTTTCAAGCAGTCTTTTAATGATTGATTATTTTAATAGATGTTTCCGTACCTTGGTGAATATTTCTTATTTCGGTCTCATTTTTGGATTAACGAAGAACTGTCTTTATTCAAACTGATAATTAACAAGACGTCTTTTGAAAATAGAAAGGTATTGTAGCCTGTAATATTATTTGTAACTTGAATGAACATATTCCTTTGAAGCATACTCGAAAAGGTGTTGTAATCTACTCTACTCTACATGATCCAGTAATTAGCTGATATAATGCCGCTAGAGAAATAATGACAAGTCTATTTATTAATAAAAATTACAAACACGCAATGTGGTAGCACGAATATACAAAAAACACTGACATCTGAGTACATCCATAAAGACCTTAATATTCCATATGTCGCTGGCTTAGCCCGAAACAGGTACCGTTCCTTCCTTGACAAACTCCATTCCCACTACAATCCATTATTTTCAATATTCTCATCGATCCCTGATAATCCTCCGAGGCGTCTGAAAAGAAGATGGCCACGAGACCTTCTAGTTTAGAATATTTTTAGAGTGCTGCCACTGGGTAGTGGCTCTACATGTATTTCATGACCATTTTCTATATAACCATCACATTTACTTGATGTATTTTTTTTTTTTTAATACAGTTGTAGATATCAATAAATATGTTTAAAAAAAAGGACATAATATTAAAAAATTAATTGTTATTAATACTATTCTCTTCAATTTTAAGCTCATATGAAAACTGTTATTATTCAATAAACTATTTTGGCCATATTTTCTGACAAAGTGCACCTAGTTTAAAGAATTACGAATTTTTACTACTATATTCTTCAAATATAAGACAATTTTCAGGACAGTACTTTTTTTCTACTTGTTGAATAAAGCAATGCATTCGGGTTAATGACCATCAATGTGCCAATTACCTCTCATTAGCCTATTTTCTTTTTTATGGTTAGTTATTAGAAAATAAATGAGAAAGGGAGGATATAGGTAAATAGACTATTGCTCAATTTATTTATATCTAATGAACTAAAGTTACTTTTAAATTTTATTATATATATATATATATATATATATATATATATATATATATATATATATATATATATATATAAAGTTATTTACTTTAATTATAGGTTTATTAATTAATTTTTATTCTTTAATCATTAATCTTTTCCAACGTTTCTCCCTAGGCCATTTTCAAGGAATCCTAATAACATTATATTTATTTTATAAGTTGACAGATAATTATAAAAATGTATTCATAAGGTGATAATTCTCTTTTAATTGTAATAACAATTTGTAATAAACAATTATTTATCAGTCCTTATCATTTTTAAAGATATCTTATATAAAACTTACGAAAATAAATTCAATACATGTATCAATTGGACAAATAAATGGCATGTAGATAATTTATAATAGTGTATAAATGTTTATAATCATCTTTTAATATATAAAAAAATTATAAGCGTTCCGTGATAATGGTCTAGGCCGAAATGTTAGAAAGAAAATGTTGAATGAAGTAAATATGGATCAAATTAATAAACAATTCTATAATTACATTTGTTTTTCTTCATTCTATAATTTTTTTTTTGTTAATTTTTTTTTCTTTATATATGCACTATATATGATGTGAATTGATTCCACTCTCACCTTTTGCCCTTGAGTATGCTAGATTATATCGTCTTACTCAATAAAAAAAAGAGCTTAGGTAGAAATTCTGAGTTAACTCATGCATACGGAGAAGCCATTGGCGACCGACCATGTTAAAACATTATCAAAGATTTTCTATGGTATCAGAGCAACCGAGTTGAGGAAGATTGCGTCTGAATATGCAAAAAATACTTTTTAAATCATAGATTTACTAAATTAAATTATATAGAATGAATGGTTTAAACTGGATTTCTGTCGATGAATCAGATGTATTGTATGTTCATTACACTGAGCTTTCCAAAAGTGTATACTATGTAATATAAACAAATAAAAAAATCTGATAGCACATTTAGGTTTTATCATTATAAAAATAAACTGACAAGGCATAAATGATCAATTTTCTATAATAACGTCCCCTAAAATACCTTAGGTTTTGTTTGTCTGAAATAATTAATAATAACTGAGTGTTGGTATAATAAAAAATGGATAGTATAATAAACTATAAAAAAAGTTAATAATCAACAAAAGAATAAATGTTTTCTAGGCTTAAGAGAGGTCAAGAGATTATAGCCAATCGTTTTTAATTTTTTTTTCAAGGTTGAGATAAGTAAATATTGCTTCCGTTGAAATATTTATTTTCGATTAATTAATGTACCAATAAATATTAGCATTTTGAGCAATACGATTGTATATTTTGAATATTAAGAGTTCTATAAAACTTCTGACATTCCAACGGTAAACTATACTTAAAAATCCATGTACCACTCTTTAATTCCTGATTTGCTTTTAGTTTTGAAGTCTGGAAAACATTTATCCTTTTGTTGATTATTAATTTGCTTAATAGGCTATTATATTATTTTTATTATTACTGTCACTAAGATATGATTAATTATTTGTAATAGACAATACCTAAGGTGTGAAGGATGAGAAGGTTCGGGTAGATAAAAATATAAGAAAACAGTGAAAAAAACACAACTGCAAATTATTACACAATAGTTTATTATTTCCATATAATTATATAAGGTTTACATATTTGTTTGAAGGCAATTAACTAATATGAAAAGCAATAAATAATTTAAAGTAAAATCACCAGTGCTAATTTTAAAACGATATGTCCCTGCTGTTTCTTAACCGATTTTTTTTTTTTTTCGTTTTGTAGGAAATCTAATTCTCTATCGAATAATCCTAACAATTTTGTTGGTTTGTGTTTTTAATATGAAATGTAGTTAAAAGGGAAAGGATATATTACTTATATATTAATTCAGTAGACAATCACAAGATGGCTGGGCTGGTTCAGCCTATTGCATACCTTTTTTTAAAATGTGACAAAATAAATTTTTATATGTGCAATATACAAGACTGATTAGAGGTATGTAAAATGTTTTATAACAATGTGAAAACTAATGTTGAATATCTTTTAATTTTAAAATAAATTATGTTGGTAGGATCCTTAAAAATGGCCAAGGCCGAAACGTAGGAGAGAGAAAAAAAGAAATTAAGGATTGTTAAGTGCAAAATGGATCGTTTTTATTTAAAAAGTGCCTAAAAATAAATTTATTCACTAAAACAAATTACAATCATAATAAAAATTAATTATTGATTTAATTTTCTTATTGTCTGAACATGGTTAGATTATTAGTAATGATATATTATTATTAATAATATCATCACCTATATGGATATTAGTAGGGTTGACATTTCTACCTAACCTATTTATTTACTTATATTTATGTTTTTCTTTATTCGTCTTATTTTTTTGCTCAAATTTTGTCATTGATTCTTTGATACCGTTGATCCTTGAGGTGTGCATTTTCAATTTGTCTCTTCTTTTTTTTTCCATGGATTTCGCTTTAGATTGTAAACTATATTGCATATTATTAGTTATAACATAGAAAGCTATTGATAAAGTAAGTAAACGTTTGGTAAAATTATAACTTTTTAAGTCAATATCACATGTCATCAAGATTGATAAGTACGCCTGTGTGTGATAGCAACCCAATACAGCACTGTTTTCTTTTGTTTTAATTCTGATAAAACAAAGTATTTCTCTCTATACAAATAAGAAATACAGTAAAGGTTGCATGTATATCTTCGTATCTTCTTTCTTGACACAGTCTACCCAACGCACTACTCATCTAATTCCTTTTTTTCATCTTGGGGAAACCAAACAGTGGATTGAAGCCTCAATAAGTTGCTCTATAAATTTTATTTTTATAGTCCCGTAAACATAATTAACTTTCTTGTTAATGGGCCGTGTTGTAAAAGTTAAAAATATTACGACAGGAGCTGTTAAGTAACTTGTTATATCCAGGACTGGAACGTGTGAATTATGTTGTTCCCTTGGTACTCCTCGTTCCACCTCATCAACAATTATCAACTTCTCATCCTTACAATTGATTCTCCTGTCGCTCATATTTTAACCAAGACCGCCCTGGTGAAATTTTCTTTCTCAAGTCTCAGATACATTTCAAAATTAGTTTTTGGGAAGGGTTACGAACAGATTGTAATCTTGGTCCATTGCTTAAGGAAAATTTCAGAGTATTATATAATAATCAGTAGGCCATTTATTTTATTTAAAGCAGCATTACTATGAGCTGTCTAACCAAAATTGGGAGACCCTTCCTTGAGAAAAATTTGGTGGGGACAACACACGACTTTCACTTTCCTCGACTGTTAAAATCAATTTAAGACATATTAAACTAAACGTGGATTTAAAAATTTTGAAGTTAATTTAAATAAAACATTTATTCAGTTTTCTTTGGAAACATATAATTTAGATTAAATAATATTGCAATATCAAATTGTTACGTATAATTATAAGTAATTATTTTATGCCATATTTGTCACTTTACATTACATTTTACAATTTTTTATATAAGATAATATTTTTTCTAAAATCATTAGGTTTCCAACGGTATATTATACATCTATGTTACTGTTCTTATGTTAAAAAAAAACAAAAAAAAATCTTAGATTAGAAAAATCTTTTTGCTCTTTTCTCGTTTAGTTGCTTTTCAAATTTTATGTTTTTTCGCGTGTTATCAATCCTGAAAAGATGGTATGGGCAATTATTCTAAATCTATATAATTAAAGATACTTTAGAGGAAGAAATTTAAATTGACATTCGAGCTCTGTCAAACTATTTCAGTCAGGATGAAACCTACATGATATTAAACCCCATTAAATTTTATATTGATATGGCGAGTTTAAACAAAATCGTTAGGGCTGTTTTCGAGAAAAGCGTAAAAAAAAATGTGCAAAATGAATCGTATGAAGTAGACTTCCGGTCAGCGCATTTTGGTGAAAAAGTTGCTGTAACATGTCGGGCGTATATTTGTCTTAAACATGAAATTTCAGTTTCGTACGACTTTTCATTTTCGTGTTAGATTACCACTCACACGCACAGACCTCTATTCGGGAGTTGGTTATTTGTACTTAGGGGGTCTTAAAACTTGTATGTCCTTTGAAAACCGGAGTTCGAAAATGTTTACGATCGCAATACTTCCCCTTAATATATATTTCATATATATGGTAAGTGAAAGTAAAAAATGTATAATTTATGATATTGAATTTGATCAATATATATTTCCGAAAACTATCCAAATTATTATTCTCTGCTTTTATTTAGTTTTCTCTACGCATTAGTACCTTGCAATACTTTTTATTATTGAAAAATTATTGTTTATTGTATAATACGTCTATGAATGTACTGCTATTACCGAAAAATATATTGATCATCGAAATAATGTCCCTCTTCCTGTATCCTTCAGTCGACTACTACATTTTTAGTATATATTTATTTTGTTTTTTTATATTACACCTTAGAAAATGTCTATTAATATAAGAAAATGGAATTAAATATTTTTTTTATGAAAGAAATCGATTTTCGGCTGAGGGTTTTAATCACTAAGAAGGAAATAGCGTCAACACCCGGGGTGTTCTTTGTTTTTAATCGTGTACGAGGGCAACTCTAGAGATGTTGTGGAATTGACAGTGCCATACATTCTCTTATGTCACAAATGAACTAAATTAATATATTTTCAATTTAATGAAAACCATTGATTATCGGATAAATAGTTATTCGGGAATCAAGCTCTTGTCGAAACTTTTGCCAATCTGCGTTTTTTAAAATGATTTTTTTTTTTTTTTTTTTTAGAATGGAGTCAATTGAGGAATTTATACAAAAAATCGCAGGAATGTGATACGAGTTTAAATACGGCAATGCAATGAGGGGTGATAGTGCGTGAATGTTTTTAGTTACAGCTAAACCAATGATGCTCGGTTTGTACCTGCTTTGAGTAGGTATGAGCGTAGGTCTGGACGAGCTATGAAGTTGAATTTGATTTTTTATTAAAAAGTTTTACATAGTTTTTCGTTTTTATTGGTACTATGACAATGCCATAGGGTCTTCTTAGCATTCTTATCACCGAACATGATCACTTGTTTATTAAGCGAAAATAAATTAACGATTCCAGAATGTGAATTTTATTAGGCGGGATATAGACGGATATTATTGTCACGGATTTATTATTAATGTTAGTGTTAATCGCTACTGCTTCAGTGAAAACTAAGGCAGGTACTGGAATACAGTAATGATTGACATCGGAGTGAACCAATAACATGACGCCCCCGCCCGATCTATTGCGATCGCGTCTGTGAATAACGGAACCTGGGACCGAGAATCGGTCATTTGTAGATAAACATGTTTCGTTTACTGCAACTATGTGAGACTGATTTCCCTTTAATAATAATTTAAATTCGATATCATTACTTAAGAATCCAGTTCAAACGGGGGGGGGGGGGGGACTTATTTTAAAGCTGAAGCCTTAATTAGGAATATTAAAAAAAAAAAATTTGTTTTGTAATTATAAACTACTTCATAATTATTGTTGACTTTTATGTGGATAGAATTGTTATTTAATTATAATTTTAATCAATATTAATCTTTTTAGCTGAAATAAATTAGGCCCATTTTCACTCCTCCTAGTCGACATAATAAGAGAGTGTTGTGATAGCTGAGGAGAGGAAGGAATCCTTAAAAGGGTTATGACAGCTTTGGCAGATGCTCACTCTACGGAGCTCCTTCACTTCCTCGCTTTCGTTTTCAATACCCTTTTATCTTTATTCAAATGAAAAAAAAAAAAAAAAACCTATTTTCCGCAATAAATAAACAGTAAATAACAAAATATTTACAGATAGAATAAATGCCCAAACTATAACTATCTCCTATACCAATCTCATCCTTTCCCAGCAGCCTATTAATGATAAAAATAACAATATATTTTCGGATCCTGTCACTATTTTTTATTATGGTTCAATACATCCTGTTTTAAATGACTACCGTAAAAAAATGACTTGAAATTGTAAAATCAAATTTATGATGTGGAATGCCCAAACCATCCGCTGTAACGATGTAGAATTTAAATTGTTTTTTAAACATATTGGTAACGATATCGAATTTCAATTATTATTAAAATAAAATCAGTCTCATATAGTTGCAGTAAACAAAACATGGTTATCGACAAATGGCCGATTCTCGGTCCCATGTTCCGTTATTCACAGACGCGATCGGAATAGATCGGGCGGGGGCGTCTTGTTATTGGTTCACTCCGATGTCAATCATTTCTCTATTCCAGTACCTGCCTTAGTTTTCACTGAAGCAGTAGCGATTAACACTAACATTAATAATAAATCTGTGACAATAATATCCGTCTATATCCCGCCTAATAAAATTCACATTCTGGAATCGTTAAATTATTTCCGGTTAATAAACAAGTAATAAGATCATGTTCGGTGATATGAACGCTAAGCACACCCAATGGAATTGTCATAGTACCAATAAAAACGAAAAACTATGTTAAACTTTATAATAAAAAATCAAATTCAACTTCATAGCTCGTCCTAACCTACGCTCATACCTGCTCAAAGCAGGTACAAACCCAGCATCATCGGTTTAACTGTGACTAAAAACATTCACGCACTATCATCCCTCATTGCACTGCCGTATTTAAACTCGTATCACAATCCTGCGATTTTTTTTGTAAATTCCTGAATTGTCACCATTCCAAAAAAAAAAAAAAAATCATTTTAAAAAACGCAGATTGGCAAAAGTTTCGACAAGAGCTTGATTCAAGAATAACTATTTATCCGATAATCAATGGTTTTCATTAAATTGAAAATATATTAATTAAGTTCATTTGAGACATAAGAGAATGTATGGCATTGTCAATTCCACAACATCTCTAGAGCTGCCCTCGTACACGATTAAAAACAAAGAACACCCCGGGTGTTGACGCTATTCCCTCCCCCTCCTTAGTGATTAAAACCCTAAGCCGAAAATCTATTTATTTCACACTAAAAATATTCCATTTTAATTTCATTTTCTTATATTAATAGATATTTTTTTAATGTTAGGAAAACATCTAAAATCATCCGTTATCCCTAAGCCAAAAAAGGATCCAAGCAACGTCGCTAATTACAGGCCTATAAGTTTATTAAATATATTATCAAAAATCTTGGAAAAATAGATTCTTATCAAAATAAGCAGCCACATACACGAATATCAAATAATAATAGACGAACAATTTGGTTTCAGGGCACACCATTCCAATGTAAACCAACTGGCACGCTTCATAGACCATATAACCAAGGCTTTCAACCAGCGTAAGCACACCGGCAAGCTTTTACTAGATTTAGAAAAGGCGTTTGATACCATCTGACACGCAGGGCTTATTCACAAATTTATTTCGTTGAAATTCCCTATATATATAAACATTCTTACCTATCCAATAGAAAATTCTATCAATAAATAAACCCAATCAAGAAATATTCCTCTATTACCCATCCTATCACTGCCGGCTTCCTCCAAGGGTCCTTTTTGTCCCCAACTCTTTTTAATATATTCCTTTACGACTTCCCGACTCATTTCAATGTTGTGAAGTCTTTATAAGCGGACGACACAGCTTTTTACACATCTTCCTATCGTATAGATACAACACAACTTCAAGAAAATCAACAAATACTGTCACAGGTGGAAATTAAAATAAACCCTGGTAAATCAGAAGCTATCATTTTTACGAAACGCCGACCACATATTGATCATAAAATCATAATTAACTTAAAGCATATACCATGATCTAGTTCGGTAAAATACCTAGGCTTAACCCTGGACCGTTCCCTTACCTTTACCCAACACATTAATTGAAAAACAGACTCAACAAAAAAAATAAGCTACAAAATGTTTCTGTACTTTAATAAAACTTCTAACCTCAGCTCTAAAACATACTTACTTTTTATAAAACAGTTATCAGATCACCACTTACGTATGCCTCACCCGTATGGAGTTCCTCCTGTCTTACAAACTGCTGGAAAGAATTCAAAGCTTGTGTATGAGAATTACTAACAATTACCCCCGTTTTACAGAAATGTCCTTAATGGTAGCAGGTCTGGAACTTCCCTCGATTCAAGAATTAGTTTTATCTCAAATCAGACATACTTTAGAAAAACATCTGGCTCTCTGAACCGACTAATAAAAAAAAACAGGCATTTACAACAAAAAATAGTTTCGATACTTATCCTGTGAAATTCTTTTTGTATTCAAATGAAACAAAGAAAAGGCAAATTATGCAATATGAAGCATGTTTTAGAATTTTGCCTAAATTAATGTTACAAAATATGGCTTTAAATCGATAAAACACTGATCTATCGCATTCTGCCGATTAAATTGTATCATGTTATTTTAGTACTATTAACTCTTCACAACATTGAAGAAAAACTAAAACCAAATATTTCCAATAAAAATATGTACTATTATTGTTTTTAAGTCAATATTTGAAGTTAAATTTGTAAATCTTTTGCCTATAAACTATAATTCCTTATATATTTTGTTTACGTCTTGAATTCCTGAATAAGAATAAATTGATAAAATGCAAAAAAATATATTCAATCGGTTCCTTTAAAAATTACTAAAAAAATGTAACGAGAGTAATTTTTCACAATCGCTAATAAAGGATACCCCATACTCATCAATGAAAAATGAATTTTTAATTTATCTTAATTAGATGAAGAGTTATAGAATTTTGGCCTATAATCCTGATTTTTTTCCAACTGTGTGTCTCCTCCGAAGGGTGTAATAAATAACTCATGATTTTTTACTACTATTAACATGTCGGTACCTTTGCATCGCCAGTACACGACCTATCGCTGCCCGCCGTTTTTTAGAACCTCAATACTGGTAACATTCACAGCTGTCACTTTTGATTCCTATATCTTATCTTACTTATACTTATGTGTAAATTAAAATACCCACGTTTCCATATCAATGGGAATTTAAATAAAGGAAAAGAAATGTAATAATAATAAAATGATATTTATTGTGAAATTCATTCGTTCATTCGGTGGCTCACATTAAAATGCTCGTCATTAGCTTAAAAAATCCTATGATTCGAACCCGTGACCTTTGGCATGGAAGGCTGTTATGCTAGCCACCATGCTACAGGTGATCCCATTTCTATATTTTATTTTAATAAAGACACATTCATTTGTTTCCCTACAAATTACACTGAACACCCACTGTTCAGGTAATACTATTTCCAAGTGATTTTTTTCTTTAAGTGAATGACGTTTCATCGAGTTCAACTATTCTTCCTGTACCTCCGATTTCAGGAGTATACTAATTAGTCATGTTATGGGTTCAAACTTTTTCCATTTAAACAACACCAAAGTAATAACAGACATTCACAACAACTCATAAACTACACAAGTCCTAACAGGAGGTTACACCAGATAACGGAGATAAGGATATAGGTTTGAAGGCGTGATGATGATGCATAAGTATCTCAAAAGCTTAGGGCCACCTTCCAGATTTGAACACCCGACCTTGGCTGTTCCCCCCTACACCACAGCTTACTCCCTCATTGATGTTCAACAAATGTCTTTCTTTGATTCTGTTAATGACTTTGATTTGAAGATATACAAAATATTATAAGTTCAAAGTGCTATATTGCGTATGAAATAATTTTAAGCTAACTGTAGAACAATGATGAAATAGACAAGAGCAGTTAATCACTCTCGAGTTGCTGGAACGAAAAAGGCCTCGAGCACAAAGGGTTAAATAATACTAATTAAGGGCTTGTTTATTGTGGGAGCGATTAGCAGTAGGGTGTATTAGGTAACTAAGCGGGAAACTGTAAACAAGAGTGTTACTTAAAGCGGATGTTTTTAGTCTGTGGCAGCCGTTAGTCGCCAGGGAGTATCGCGAACCGACAACCCGTTTGTCGCTTTGATAACCGACGTATTGGTCGAAATCCCCAACCATCTATGCTACTTTTTTGTTTAACTCAAAATTATATTCATTAAGTTTATCTACTAAACTACTTATTTTGCCGGTTTTCTGTAAAAAAATAAAAATAAAAACGCTGCAAATTATTACACAATGGTTTATTATTTCCAAAAAAATATACTGATTCTAACTATGCTGTGTACTAATTCTAAAACTATAGACTTTTTTCTCAATTTTCGAAAATAAATTAGTTACAAGCTTATATAGAGATAAGATTTCTTTTTTTTTCTTTCTTTTTTCGTTTTCTTTATCGCGCATTATTGATTCTAAAACTAACTAACTATCTACATATTTTTCTTCATCTTAAAAAATAACTGAGTTAAGAGCGTATTTATGGATAAAATTTCATTAAAAAAAAAAAAAAAAATACTATTAACGGATTCTTGGTTAAAAAACTTATCTATGTTAATAAATTTTATCTCTACCTTTAAAAATAACTGAGTTATTGAATTTAATTACTTTCAATCGGCCACCATCTTAAAACTAATCGGTTGATATCAACCTTTAGGTGTTAGGTACAAATGTCCTAGTATATTTGCACCAAATTAAAAAAAAAAATAATTAAAAAAATAAAATTGATCCAGTAGTTTTCAATACGGGGACAAACGGATTTTTTTTTTCCGGATTCGGATTCGATTATCATTATTGAACCAAAATGCATTAGGGATCAAACGGATCTATTAAAAAAAAAATGTTTGATTGTTCAAAAAAGAAAATAATGGAAAGAAATTAGAGAAATTGATTCTAACAAGTTCAAAAATTTTATAATATCGAGTTTTTGGTAATTCTCCCTTACCTTAACACCTTTCTATATTTATTTCTAAAATATTTAGCATTATTCCACTATAATATAAATCTATATGGCCACCTGTGGTACAATGGCTAGCATAATAACCTTCAATGCGGTACCAAACCCAGCTGTTTGCCTTAGGATTTATTTAAGATAAAAAATCCTTGGTTATGAGGTCCATCGGGGGGTACGTAAAATAATAGTCCCAAGCGTGTGCCATGTCAGGTATTCTTTAATGATGTATATCCTAATTGAACGGATTGGCAAAGGACTTCCATTGTAGCATCGTCAGAAAAGCCATAGTAGCATAAAATGGCGTTAAAAAAATAAAGAAACAATATGGGCCTGTAATTTTTGTTTATTTAAATAAAATAAAAAGAAGTGATAAAATAAATGGTTCAATGTCAACTCTAGGAGAGAAAGAAAACATTTATTTAAGATAGTTACATTATCACATTTTATATACATGATTCCGGAAATTTCTTTTTTCTTTCTTTTTTTTCATGACTATTATTTTTTATATTATACCATATCTTTGTAATTCACATTTTGATAAATTGTAGGAAAATTTTCGAGAAAAAAACTTAAAATCTGTTATCTATTACTATAGTGTAACTTCGTGTGAAAGTCGTCCGATGCGCTCACCAGATTTTTTAATTAAACACCATGTATATTTCTTAGACTGTTGAGGTTTATATAATTTTTTTAATACGCGAGAACGAATTCCGAACCTTAATATCCCATTTCCAACAAATCGTTTGAGGAGGGGGGGGGGGGAGAACGAAATTAACCCCATCTGGTGCCTGGGGCCCGTGGCCTAATGGGGCCCGCAGCTGAATATGGAGCCGTGTCCCTAATGAATAACTAACTAAAAATGGAAATGCGTGAATAATAGAAACTTGCGATGTCTCATTTGCGGAAGCCCTCTTCATTATCCGTTTGTTGCCGTCACGAATTGCCGTCCTGGTTATTCATTTCGTCGGCTGCACCGATAGCGGGTTCGGCCTCTCAGTGGATTGAAAATGTTGACCTACTTGTAATCGTGGAAAATCGGACTCGCGACCTTGTGACCATTGCTATCGGTCATAAATGTTAGCAAAGCTTCAACGTGCTGAGTATGTAAGCGTATTCAAAGTATGGATGTGGCCCATGATGTATGGTGTAACATTACATTCACTTATTTATATATGAATAAAAAAAAATTAGTAAAAATTTTCAAAGTCGAGTTTCCACCAGAAATACACGTTTTAGGGTGGACCCCTTAAATTTTATAACATAACAATGTTATATTATTTAATCTAAAAGATATGTTTCCAACAAATCGGGATATAAGCTTTAAACTTTTATTGATTCCAAACTAACTGTACTTAATAGTTCTTAAATTGATTATAACAACCGAGGTAAGTAAAAGAAGTGTGTTGCTAGTACTAGATTTTTTTTTTAAATTCCTGAGAACTTGTATCAGAAAATAGGACCCAGGAAATCCCTGTATTTGCCTTCTGGTATTAGAGGCTGATCACAGGTCACTGCTCTGCTCTTGAGTGAAGAATCTGGCCTTTCCCTCAACTCCATATACATGATTACTTAAGGTCTTGGGGCTCACCACAGTGGGGAGAAATCGCGGAATGAAATAATTTTTTATTAAATTAAGATGAAGAAAAATTTATTTTTTCTTTTGCCAGAATAGGACGTTTTTTTCTTAGCGAGAGTGATTCTTTGATCTTATTCATTTTATGAACTGATTTTTTTACAACTTTTTAAATTAAACACTTTATTCTATATTGGGTCATCCAAATTGAAATACAAGACTTATCTTCCATCTCGTGTCTCGGTGTTTGTCGTCGTACTCCTTTAAAACGGCTCCAAAGAATTTTATGAAATTGTTTATCTATATTTGGTAGGTATAAGAAAATGTCCTCAAGTACATTGGTTGCCCAGGTGTCCTTATCCAAATTTTTTAAAATTATTTTTTGTATTTTTTTCATTTTTTTGGCATACAAAAATACATCTAATCCCAATTTTTCATCCTTTTTTCCCCAACCTCGCATTTTTTAATCGCGATTTTGGTATATTTGAACGAACAAAATCCAAATAATTTAACTGTCGTTCCTATTTCAAAAATCTATCTAAAACAATATTACTGAAGTTTTCTCCATCGGTTGATTATCAAATCCTTTTAAATTGATTATTTACCCCTTTTTTATCAATGCTAACAACTTGTAATGGTAAATTTTTCCGAATCAAAACAATTTAAGGTAATTTTGAGAAATAGCATTTAAAATATCCTGTAAGCCCTGGCTGACTATACAGTTAGAATGAAAGCTACATTATTATGTATCTTGTATTTATTATCTTTAATATCTTGAAGCCTATTAAATATTATTGTGCATCGATAAAGCGAGTCAAATCAAAATCGTGGAGCACTTTTAAATAATTTCCTAAATAAGTGCAGATTTCGTGGTATAAAGTATGTTAATATTATAATTTAGCATTGAACTCAGAATATGGATGAATGGTTGATTTATTTTTCTGTTAATTTAAAGAAATATATAAACAATAACCGCCAAACTAAGCTGATATAATAGAAATATTATGGTAAATGATTATAAATAAAATAGGAGATAGCTGCTGGTGACAGGCATATAGGGACGCTTGTGGAGGCTTCTTTTCCCCATTCTCTCAAAAGAGGGATTATTTTACTTTCAATTATTAAAAATTATAAATTTTACTTCTGATCGCTCAGATACCATGTTAGGAAATGTTTAAATTAATGATTTTAAATTAAAAATAAGTGTTTTGAGAGATTTTATATTATTAATTTTATTAGTACCCATTTCGAAACTTTGATATTCGAATCTAAAAGATGTTTTATGCTTAAATAATAAACATTATTGTACTTTAATATATTTAATACGATTGGAAAAACATAATCCAGAGTTTCTTTATGTTAAAAGACTGAGATAAGCTTATATTTTCGTTCTTTAGAAAAATATCCATGTACTCTTAAATTAGATTTTATCTTTTTAAATGTAAAATTTATATTTCGCTGTCTTTTACTAAATATTCTTTTCTTGGTGAACATAAATTTAATACTTCAAATAATAGATTTAGGTTAGTTTTCTAAGCTATTTCATTGGGAAATACTAATTTATATATATATATATATATATATATATTTATATATATGTTTATATGTTAAGACGCAAGACGGGCTCTATTTACATAAAAGGGGATTAAGTGCTAGTGACCGCTCGGGAATGAAAGTGCGCTGGGAGTTGTTACAGGAGAGACTGGTCGCTGGAGTCACTGCCGCCTACATCGCTCTCGCCATCATTCACCACTTTGCAATCGTCCTCGCTAGAAATGACCATAAGTACTCTTTGGGTTTTCTCTAAAAGTTGAGTTTATTTGTTTCATTTGTGTTTTTCTCAATATATGCATTTATATAACAAAGATGGTTATATTATTAAAACTCTTAACGAAACCTAAATAAATATTAGGGATTCGGCGACTCAAAATTAACGATCGGTTTGAGGCTGCGAGCAATTGAGCTGTCGCCCCTCTCCCCAACACTCGGCGTTGCCAAATATTATTGATTGTAAGTGTAGAACTAGACGGCTCCAATCATGAAAATAATAGGAAAGTTTTATGGCTATCTTACCAATCTCCACAGTCAAAGTCCAAATCTCCGAGATCCGACTCAATCCTCCTACCTATGTTTTGGACGATTACCGGTCAGTTTAGATTGGCTTTTTAGTTATTTGTTCTTTACTAAGCATAAAAACTCAGCATCGATCATAGATCGCGCAGACGACCGAATTTCAGTATGATATGGTTGTATCCTTTTATCTCTGAGTTTTATTGGTTTCAGTGGCTCTGACGCACGAGTTCCGCTTCTATGAACTGGATATTTACTGTATGGTTAAGAAAAAAGTTCATCATGGCAGAAACTAAATGAAATAAGACTTAGTTCTCGTTACCTGTGGTGCCACTATGCTTTGTTTGTAGCACTCTATTTATTGTCCGATGAATCTGGCTATGATGAGCGCGGCTCCACTACACGCGGCACCCTAAGCTCTGGACCTAGCTTCAGGAAAAAAAGAAATATTGGTCCTCGTGCGCTTCCTGGCCTTGAGCGGCCACGGTCCCTGGATCTTGATCTATCTGTCACTCCCTTTGAACCCGAGTCGGTAAAAAAGATCCCATAGGCGCTGTTAATGGGGGTATGGTTGTGGCATAGCCATAGAAATCATTATTGAAGTGACCATCGTGGAAGATGAATGTATGTGCGTATATTTAAAAAATCAGATATTAACTGTTAAAATATAATATAAGAATCTAATAAAATTTTAATCCGCTTAAACCTTTGAGATTTTTTTTTTTAAATCATGATCATAAGGGTAATTTAAACCGTTTACGATTGCCTTATTTTAATATAAATTATATACTAAAATAAAATAACCAAACTTTACTAATATTTGAATTAATATCGTAGTAGAAGAGCACTCAGAAACAAGATTATATTTTAATTTATGTCCAGGTATAAGGGAGATTTAATTTAAAACTGTCGAAAAAAGTAAATCTTGCTCATCCTGAAGAAATTGAGTGACCACCACAACACCGACCTGTGATTAAGGTTTATAATTAACTTACTTACTGAATTCAATTAACTTTCTTTATTACTTTCAGAATATTTCTTATAGTGTACTTGAGCAGGATTATAAAGGAATCTTAATTAAAACAAACACCTAATAAAATATTACCGTAGTGTATTTAAAACATATATTATCTATCAACTTTTCAATAAAGATTGTAGTGAAACTTGAGTAGTATATATAAAAATTTGATTGAATTGAAGAAAAATTAGATTAATTAAATGTTGTTTGAATGAATGAATGTATTGTTAGGTTCTTTTAATTAAAATGATCTATTTTCATTCAACTTATTTAATTTCTTATTTTCTTCTCCCTACGTTTCGGCTTTTTGCCATTTTTAAGGGATCTTTTAATATTCCATCATTATGCACTTATATAAATATATATTTTGTCACATTTTTAAAAACCTCAGTGGGTGATAACAACCATGACAGGGCTGGTCAGCTTATAATAGTTTTATTTTTCATTTTTTTTAAATTGTGACAAAATATATATTTATATAAGTGCATAATGATGGAATTTTAAAAGATCCCTTGAAAATGGCAAACAGCCGAAACGTAGGGAGAAGAAAATAAGAAATTAAATAAGTTGAATGAAAATAGATCATTTTAATTAAAAGAACCTAACAAGAAAAATTAGATTTTTAAAATTTGATAAATGTTGTTATAGCCCTAAACTTAGTGGATAAGTTTACGGGACATAAATAAGCAAGTCATAGAATAAGTTAAAGGCAAATTTGAGTTGTAGGATTCAAATATTTATTTATACTGTAAAAAGAAAAAAATCCTGAAATAACAAAATTTTATAATGAATAAAAGTCATTGAAAAAATGTTTTGAATAAGAAAAAAAAAATGCATTGATGTGTCACATATAGGGATTGCAATCCGGCATCATTTTCAATCCGGCCGGATCCGGTCCCAAATTTCATCAATCCGGACGGATCCGGATGGCTCGACAAAATCAGGTTGATTTTCACTTTTCGGTCCAAGATAAACTGTTAGTGAGTTATTCGAGTTTAATTGTAGTCATAATAGGAAGTTTATAAAATAATAATTATGTTAGGATTAGGTATAGAAGAAAAATTTAGTAGTTTAGGTAACTAGCAAAATTTTAATGGCTATTGAAACAGTCGGCTATTGATGATTATTTGCTGAAAATAGAGACTATTTATTTTCTAGCACCATTTTCCAAAATCAAAATTGATTTTTGATAATATATACTAAAGTAATCAGTAAAAAGTCTTAAGAAGTTGTAAAGTAAAAGAAAGTGTAGGAGGGAAGAAATCATGCTGTGCAGATTGAGAACTGGTCATTGCCAATTTACCAATTTACAAACGACTGAAAGTACCCAACTACACAAAATGTGACGTTATACAGATCTTGAAACATTTGTTAATAGAATGCAAAAAATATGAGAACTTAAGAAAAAATATTGGATTGCCGCTCACACTGAACAAAATACTCGGGGAAGCAGAAAAACAGAGATCCATACTGTTAGACTATTTAAAGATTGTAGGGTACTACAACAGGGTATAATTTAATAGGACGACGTCAATGACCCTGTAGGGCAGAGGCGGATAACAAATAAAAAAAAAAATTACTTACATACTATTTGAAAAACAACTATTGCTAGTAGAATAATTTAAAGATTTTTATTTATAATACAAGCTCATTATTTTAATAATTATGCCATTCATTAGACATATTCATCGAAATATGAATGATGCTGAACTAAACGGATGGCGTGATGTAATTTGGCGTCGAACGACACCACTACACATGTACACCAAATGTAACGCATTTAAAGTACTTTAAAAAAAAAAAAAATAGTTCAGTTTTTAGCCAAAAATTGCTATAATCGGTATATTATTGCCGGATTACAGGATCCGGTTTTCCGGATTGCAATCCCTAGTCACATAGAAGCTATCTCTATCATGCTACCATAAATACTTTCAACTAATGATATGATAAGGCGATGAACCAGAAGAAAGATATCAAATAAATTCTTACTGGTATGAATCAAATGAAATATATAATTACTTTTTAAAAAATAAAGGGTAAAATGTTGCCCGCAATACAGTACTTTCACTTACGTTCTTTCTTTAAATCAATTCAAAAATTTTTAAGTAAAGTTTGAATTGCAAAAAATCTCAAGAATTACATAGATTATCATATATAGATAATACATAGGGAGTTTTAGTTCATCGTAACGAAAAGTTATATTTTTATATTTATATATTATTTTATTATATTTAATTATCTGCATAAATCAAAATTCAGTTTATTTGTTTGTTATTTTAAAGTGAAGCATAGATAACAGATAATTTAATTTTTCCCATTGATTGTTTATTCGTTTAACGTCACTCTCTTTTCCCATTGAAAGAATACTTGATTCTAGTATATGTTTTAAAAACTATAGAAGTAATAAACGTTCCTATCATATAAGGTTTCTTACTATTTTAAATAAACTATTTAAAATACATTTTAACGGTTTGATTTAGTTTCCATAGGAGTCCCATTTATTATACGGTGAAAGATGTGTTTTTATGAAATGATTTAAAAATCGAAATAATGATTAACAGTGTTAGTTTTTATATTTATAAACAACTTAATTACAATTTGGTTTCTAATATAGTTTCTAAAATCTTGCGTACTAAATGAAATAATATAACTTGTACAATACTCAACGATTGTGGTTACATTGAACTATTATAACCTCCGTCTTTACTATGTTTATAAATGTATGGGCTTACAACAACTTTATATTAACTTGTAGGATTCATTTTATTGCAAATTACTACTCATATTTCGAGAATAATTTTTTCATGACATGGTTACAGAAAATTTATTTTTCCCTCCTAAAGAAATGCTAAATTAAAATGTATTTTACTTACAAACATTCAGGAAAGAATTCCCTTAATGATAGTAAAAATCCGTCCAGTGGTATAGAAGAAGTTCACTGGAACCAAGAACCGCGTGTCATTTTATACACAGAGGTACCAATTAATAGCGTAAAACGCATTTTTGTAATTAATACCTAAACTTTGATGTGACGAAAATATTGTATGCGTACACATGGGCCCATATTATCATTAATGCATATGTATTATCGACATTAGCAGAGTATATGGATGTGTTGAGTAATATATTGCTAATAATGATAGGAGCGCATGTATTAGTATGCGCTACGGGTACCCCCTCCCCCCTTCCCTTGTCCAATATTTACGAGACAAATGTTGGAGACAAGTGTGGCAGTGCCTGAGTGGCCAACATTCTAACGCCCTCATTAAAATTCGAGTCTCATTTTTAATTGTCGACTATCTCCTTACTGTGCGGAGGTAGTTAGGTCAGTTTTTAATTGGTACTCTAAAAATAACTGTGTGAATTCATGTATTGATTCGTTTATGGTCATGTGGATATATGTATATGGGACTAATGAGTAGGTGTTGTAAGTATAGACGTTAGGTAAAGTAATAAGTTTAAAGAATAATGTTTCAGAAATTCGAGTAACACTTTGTAATGGTTGTGACTAACTCAAAAGTTGGAATATACTAAATTGTTAATCCCCTTACCGTTCTATACGGTTCTGAAGCGCGATCGCTTAGTTCTAAGGATGAAAAGCATTTCTAGAATTAGCTTTTACGTAAAATCGCATTGCTTGAAGCCCCTAACTGTTAGCAAAATCGATATTGCACCACATTTTTCCTCATAATGCGGGCTTCTATTGAAATGAAATGAAAAGTAATTTTATTCTGTGACGAGTAGTCCCGAAGAATAACAATAAAAGTATAATACAAATGATAATTGCTGCTTTTTTTAAGACTTCAGTATAACAATATAACAGACTGATTTTGTAACAAGGAAATAGTTATTTTCTATTACTTAAAATTATTACATACGATGGAAGGATTGATGGTTCAGGAGGTGGAAAATTAATTTATGATTAAATGGTTAATGATAAGGCTTTACGAATAGATATAGGCAACTAATTGCATTATAGGGTAGCACGAATAACAAACTATTTTTAAAGGTGGCGGATGTGTGGTAAGGTTATACAAGTTTATGGCTTCGGATCTGGTTTTTACTAAATGAACAGAGGAACGTGGTAAACATATCGAGAATCTAGGGAGGTTTTTTTGTTTTGAAAGATCGGAAAAGACAGATACAAAGAGGTATTGTCGCTGAAAAGAGGGGTAGAGCAAATTCGAGTTGAATTGGCTCTACCCATCTTTTGGGTATACCTACTAGAAACATGGGAGCGTCTGGGAATTCCACATGTGAATCTAACAAAACAATTCATCAGTCTTTTGAGTCTTCATGTCAAATTTTTCAGACAGTCGCCCATACACGAGGCAACCGCAGTCAAACTGGGGAAAATGAGAATAGAGATCAGTAGCATACGAGTTTTAGGTGAGATGGAATCACGAAGTCTGAGATTTTCGGTGATGGTGATATGGCCGTATGAAATATGATCACTCTAAGAGGATAGGTTTTGATCAAAGATCCCTAAGGCCCTAAAGACCCCAAGATTTACTAGAAGTGAAAAGGCAGTCTATTGAGATAAAGTAGGGTATAATACGGAAGAGAATTTGGAAGGTATCTTTTTTGCGGCGAGAATTTTTGGCTGTATAAAGCGCAATGTGGCTGCACTTTGTGGAAAATACTCCCATCGTCGCTTCGGCCTATATTTCGGACGCCCACCAGTCGCTTCGGTCCTATATTTCGGACGCCCACCAGTCACTCGGCCTATATTTCGGACGCCCACCAGTCGCTTCGGCCTATATTTTGGACGCCCACCAGTCGGAACGGATTCCGAAAAAGTTTGTATTTGCTGAACCGACTGGTGGGCGTCCGAAATATAGGCCGAAGGACGATGGGAGTATTTTCCACAAAGTGGAGCCAAATTGCGCTTTATACAGCCAAAAATTCCATATGTCCAAATAGGCCTAATGATGGTAATATAAATTAATTTTTTGTGGTATGTGGAGAGTTTTGATCGTTTGTCCAGTAAGTGTTGTAGTAAGCGGTATCTACGAGCTGATCCTTGTTGTTTCAGTCTAGTGTGAGGATTCCAAGTAAGACGTTTGTCTAGATGGAGTCCTAGTTACCGGATCTGTTCAACTGAGGTGAGTGGAATATTGTTAAAGGAAATAGTGGGACAAGCGGACATAGTTTTTCGACGAAGGGTGAAGGTAATTTGATGGGATTTAGTAGGGTTGATTTCATTGAATCTGAATACTTAAATCTCCCTATGTTTAAACTTATGTTCTGATATATCAATATCACCGAGATCGTCTCCGTTCCTGCTACTAATCATATATTTCGCCTTATCGGTATTTATTCGGCTTATTTCTTACCGGTTTCTAGTAACCCACTTGTCTTTTGTTGTTAGTTGTTGTATAGTTGCCTTCGCCTAGATATCCTATATTTATATTGAATAAAAATAGTTTATTATATTAGGATTTAATTACTGATAATGCTAATTGCTAGAGAAGGAGACCCATGACCGTGTAGGCTGGACGCCTAAATATAAAGGCCCTTGAAGAAGGTCATTTACTCGCCCCAACCCCCCTCCCCAATTCCAACAATTTCTTTTCTCGATGGCTAAACTCTCAAATTGGCGATTGATCAAATATTTGTATATAATAGGTTAATAAATTTATAAAATCCTGACGAGACATTCCCCCTCTACAGCTTCGTATGCTAGAGAAGATTTTTATAAAACCTTTAGCTTTCAAATGGTACATTAAATATCTAAAGTATATTTTAATTTATGGCGAATATATTTTTAATATAAAAAACGTTCACTCCTTCAGTTGGTTATGAAATTCGACCATATGTCAAATTTAACCATTTTGGTTTACTATTATTTTCTATAATGAAAAAAAAAAATAAAGTAAATTACTCCCCCTTAACTATTAGGATAATCGTTATAAGGTAAATCATGAAGTATTTAATAAGCTTTCATTTAAGTGATAAAAGGGAATTTTTATGTTTCAATATTTAACAATATAGAGGTATTACTAAAAATTTTTTTTTTTACAGAATACGAGTTATCACTCATTTCTAACATTAGGGGTACTATTATGGAAACCACTCATCCTATGAGGATAATCTTTATAAAGTAAATCATCAAGTATTCAATAATCTTACATTTGAGTGGTAAAATAACATATGTATGTTCAATATTCATTGACATCGGGGTATTACAAAAATAATAATAATATTTTTGCGGAAAACGAGATATCACTCTTTTCTAACATTATTATGGCTACTATCATGAAAACCGCTGATTCTATGAGGATAATGAGGATAATACGAGGATTGAGTTGTGAAACACGTCTGTATGACTAATAGTTATTGAGATATACTTCTTACAAAAAAACGGAAACCGAGAAACTTCTTATTTTTGTCATTAATTTGGTTAATATATTGGAAACCAGCAACCGGCTGTTCCTAACAATATAATGGTAATAAACTACTTTACGAGTCCTAAAATTAGCTTTAATTTGAGTAGTAATAGAAATCCGTAGGTCTAATACTCACAGGATAATGTCAGTGCTAATGTTACATAATGTTCAAGTAGTACTGATTGCCAGGATCATACGGCTAGTGATATTTTTCCTCCGTTAAAATAAGTTCTTCTTCCATCTCAGGACATGTTGAAAACAATGGTAACAATAGAAAACGACAACAATTAGCTGGTGCACGAATTGGGATGTAAGGGGAACCGATCACCGATAGCGCATGAGAACGGCTCAACTCTACTGAATGCCTTCCGAGTGGACATTACCCTCCGTTTGCCCCGCCCACACTTAGAGGAGTGGACCGGCGAGGAAAGGCAATTCGTCTTTCGAATTCTCTCCCTATAATTGCCATCGGAGTCGACCGGGAACTGCCTTTCCTCTCGGCTGAGTGTGGCCACCCTTCCGCAATTCTAATGAGATTCCTATGTAAATGACGTCATTTGGATTCGATCGGAAAATTCGTCTTTACTTTCATCGCCGAGCGACTCTTGGTGTGGCCAGGCCTTAAGCCTAACAACTTAGCATGCCCATTTGAGTCCCCAAGACTCTACAACTTTATTTATACTAGAGGTATACAAACCCTGTAATTCAAACGTATTAAGAACTGTTTAAAAATATTAAGTTTATTTTATTTTTCTTAGCCAGTCATCTATGTATTGTTTATATATTTTATGAAGCAATTGTTTGAAGAAAAAATGGTAGTGAAAAGCCATCGACAATGAGGGTAGAGGGTGGGGGGGGGGAGATTCGCGTGCTCGGGGCATGTTGACGTTTCCTAAATTATGAGATAATAACGCTGACTGTTGTGTGTCGTGGAAGTTTTCCCGAATTTCAGGAGCAGATATTGCCCTCTTACATTCCATTTATGAAGGTAGGTTTGTTGACCTAGGTATTGCTGCTTTCAACGAAAAACTTCTCCGTATTACAACTATGTTCTTCAAAAGCTGATTATTCTTTTTATTGCTGAATTTTTTTTATTGTTTTTATGCTTGAGTATGATGCTTTTTTTAAATTGCCTTCTACTTTACCGACGGCAAATATCTTGGACGACTCCTGGGATCTCTGAGCCCTTTAACTGGATTGGAGTCGTGTGTTAGCATATCGTGGGAACGGTTTAAACGATTACGTCAGGCTTCCTAAGGTCATTGTACGGCGTACCATCGGATTATAAAAAAAAAAAAGGGGATGTGAGCTTATTAAGTGTGGTGAAGTGTATTATTAACTGATTAAGAAAAGAAAATTGTCATTTTTATTATTAGAACATTCTTTATAAATATGAATATAAATCAACACACTCATAGCTATTGAGATTATGCTGAAGGAACCCTGGCTTGTCCCCCCACTTATGGAGAGAAAAGCAGAATGCGTTACTGATATGGGACTGTGGTCTGAACGAGGGCGTCATAGCAACAAACGTTTAGAGGAGAATTTGGCCAGTGTCAAAACTCTTGAAAAAATATTTAAAAAATGTCTCGGGCCTAGTGCCGTTTAAGCTTTGAGAAGAAAATATCGCTGCAAATTATTACATCTTGGTTTACTATTTCCAAACAACAATATTAGGGTATAATTGTTTATGTAGCTATTCAAAGGCTATTAACTAATATGAAAAGCTGTAAATAATTTAAAGGAAAATGGTCAATCACCACTGTGATTTTTAATCGATATATCTCTGCTATTTCTAAACGGATATCAATGATTCTTTTTTCTTTTTGTTGAACATGAATAAAGAAGCGTGTGTATATTTTAATGCTGTTCTTTTTCTTTTTTTATTCGTCATGGTGTCCTCATCCTCAATATTTATAGATAAAATTTGATTTTTATTCTTTTCTTTGTTTACGTTTTAATAATTATTAAAAAAACTCAAAATAAATATTTTTTCTGTTCTTAAAATAACTGAGTGACTGAATTAAATCATATTTAATCGGCGGTCATTTTAAAAATAATCAGCGGATATCGACGTAGGATTATTAGGATCGTCGTTGGATGAGCTAGCATTTTTGTGATGAGTTTCAAAGAAATCCGTCCAGTAGTTTCGGAGATAAGCCACGGGGGCGGACAAACGGATTTTTTTTTTTTTTTTATTCGTTTGTTTGTTTATTTAACGTCCCTTTATGTTGCTGTGGTTAATCGGAAGATGCTACAGCAGGAGTCTTACATATTGTCTATCCAGCTTGGATTAGGATAGGGATCTTTAACGAGTGCCTGACATCACACAGAGTGAGACCACCTTTTAACGTCCTCTACGAAGGACGGCATAAATAACGATTTTTTTACTCCCATTAGGGGGCCACCTGCAGGAACCCGGGACCTTGGGTATAGAATGCTCTTATGTTAACCACCATGCTTATGTTCTGGTTACCTATTTTATTTGTATTAGTTATTCGGATTCTACGATCTTAAAACGTAAGCTCTCAAATTTTAAGAGAAGGGAAGTTTTTTTTTTTTTTTTATGTCGATTACAAAGTTTCATTACTGTAATATGATGATAAGCGAAAATTAAAGAAGCGGAAGGTACAATGCCAATACTCTATTATACAATTCCACCATGGACCACCGCCGAATCAATGCTGGGCCTTCCTCACAGACCCCTGGGGTTCAGTCCTTACTTTTTGATGAATTCCCTCGTCACGAAGTCCACTATTTTATAGTTAATATTTATCTATTTTTTTTACTAATTTTGAGTTACGGTTAGTTATTTTAAAAATTATTAAAATGCATGTTTATTAAAATGAAATATATAGCGAGTATATGAGGAGTATATTCCTACCGTTAAGAAAGTTATGTCCCCATTTTAATGAAAATACTTGTTTTTAAGGCAAACTGATTACAAATATTCATTAAAAAGTACTTATCTGTATTCACGTTTTTGTGGTGGAAGAGTTATGAAAGACATTAATTATTTTAATCAAATTCGTTTTATAAATTGTAATTAAATGGTTTGAAATTGTAAATTAAATAATCTGACTGGATTTAAATGCTCATTTTTTTATTCCTTCCACTACAGTAATTAATTTTTTTTTTTTAATTTGAGATAAATGATCCGTCATCATTAATAAGAACGAATGATAAATAATGTCCATAAAAAAGAAGTACGTGGGATTAGTTAAAAATATATTTAAAATGTTAAGTAAAATTTTAGAAAATTTTCGAACTTGTCTATCCTGAAACAATATATAAATATTTCTAATGATTATCCATGTCATTTGGCGAAAGGGGAAAATGTGGTGTACGCAACACTCCGTTGTCAACATCAATTCAGGAATTTTTAAATACATTTATTGATGAAAATGAATTTTAAAAGAATTAATTAAATTGAATTTAAATTGAAACATGAGTTTTATTTAATAATATATTATATTTTATCGCCTTTTCATCACTCTCACAATTTTTAAGATGTTTCTAAAATCTTCTTCCAACGGTATATGATACATCTATTTTGCATTTATCTATACTGATTTTATGTTCAATAACACAATAATTATATTATTGTTTTTATTTTTTTTTCGTTTTCTCCTTCATTTGGTTATCAAATTCGTTCAACTTATATATTTAGCTGTTTTTTTAGCGATGCTAATCAGATGATATGGTTAATTTTTTGAAACTTACAAAATTAAAAGTACTTTAGAAGAAGAATTAAAATTAAATATCGGTATTTAATCCCTGTCACACTATTTAAATCAGAATGGAACCTACATGGGAGCCTGAAATGTTTATTTCCGTTAAAAACTGGAATTTATTATTTATTTTTTAGTTATTAATTTATTGAAATTTACAAGTATATTAGTAAATACATCAAGTAAATCGGCTCATAATATAGATAATATACATGAAAAGACATGAAGAGAATATGCCCATTGGCAACACTCCACTAGGTAATCTACACTAGAAGGTCTCGAGGCCATCTTCTTTTCAGACGCCTCGGAGGATTGTCAGGAATGGTAGAGGAAGCAAGGATTGAAACTAGTGGGTTAATGTGGGAGTGGAGTTTGTCATGGAACGAATGATACCTCGTACGGGCCAAATCAGCAACATATGGGACATTAAGGTCTTTATGGATGAGTTTGTTGGTGACAAAGTAATTAGCATTGAGGATTTTTTGAAGGATTTTGGATTGTTGGGATTGAATACGGGAAGAATTTGATGGTTTAGTAGAGCCTCAAAGCTCAACTCCGTACGTCCAGATAGCCCTTATGATGGTAATATAGATGAGCCTTTTGTAGATAAGTGGAAGGTTAGAGCGTCTGTCCAGTAAGTGTTGAAGTAAGCGAAAGCGTTGGGCAGTTTCTTGTCGTTCCAGTCTTGGGTGCGGGAAAAACTGGAATTTGAAGATTTTTATGATGGCAATACTTCCATTGCTATATATTTCACATATCATATTCATGAATCTTACTATATACATTGAAAGTAAAAAGAGAGAAAAAATATTTCGCTATAAAAGAGAATGGATACAATGCCATCTTTAGTGCAGAATGAAATTTATTTGCCACACTGTGCAGTAAGTTAAATTCACTGTTGATAGTCTATCTCAATGTTTGATTTGTCTTCTTGAGATTGATCACGTATAAAACAACTATGTTTTGTGAGCAACATTTATTATTGTCTATGGTATTTATACTTGGCTGATAATTTTACAAATCAAAATATGTTTGCGTAATCGTAAATAGTGATGCGTCAGCGGCCGTTTTGGCTTTGGGATACCGTATCTCGGCCTAGCATTATGTCATGCTTTTTGTATCAGTGTGCTAGTCTCCCTTCCAACCTCATATCTCCATAGTTTTTATTAGTTGGTTTTTTGGATATCATGTCTATGTTATGTATCAAGGTACTATTTTTTCTATACATTAATCACAATTAATTAAGTATATCTATTACTATTTGTGGCTTATTATTATTATTTGATATACATATACATATATATTGTACGATTTGGACACCTTTGAAAACATTGTTCATTTTATCATAGTTTCCCAGAAATATTAAAAGACCCTTAACCAACAAAAAAAACACTCAGTATAAGATATTTTTCAGCACGATACAATATTTAAATGGAACCAGCAATAGATACCTTGGAAAAATTATAAAAATAAAAAAAAAAATTTTTTTTCATATTACATTAAGTAATTTATTTATTAATTATTTTTTTTAGATATTAATAAAATTTTGATTTAAAAATATAATTTAATGTGTCATATATTATTATAATTACTTTTTCTTATCTTTAATTTTATTTTTGCCTTTTTTTTATTTACTTTTACTTACAAACTATAAAAATAATGAAAGAAAAAGTTTTACATTTTTTGACTACAATTCATGGAAAAAATAAACACATTCTTTGAACCATTTATTAACTTAATTGGAATCCAGTTGTTTTTAAACATAAAATCATGTCGGTTTCAATATTTGTTTTATTATTGAATTAATGAGGTGATGATATCTATAGATTAATTCTTTAAAATTGAAATATCAAACTCTAAGTTTGGAATTATATTCATTCCAAATCAATAATTTTCAATAATCTATTTTAGCGCACAACTTACAAATCATGTTTCTATTTTAGCGCACAAATTACAAATCATGTTTCTATTTTAGCGCACAACTTACAAATCATGTTTCTATTTTAGCGCACAACTTACAAATCATGTTTCTATTTTAGCGCACAACTTACAAATCATGTTTCTATTTTAGCGCACAACTTACAAATCATGTTTCTATTTTAGCGCACAACTTACAAATCATGTTTCTATTTTAGCGCACAACTTACAAATCATGTTTCTATTTTAGCGCACAACTTACAAATCATGTTTCTATTTTAGCGCACAACTTACAAATCATGTTTCTATTTTAGCGCACAACTTACAAATCATGTTTCTATTTTAGCGCACAACTTACAAATCATGTTTCTATTTTAGCGCACAACTTACAAATCATGTTTCTATTTTAGCGCACAACTTACAAATCATGTTTCTATTTTAGCGCACAACTTACAAATCATGTTTCTATTTTAGCGCACAACTTACAAATCATGTTTCTATTTTAGCGCACAACTTACAAATCATGTTTCTATTTTAGCGCACAACTTACAAATCATGTTTCTATTTTAGCGCACAACTTACAAATCATGTTTCTATTTTAGCGCACAACTTACAAATCATGTTTCTATTTTAGCGCACAACTTACAAATCATGTTTCTATTTTAGCGCACAACTTACAAATCATGTTTCTATTTTAGCGCACAACTTACAAATCATGTTTCTATTTTAGCGCACAACTTACAAATCATGTTTCTATTTTAGCGCACAACTTACAAATCATGTTTCTATTTTAGCGCACAACTTACAAATCATGTTTCTATTTTAGCGCACAACTTACAAATCATGTTTCTATTTTAGCGCACAACTTACAAATCATGTTTCTATTTTAGCGCACAACTTACAAATCATGTTTCTATTTTAGCGCACAACTTAAATATCATTTTTATATTTTACATCGCACAACATTCAAACATTATGTATTTCTATTTTTGCCAATCAACTTACAAATGCATGTTTCTTTTAGCGACAGATTCCAGAAAGTAGTATTTTAGCACAACTTACAAATCATGTTTCTATTTTAGCGCACAACTTACAAATCATGTTTCTATTTTAGCGCACAACTTACAAATCATGTTTCTATTTTAGCGCACAACTTACAAATCATGTTTCTATTTTAGCGCACAACTTACAAATCATGTTTCTATTTTAGCGCATAACTTACAAATCATGTTTCTATTTTAGCGCACAACTTACAAATCATGTTTCTATTTTAGCGCACAACTTACAAATCATCTTACATATTTTATATTTTACATCTTATTGCAAATCAAGGCATCCTCAGAACCATTTATGTGATTTAATATTTTTTCAATTCAACTCAAATCGGCGAGTAAAGTTGTTGGGCTCGATGACGAGCGGATTCCGAGAAAGTAGGCTGATCCGACTGGTAGGCGTCCGAAAGGTAGGCCGAAGCGTAGATGGGAGGATTGCGTTAAGGCTGATCTCGGGGGCTTGGGCTTGAATGGTGAACATTGGACGAGTCTGTGTAGGCGGACTTTGGTGGTATCGGCATCGAACCTTCGGGTTCGCTAAGCCTATTATTATTATTATAATATATTTTCAAACATTTAAATCAATCCCAATTTCCGTTTATTTTTTAAAGTTAAGAGGTGCTAATTTTTATGGAGTAATATCAGGTTGTAATTTCAAAATTATGATAATTTCAGAATAATGGTAGGTCATATTGAACTTTGATCATTACTGATTTTTTCTTATGAATCTGAATTTTCCCACCTTCTTTTTTTTTAAATACTTATATTTATATATGTTGTAATAAATATGAACTGTAATAAATCTAATATATAAAAATCTGTTTGTCTTCGTACTCCTCCGAAACGGCACGACCTAATTTTAATGACATTTCGTATGTATATTTGGTAGGTATTAGAATCGGTTCTGAAGTATTGTATATTTCATGTTGTATAGGTTATTCGGTAGTCTCTATACAATTTTTTTTTCTTCACGTAAAGTTTTTTGTTTTTTTGGCATAAAAATACTCCTAACCCCAATCTTTCACTCTCCTTATTCCAACCTCGCATTTTTTAATCCCGACTTTAATTATCCAAATAATTTAAATGTCGGTCATATTACAAAAATCAGGTGCGGGCAACACACGACTTTTACTTACCTCGGCTGTTAAAATTAATTACGAGCTATTATATTAGGTTGTGTCACATGAAATGTCCGTTTTCAAGGTTAAGGATTTTTAGTAAAAATGCGATATGAAAACAAGATAGTTTTATTTGAAATATTTACCTTCTTTTTCTACACATTTTTCCCAACGTGACACCAACTTTTTTTTAGTTTAAACTCGTACAAAAACATTACTCGAAAATCGCGTGTTTCCATGTTCATATTTGGAGGTATACTAAAAAGTAGTAAGATTTTTAAAAATAAGAAATATACAGAGAATAATGATAAGTAAACAATAAGACAAATGAAAAAAAATATAATAAACCAATATTATAGCTTCGAAAACTAATGGCTGTAAAACATTTGTAAAAACTATAACTGAAGATTAAACAACCATAAATATATAATTATCATGTTCACATACATAACCTCGACTAAAAAATAAAATACTAATTCTTTCTCAATTAAAAAAATAAAATAAATTACAACTAATTTTTTTATATCAACATGTTCACATGGAAACTGGATCAGTCAGGATTGTTTGGAAATTGAAAGGACAGGAAGTAATGGAATAGACGATATTTAAAAATCGGAAGGGTATTAGAATTACGGATATCAGAAGGAATAGAGTTCCATATGGAAGAGGATCGGATTATGAAAGATCTGTCGATAGCTGCGGTAGGATGGGGCGTAATATTCTGAAATTTAGAATTTTGTTTGGAGTGCTAGCTAAGATTAGTATCTTTACGTGTGTATCCTGCCTTTCTTTAATATTATACTCACATTTACTAGTTGTATTGTTTAATACAGTAAATAACAACTCATCTCATTTATAACTCCCCTCCTCAAAGATATAAAATCCGAGAGTCAATAATAATACTCTATATTTTTGTGAAAATGCATTATCTAACCTTAATGGCCTTCAAGAAACATTAAAATTCATTTTTATTTAATGCTAAATCCTCTTAATTGCATAAAATTGCCATTAATTCTTACGGCGCTGTAATTTTATGATTTCACAATGAAGCAATCATTGAATTAACTGACCTGGTAACCTGGTTACAACATTAATTCTAAAACTAGGAATTCATCGCAAAAAAAATTGTATGAATTCAATTAATTTTTTAGCTTGTTGAAATAATCTAATTTATGATTTATTAAAAGTCTGTTATAATTGTACATTTTTTTTTTCTCCCTCAAAATTAATATTTTGCGTATTTGATTTTAAGATGTGAAGACAGAATTTATAGATTCACCTTAAGGCACTTAGTATGTTCTTCGGTTCTTGGTAGAAACACTAAAATTATACCTATGCGAGATACTCTAAAAAAAACTATAAAACTACACTTAAATTTACTTTACATTCGTTAGTAGCATACTGCTGTGTCAAAATGGTTTCTGTGGGTATAAAATTTCTTGAAAACAAAAAGTAAAAGTAACACGAAAGTGAATTTCTATATTTAATTTATATTGGGATATTGCATCAAGCTTTTTCGCCAAAATGGACTCATCTAATCTGCCACTTTTGGTTTTTGATTTTAGGCAGTTTTACCATTTCCTCAATAGTGGCTCTAAAATTCTTGATCAAACTCCTTTTTTAGATGAAAAATGAATTATATTTTATTTAAGTAATGAGATATATGTTTTCTTGGAGAGGGGGGATAGAAGTTGTAATGTAGATGTGTAAAATATTGTTACAAACGTAAATATTACAGAAATAAAATTGTGTAACATATATCAAAGTCTTGGAAGGTAAACGGGAGTTACAAAAACTCCGTCAACATATCCATGCACTTGGTAAAAAAAAATTTTGCCATGAAAACACTGTGTAAACTTTATTTGTTTCAATTTTATTTCACATTAATTATTTTTTTAAATAAGTATTTATGAGATATTAAAGGATCGATCAATTGCTCAGAATACATCCTTTAATGACTGATTTCGCTTTGTGTCAATTGTTGGAATAATGAAATCTCAATACGCAATACCACAACTCCTCATCCTTTACTGAAACGATTTCTCTAACCACTAATCAAGCCATATCTAACACGTGTAAATTTTCCTGGTTTAAAATATAAATATTGATAAATTAATTGAGGTTAAAGATTTTTAATTTTAGTTGTAATAATCATTTCAAGAACTTTTAAGTGAACTTAAAGTTGATACAAGTTTTAAGAATTGCATTGAGTTAACAACAGAAATCATTATCTACAACAATCACTCAGTCTCATCCCTATCTATTACCTTATACAGTTTTAAAAAATGATAATATCACGATCGCAATATTTTCCTTTTGTATATATTTAATATATATCTAAGTGAAAGTAAAAAAAAAAAGTTGGAAAATTTAGTATATGCTCACCTAAGTATATGCTTAGTTCTACCCTAACAAGGATGTATGCACATATTGTTCCTAAATAAATTAATCATCTAGAATGAATTGCTTTGTCTATATATTTTTTTAATTTAACATGATTAAGGTGAGTGTTAGCTTTGACGCCGAAGGCTTCCGACTCACAAGCTTATTTTAATGACCTCATCAGGGGATGATTCATTAAAGTTAGAAGAGGTTTTTTGAATTGTCATAATCTTCATTTTAAAATATGTTGTTAATTTTATATTTTCTCTCCTATTTCCAAGTTGTGCATTTGAAAGGGGTACACAATTAGCTATTAGCTGCTGATTGAAATGAAATTGAAATTAGTAAAAGTTTTTGTATGCGTTTCATATTTAGATTCAGGAATTTTTTTTCATCAGTTTTGGTTTATTATTTTCAATAATGATTCTTTGTAATCGAACAAAAAAAAATTAAAATAAAATAAAAATTTTCCCCTCTCAAAATCTGAGGGCTTGCCTTTCAAGATACGTAGAACCGGAAAACGAATAAAAATAAATCCGTCTGTCCGCTTTTTCCGAAACTACTGGACCAATCTTATTGAAATTTGACAAAAACATACCAGGGCATCCATCGATGATCCTAACACCTTTGATATTAATCGATTAGTTTTCAAATAGCGGCGAGTTTTAAAAAGTAATTTAATTCAATAACTCAGTTATTTTTGAAGGTAGAGAAAAGAATTGTGAGAATAATTATTTTTAAAAAAATTCTTTTAGCCGAATAATTGAATAAATACCAAATTTTCTTCCTGAAATATTAAACCGCTGTGTAATGATTTGCAGTTTTTTTTTTTTGTTTTTTTGTAAACAACAAAAATAAAAAAGTTAAAGCATATGTCAAATATATAAAAAAATAAAATCTATTTATTTCGGTCCCCGTTGCGGATTTTCATCAGACCTTCCAGGCATGAGTCAAGAAGCAACTGAGTCGCTAAGGCATTATTCTTTCTTGTTGTTGGCGGTAACGTTTCTTACCCGCGTGGAACAGTATAAAGGATAACAGTTTCTCATATTCTTTTGAGTTTTTTTATCATATTAAAAATATATCGGTAATATTCCTAAAAAATAAACACGAAATATATTGTAAGTAGTTGTATTTGGACTGTTCCGAATAGAGTGTAAATAACTTGAAGATTTATACCTGGAAGTAATCGGTTTAACGGATACAGAAGAAGCAAAAGGTAATTAGTTAATGGAAGAATCCTAATTGGAAAGGTGGCGTACAATTTAGGGCCCCCCCCCCCTTAGCAACGCTTAGAATGTCGGCATTCCTTCGTCATCAGGTCCCGAGGGTAAAGATCAGCGGTAGGGTGAGTCTTTTGGGGATTTTAGCAGCCTCCAACTCCAAGGATTTTGTCCTTGGTAATTACAAGGGACATAATCTCTAACTTTCAAGTCTATCTATAGGTCTGGAAACGAGGATCACCATATTGCCATAAAAAATAGGTACAGTCGTGGTCATAGAAATTGCATCACCTTTACTTTAATTTTTTATAGTTATGATTTGATCCAATCGAATATTTTTGTGATTGTCTAGTTATTTATATCATATCCTCAAACAAGACTGAAACGACAAGAAACTGCTCGAAGATACTGATTACTACAAAACTTACTAGACATACGTTCAAAACTTCCAGTATGTTACATAAGACTCATTTACATCACTATTATCAGACCTATTTATACATATGGAATCGGACTTAGGGGATCTACTAAACCATCTAATTCCTGCATCAATACCTTACAATCTAAAATCCTTCGCAAAATCCTGAATGCCCCTTATTTTGTCACAAATCAACTCCTCCATAATGACCTAAACATTCCATTTTTATCAGACCTAGCCGTGAAGATACACCTCTTTTCATCCTAACCTTCCTACGTACACAAGCCCACGTGTCCTTAATCTATCTTCCATAGATAGTCTTGATAAACCTCCGAGACGATTGAAAAGAAGGGTATACTGATTTAAAATAGTTAGTGAAGTGCTACTGAGTAGTTCTTTCTCAAAATATTTTCACGACTTTTCTTCTTCCCCTGCATATTTACTAATTGTGTTTGTATAATACAGTTGTAAATAACAATAGATGCATTTTTTTTAAATATATCAACGCATAAAGAAATAAAAAAAATAGTTTTTAAGTTCTTGGTTAGTATTTTTAACTACTATTAGAATACAACTTTTAATTATGTAGAATTTCACGCATTTTGTTATCAGAAACAATACATGAGATTACATGAAGTGGGGCAATTATCACGTAAAACAGCGGTGACACAAATCAACAGTGGTCATAGTTTTGCAAATTAATTTTATAATTCATTTTAAAAGAGAACGTAAAACTTCTCTATTTTTTTTATTGATTTTCATTGCTTTAATTTAATTTCCAGTTGAATGCGGTTAAGTTTAATTTTGGATTTTTTTTTCTTAAGTGATTTTCTATGACCAAGACTGAATAGATAATAGAATAGAATAGAATGAGTTTATTTGTCTTTGGGGTTTCCCCATACAAATAGAGCCTGGTCAGGCTATACATAACAAACAGCAATTAATAACAATTATAAGTAATAAACATGAAACGCAACAAATCACAATAGGATAATAGATAAGCATTAAACAGCATAGTAGAATAAACAAAATAAACAGAAAGTAACAAATTATACAAGTTTATATAAATTTTTTATTTTATTTTTTTATCTTATATAGAAGTATTAAAGTATTTCAGATTTTAAATAGTCTTTGAAATACAAATGTTTAATACATATAGTTTATATATATATATATATATATATACATAAATACATTTTAAATTAACATCGGAGTGAATGAATATTAAATATTAGGATTTAAAATGAATACTGATATATAAATATAGTTAAAAGAGTTGTGTGAAACCAGATTATGGGTTATAATAGTTCTTTGCAATAGTGCAGACATTATCTATTACATAGGAATTATTATGAAACATTAACTAGGACAGTATTATTAATTTTATAAATATAAATAAATATTACTCATTTATTACAAATGATCTTAGTTTTAAGGTACTAACTAAATAATAATAGAGTAGTTTGATTTTAATTGGGTCATCAATAGTTACTATTGTAGGAAATAGGCTTTCTGGTATGTTATTAGCGTGAGGGATATAGTGGTTTCGAAGTGCTGAATATATTGGACAGGCTGCTATTAAGTGGTATATGGTTTCATATGTGTTCATATTACATATTGTGCAGATTTCTTTGGGGTTAATATTGTAGGTATTGTTTGCATGAGAGAATTTAATATGGTATTTTCCAGAGAGGCGAGCTTGGATTATTATTTTTAACATCTTAAACGGAATATTATGAATGGTTTGATAACTGTGGCTGAGTGAAGTTTGTTGGTAAAGACTATTGTAGAAAGGGCTGTATTGACTTGATCTTAACGATTCGATATCTTTGTTGTGTAGTAATTTCTTAAATGATTCAATTACTACTGTATTATTGCTTTGTAGAGTAGATGGGTTATTTTCAAAAAGTATCTCTGAGCTATCGGCTTTATCTAAAATATTATATATTTGGGTAAACCAGTTATATTTTGCAGATGGTCGATTGTTATGTTTTTCTCTAAGTATCATATAACATATTTTGGGTATTCTATCGTCTGGCATGATAAGTATTTTCTGTTTGAATCTCAGGACACATTTTATTATTTTTGTCGTGGAATGTTCAAACCCAAATTCTAATCTTAAGAACCAAAAAGGAATGTTTCTATTTAAATTAAATAATCTTTTAAAGTAATTTAACTGTGCTTTCTCTATAGCATCTAGATATCTGAGACCCCAAATTTCTATACCGTAGAAAAGTGAACTAGTAGTAATGGCTTCGTTTAATCGCCTCCTACTTTCCCATGATTCCATCTTAGACCTTCTACAGATATCAATAACTGTACCTATCGCGCAGGCTGTCTTTGATTGAGCGTGTTTACAGGCCTCATAGAAGAGACCAGAAGAGGATAAAGGAACGCCCAGATATGTGTAATATGTTACTGTTTCCATTAGTTCTCCGTCATAATACAAGTTTTTCAGTTTTTTTTTGTTTTCCTTTATGGAAGAAGATTATTTTTGTTTTTGAACGATTTACTTCTGGATAATTTTCTTTGGCATATGAAGAAAGAATTTCCAGATTTTTATTAGTATCGACGTAGGAATATGAGAATATCGCCATGTCGTTTGCGTAATAAGAGCTCAATACATTAAATTTCGAATTCAGCTGAATACCGGTAGCGCCTTTTTTAGAGAAGTAATAATCCATATCGGATATATATAAACAAAAAAGGTAAGCGGATAGAACTTCTCCCTGTAATACTCCTTTCGTCACGGCTATTTCATTAGAGAGCGATCCATCTGCTTTTTTCTTATTGCGGCCCGTTCATAAAGATTTCTTATAAGCCGAATAATTTTCCCACTTATTCCCAGAAATTTTAATTTGTACCATAGAATATTATGATTTACACTGTCGAAAGCTCTTCTGTAATCAATGAAGATAACAAATAAATCACTGTCTGAGTATTCTAATTGACCAAGACTGTAGAACACAACCTTAATATTCCATTTATTTTAGACCTGGTACAGATCAGAACCTTCTTCATCATCCTAATCCTCTACCTCAATCCCTCTCCACCCCCACCCCTACAATCCTCTTCGAAGATTGAAACGGCAGTGGCCCCGCGACGTTTTGTTAACATTTATACTGGAGTTCTGACAAAGGTCAGATCCTCTATGCATGTACTGTATGTTTGAGGCTATCGCGCCCTAACCCAGCCTCCACTGGCTCACACCAGTGATGAGGCTGGAAAGAGGCGCTGGGATCTCTTGGATTCCGTTTTTTTTTTTTTTTTTTTTTTTTTTTGATCCAGTGTCTGGGGTCCCTTTAGCATATTTCATATAGGTATGATTGTTTGTATGATGTTTATTTATTTGCCAACTTTGCATTTATCTCAATTACAGGTTTTTTTTTATTTGTTTTTTATTTATTATTATTTTATTGTATATATATGAATATATTTAATTTATATTTTATGTAATTTAATTTTATCGTTATTTTCTGTATATATTGTCTGAATGAGGTCTCATATCACGATTACTACTGTTCATTTTAAAACAAATTGTAATATATCTCAATAAATAGATATTTATAAATAGTTCCCAGAGGTCGATCATAATCTTTGTAAACATTTTTATCTCTGTTTAATGTAGATAGCAAGTTATGCAAGATAATTAACACTGTCGAGCCTAATGCTAATTATCCCTTGCTATTGGTGCCTGCTGTGCCTGGAATGCAATGGGTCAATGCGATTAACCTCGTTGCGTTCCTTTTGCAACTCGTCATTCGTGTCTTCTTTCCTCTGAAAACATCCAGATGTTATGTAATGTTCAGGATTATATTTTGGCACGCACTTATTGGAAGTAATTAGTCCGGGTGGCGGTCAGTCAATGAAACCACTATATAGTAACAACTATTTATTGTCTGACAACGTTTCGACCACCATTGTGGGTTACCATTAGGGCTAAAAAGATGCAAAAGGAATACAATTACGATAACACTAAATACAATAATTTATATACTGAGTTAGAGGATGTCAATATTTAAAACATTAAAAACGAATGACTTTAGTATGATTGAGTAGGAATAAGATTTATCACGGGAGAACAGGTTTCCACTTCAAGCCTGATGAGTATCCATATGGAATATCATGAATTATTTAACCAGTGACAAGTTTTTGGAAATGGAAGATTTCGGATTATAATTGGATACGAGAGGGATGGGATAATTTGATCAGACCCCAAGACTATATAGGCCTCGTTGCAATTGTTTATATGAGTATTTTGCTGTCTATTGAAAGGTTCCATCAGTGTTCAAGTAGGAGCAAACTATAGTTCCCCCACGTTTCATTTTACCGAGAGAATGCCAAATTAGACTTTATAAGCTACCTTTTTTTTAATGTTATTTATTGAAACTTAAAAATGTACATTATGATACAAGTTTTTTTTTTATTTATTTATTTAAAGAAATTTACAACTGTATTGTTTGTTTGTTTATTTATTTAACGTCACTTTATGCTACTATGGCTAATCGGACGATGCTACAGTGGGAGTCCTAAATTTTGCCTATCCAGGTTTTATTAGGATAGGGATCTTTAACGAGTACCTGACATCGCACAGGCTCGGGACCACCTTTTAACGTCCCCTCCGAAGGACGGCGTAACTAAGGATTTTTTACTCCCATTAAAAAATCCTAGGACCACCTGCGAGTTTGAACCCGTGACCTTTAGCATGGGAGGGTGTTACGCTAGCCACCCAGCTACAAGTGATCCCTACAACTGTATTAAATAAATACAAGTAAATAGGCTTTATATATGATTAGAACACATGGTAGTCCTGTAAAGAAACTACCCATTGGTTGGTTGGTTGGTTTTTAAAATTTTTAATGGCACAAAACATCGCGGTCATCAGTGCCGGATATATTAATTTTATAGAAGATTAATTTAAGATAAAAGGTATTAGTTGAAGCATTAAAAGATATTTTCAATAAAAGATATCATAATATATGTACAAGTTTATTTGAGATGAATGAATGTTAGATAATATTCAAGGAAAAATAATAAAATAAACAATAAGTAGTCAAGACCAATAGTAGTTATTGTTTTCATCTTGACTTAATTTATTTTTATAATGAATTTAAATTTAAAATTAATTACAAAAATAATTAAAATTAAAAATTAATCTTAATTTATTTTTTTAGTTTATTGTTTATTTTATTTACTTTTTTTTAACTTATTTTTTAATTACTTGTTTAACTTGGATTAATATTTTTTATCCATTAATATTACTTAATAAATAAAGTAATAAATATAATAGTTAAACAAGTAATTAAAAAATAAGTAAAATAAACAATAAAATAAAAAAATAAATTAAGATTAATTTTAAATTTTAATTATTTTTAAAAGTTAATTTTAAATTTAAATTCATTATAAAAATAAATTAAGTCAAGATGAAAACAATAACTACTATTGGTCTTGACTACTTGGTCCAGGTTTCTCTACAATGCTGGCAGCTTAGGGGCAATTCTTTTGATATTAAGTGCCCATGCGTTAGCCGTGTGTGTCCGATTCTCAGGCGGGCCAGGACCACCTCCTCTCTACGGTCGGTGCGACATGAAGTTTTCCTAGGTTTTACCTCTTTCTTAATCGCTTTGAGCTTACTTGGATAGCTGCTTTTCCAAGTTTCTTCCCATTTCTTCAATACATTTTCTATTAGTGGACATAAATCCCATCAAATCACCTTCACTCTACGTCGTAAACCTATGACTTCCCTGCCCCACCGTATCCTTTAACAATAACTTAATCCTGTTCAACCGATTCGGTACTTAGGACTCCACCTCGATAAACGCCTAACATGGAATCCTCATACAAGACTTAAACGACAGGAAACTGCTCGTAGATATCGACTATTAAAACACTTACTTGACAAACGATCAAAACTCCCTCTTTACTTCAAAAAACTCATTTACACAACCATTATTAGACCTATCTGGACTTAGGGCATAGAGCTATGGGGCTCCACTAAACCGTCGAATTCCTCCCGCATCCAATCCTTGCAATCCAAAATCCTTCGTCAAATTCTAGACGCTCCTTACTTTGTTACCAACAAACTCATTCATAGAGACCTGAATATCCCACTAGTTACAGAAATCGCTCAAATAAGATACACCTCCTTTCATTCCAAATTACCCGCCCATACAAACCCGCTTGTCCGTATCCTCTCATCGACATATATTCCCGATAATCCTTCGAGGCGTCTGAAAAGACCGTGGCCTCGAGACCTGCTGAACAAATAAACATTGAAGTGCTTCCGCTGGGTAGATTCTTCTCATGTCTTTTTCAAGCCAATTGTCTGTTTTTAGAACATTTACTTATTGTACTATGTAAATTGTACAGTTGTAAATTTCAATAAAATAATTTAAAAAAAAAAAAAAAAAAAAAAAGTTAAGCATAGATAACAGAAAACTTAATTTTTCCATGTAAAGATAACTTGATACTTGATATGCTATGTATATTAAAAAACTACATAAATACCGAAGGTTATGTACTATTAGGTTTATAACTATTTAATATTTCAATTTAAAATACATTTTAAAGGTTTAATTTATTTTCGATAAGAATCCCAGTCAGTTCACAGTAAAACAAATGTTTGTTATGAAATATTGTTAAATTTGAAATAATTAGTTACAATGTTAGTTTATATATGTATAGCAACTTACCATTAATGTTAACAACTTAGTTACGATTTGGTACGTAATATTATTTCTAAAATATTGCGTACTAAATGGAAGAATATAACTTCCACACGAATAGCTATACGACGTTGGCAATATTTTAACTATTATAAGCTCCCTCTTTCTTAATAACATAGAAAGAAAGAAAGAAAATAAACTTTATTTACATTTTTACATATTGACAAACAATTTATAAATGATTTCGGATGAGACATCCTTACAATCATCAAATGTTTGGTTCATTTGGTTGTTATAATCTAATTATCTAATCTATAATTAGTGGTAAAATTAAATTGATATTAACTATGGTAGTAGGAAAAACTAAATAAAAAACCTACATATAAAAAAAACAAAAAGAAAACAGATAACACAATTGATAATATAAAATTAGAAATTAAGATAAACTAGTTTAAGTTAGCAACACATGTTTAGTTCTTTTATGAGTGTAGCGTTTTAGAGATGCTTTATTATAGTTACCGATTTCCTTTATTAAAGGATTTTTGGAGACTGGTGTTTTACTGAAGTAAGAAGCTGTTTGAGTATGGACAAAATGTTTAATTGTTGGAAGCTGTAAGTCCTGGAGCATAGATGATATTTTAGTGTAGCGGGGGTAGTTGTTAATTATCCGCATTGATAGATTTTGAATTCTTTCAAGTTTTTGGTAGTTAGTCAAGCAGGTTGAGCTCCAGACTGGCGAGGCGTATGTGATTAACGGGCGAATAACTGATTTGTATATTATTAATTTGTTATGAGAGCTCAAATGGGATTTTTTGTTGAAGTATGGGAACATTTTAAATATTAATTTTTTGGCTTTATCGATTTTTCTATTGATATGGTCTGTGAATGTAAGAGATTTGTCTAGTGTTATGCCTAGGTACTGTACGGATTTTGACCAAGGGATGAGAGCCGAATTTATCTTGATTTGGTGGTTGATTTGTGGGCGACGTTTAGTGAAAAGAATTGCTTCGGATTTGGTGGGATTAATTTTCAATTTCCATTTTATGCAATATTTGTGAAATTTTTTAAAATATTGTTGAAGGCGATTCACTATTGTATCGATGCGATATGATGAGGTATACAATGCTGTATCATCAGCGTATAATGACCTCGTCACAAATGGATGGGCTGGTAAGTCAGAAATGAATAAATTAAATAGGATTGGAGATAGGCAAGAGCCTTGAGGAAGACCCGCTGAGATGGGGAGGATGTCGGAAGTAGATGTGCCAACTTGAACATAAAACTGTCTATTTGTTAAATAGGAGTGAATGATGTGAATCAGGTATGGTGGGAAGTTGAATGAGATTAATTTGTATATGAGCCCGGAGTGCCAAATGGTATCAAATGCTTTTTCGAGGTCTAGAAGGAGCATGCCGGTATGTTTGCGTTCGTTAAAGGCTTTTGTGATGAAGTCAGTAAGTCGTGCTAATTGGTCAATAGTGCAGTGGTGATTTCTAAAACCAAATTGTTCATCTATTAGGAGGTTCTTTACTCTAATGTGCTTGTTAATTCTTTTGAGAATTAGTTTCTCCAGAATTTTAGAAAGTATATTTAGTAGACTTATAGGTCTGTAGTTCGAAACATTACTATGGTCTTTATTCGTTTTTTTCATTACTATAGTTTTGGAAGTTTTCCAGATGATAGGAAAGTAGCTATATCTCAATGTGCAATTAAATACTTTAGTTAAAAAATAAATCGATTTTCGGCTTAGATTTTTAATAACTAAGGAGGGGATGCTGTCATCACCTGGGGCTTTTTTTGGTTTCAATTCTTTAATGATATTTGCGATTTCTTTCGGAGAGATGGAAGAGAAATTAACAATAAAAGGTGATTTTAAATAATCGCGGACGGATTTTAGAATTTTACGGTTGTGGTGATTTGAACCAAGGAGAGAGGTGATTGAATGAGTTGTCTGGAAATGCTTGACTAATAGCTGAGCTTTTTCCCTGTCCAGATATGCGTAGCCGTCGTTATTTTTTAAAGGTGGAATTTTCGGGGACTGCTTAGTTAAATTTTTGTGAATTTTCCACATGTTATTGTCCCCTGGCTGACAAGATTTCAAAACCGTAGCCCAGTTTTCGTTTTTCCAGTCATGGAGACGTTTTTTAATGTAACTGTTTAGTTTATTATAGACTAATTTGGTTTTTGGAATTTTGTTACGCTGGAAATATCTTTTTAATCTATTTTTTAAATATATTAATGCTCTGAGTCGATATGGTAAATTATTATGACAATACGGGTGGTAATATTGTTGTGGAATGGATAAGGACATGGATAATTTTATATGTTCATAAAAAGCGATTAGTGTGGTATCGATTTCTTTCGAATTATTTATGGTTGGGTTTATATTGATTCGGGAATCTAGCTCTTTCCTGAACTTTGGCCAGTCAGCGTCTTTGAGCGAAAATTTGAGTATTTTGGAAATTTTAGGTAAAGGAGATTGTATACGAAAAATCACGGGATTGTGGTCCGAATTTAAACATGGTAAAGCAATAAGAGGTGATAAGTTGTAAATATTTTTTGTAAGAGCCAAATCGATGATGCTAGGTTTGTAATTACGTTGAGTCGGTATATGGGTTGGTTCAGACGGACTGTGTAATTGAATATGGTTTTTTACGATAAAATTTAGAATTAATTTACCGTTTTTATTTCTTAATAACATATGTTCATTAGTTTATGGGCTCACAACAACTTTATATTAACTCGTACGACTTATTTTATTGCATATTAAGTTTTCTGTAATCTTGCTCTATCTAACGGTATTTTATACGCCTGTGTTACTTCTTATGTTTAAAGAATAATTTTTTGATGACTTCATTACTGACAATTTATTTGTCCCGTGCTTTTTCTTTATTTCCGAAAATGGTTAGAACTGACAGCCCGTTGGTGAGAATATTAGAGGAAGGGTTATTGGTGTGCTAAAGCCACCCTCAGCCTTGAGGATTTCCTCTTCTTGTCTTTATTACTTCTGGCAATTTTGGTTAATTGCTTGTGCAAACTGTCTCAACAAGCTCCGCCCCCAACGCCCTTATTAGTTTTTAGCGCCTTTCCTGTAATTGTTACTAATTTTATCAAATTATGCCCCGTATACAATTTCAATATTGAATAAAGTAATTCTTGCCGTTCCCTCGGAGGAACGAAATTCGTCGAATAAGTATTCATTTTGGTTTGTTATCAATAATGAATCTTTGTAATCGACCAAAATAAAAATAAAACAAAAATTACCCCCTTCCCCTCCTCTCCAATTTGAGGTCTTACTTTTCAATATACGTATAACCCGAATACCGAATTTAAAAAAAACATTTTTTGAAATTAATGAAATACCTTTACTTCCTCTATTATTCATTCGTCGTGCGTTAATTTGCTATTAATTAATTTTTAGTTGCATAAACACTGTCTGAATTCATTGCTCTCTTACAGGTAAAATATAAATCTTGTAAAATTAAACTTCCTATATTACAATATGCCAAGCCTTAAAAACATCTTACAGTTTCAGTAAAAACATTTCATTAAAAATAATCATAACGAGGATATAGCAGTAGTAGCACACTTCCCAAGTGGAAGTATGATTGTTTCATGGTCGTAAAGGTGCTAAAAGGCTTATAATAGTAATAATTCTTTATTTATTCTGGGACGAGTCCCTTTAGAATAATACAGCAGGAAATAAAAAGTGGTCTTAAGACTCTAGTCGAAAAAATATAGAGATTTAAAAAGAGAGAAAAAAAAATATATATACAGTTTTAAAAGAAAATATAAAAAGATTATTAAATATAGAAGAAATTACAGTTCTTCAATGTATGTTAACATAGGAACAAAAAAAATATATATATATTTTAATTTGGATTCTGTTATCAACTCATATATTTCTCATTTTTTTCTAACATTTATTAGCTTCTGAAGATTGTTTTTATTTTATTTATTTTGTGTTTTATACTAATTCATCAATTATTGTAAATAGTAGTTAATCATGTTCATCTTGTCTGTTGGCTAGACATATTGTATATTTAAACTGTACAAAGCTGTTATTCTAAAGGGACCCAGTCCCAGAATAAAAATTATTTTCTATCTATCTATCTATCTATCTAAGATTTAAAAAAGGAAAAAAAAAAAATATATATATATATATATATATATATATATACACACACACATACACACACACACACATATATAAATGTGCATATCTACACACACGCACGCATATACACTTTTGTATATATTTTTAAAATAAAATATAAATAGAAAAGAAATTACGATTTTTCAATATATGTTAACATAGGAACAAAAAAGATATATACAATTTTAACATAAAGTATAGAAAAAAGAAAAGAAAAGAACCTACAATTCTTCTGAGTCTTTGTAAAATAATAAATAATTTAATCTTTATATAATTTAATAATTTTAAATGATATTTGCTGTTAGTGTACCCGAGGAAACGAAAATTGAATAAACGTATCTGTATGCTTTATCTCTTGATCTTCCTTGAAATTAGCATCTATTTGGGATTATTTGGGAATTGTATTGACAGGAAATGGCTAAATAGGCGGGATTTAAATGTTGAGAGAGTTTGGGAGTTCCGGATATTAGAAGGAATGGAGTTCCATAAGGATGCGGATCGGATTGAGAATGATCTGTCGAAAGCTGTGGATCGATGGGCGTTATATACAAATCAGAAGGCCGCGAGCGGGTGTCACGGGAACGAACAGAGGATTTGAATTTAAGGAGATCAAAGATGTAAGACGGATACTAATATGGTAATGTGGAGTCCATAATCTGATGGAAACTGAGAAATGTGGAGGCTGGTGATAGTTAAGATCATTGTCTGGAGCCTAAAATCATGACCGAATCCTACACTTTTCTTCTTTCTTTTTTTTCAAGACCCCGTGATAGATAGTTTTGAAGCGCTACTGACAAGTTTCTCCACAAACCTTTGTGTAATGAATTTATACAGTTGTAAATTTCAATTAAAACATATTTTAGAAAAATTGATTTTAACTACTGAGGTAAATGAAAGTCTCGTGTTGCGCGCAGCAGATATGTTGGTGCATGTGCCTAGATTTCTCGCTGTTATTGCCCAGCTTTAGTTTACAGCCGTAATGGCTGTATATCTGCTATGTACTCTTGTCAAATCCTTGAATAATTAGTTGCTTATTGGAACTTTGGGGACTCGTGGCTTTGTATTAGGAATCGTTCATTTATATTCTCGCAAATTAAACGGCATAAAATTATTATTTTCGAGAATGTGCATTTCCCACAATAATTGATAATCCATCTCCCTCAAATGGTACCTTCTTATGTTTCTAGTATAATTATAGTTATATATATGTATGTATTTATGTATATGGAGTGATTGATTCATCATATCTTAAAACTGCTAAACAGTATAATATAAAATTCATTAATTAAAATTGTGAACTTTTTTAATGTAATCTTGTTGTTTACTTATTTATACATTTTATTTATTTTTTGTATTTCTTCATTTTTTTTAATATAGAATGATTGATTTATCATAAAAAAAATTTAGGATACTTTTGACTTTGAAATAAATGTTACAACCTATTTGAATTTTATCACCTGATGAGGAAAAGAAATCCCTAAGCGTTATTATTAGCTGAGGGAGATGGTTGGGGGAGCGGTCATCAGAAATAAATACACATTAAAAAGTAGTACTACTTCTTTCTTTCTCATCACCATCTTTCTCTTCACCATCTTTCTCTTCACCATCTTCCTCATCTAATATTCTCAACGGTCAACTCCACCATTAAGCTTTATTATATCTACTGTTGCATATGGATCTGCTTCTCACCCAGATTTATCGCCTAATCTTAGCCATTTCTCTATATGAACCTCAGTTATTGGCTATAAAATATTTATTACCCCCTTTGACCCTCGCAATAAACATTTTCTCTCTCCTTTTTTTTTTTTTTTTTTTTTATGTGAAGTCTCTTCGACGAGGGATTGATATTGAGTTATTTCAAGAAAAGGGGACTTAATTAGGAATTTCTATTTGATCTGCCTCCCCCGATAGTAAACAACTATTCCAGTAATTTCTTTTTCATTTGGACTTTCTTCCCACTCTTTTTCATTTCTTTATTCTATCTTCTCTTATTTCTTCCCTTTTATCTTCCTTTTCTAAATTGGCTCTTAAAGTAACAGGAGTCAGTGTTATTATTTTTCTTCTCTTGCGGAAACGTCAAATACAATATCCCCTTTGGTAAATAAATATTTTATTAAATTGTATATGTATATAGAATAGTCTTCTCTGCTCACTCTAAAGTGAATTAAAAAATGAGTGATTAACAAATTGGTTCTCAATTCTTCCACAAGTTTAGTTAATTTTGAGTCGACGTTTTGGGGTGTTTCCCATCTTCGTGACTCACTACGATGTATTAAAAACGCTGAAAATTATTACACAATGGTTCATTATTTCCAAATAACTATATTAGAACATTATTGTTTATAAAGCTATTTATAGAAAGTTAATCAATACAAAAATCAATAAATAATTCAAAGGAAAAGGGACCTAAAATGGTCTATCACCACAGCTAACTTCTAATCGCTATATCTCTGCTATTTTTGGTCTGATCTTAATGATTCTTTTCTCGTTTAATATTAAATTTAATTCTATATCACTGACGTTAGTACTGACTAATAATTTTCGGGTCTGCTTATCTTGAAACTATTTAATTCAATGTAATTTTAAGTTTTTTTTTTGGGCAGCTACAAAGGTTTATTATTGAAAAATACACTAAACTTCATTTCTATTTATTTTTCTTTACTTTCGATTTCTATTCAAATTAATCTGATTCAAGAACATTGTTTCTCACCCATCAATAATAACCAAGATATCAAACACCATGTACAAATATATATTTTTTCTGAACCATAAAAATCATATTTAATTTAACCTTTTACTGTTATTTTTCATTTTAAGCATTTGAAAAAAATATTGTATATATATCCTATTTCTCCCTTGTCTCCTATCCCGTAGTTGGGAATCTCCTGTCTGTGGTTGAAACACCCCATGCAATTCAGATGTTGATCTCCGAAAGGTACTGAAGGAGAATTTTCGTCGAAATTGACATGTTGACGTATTTGATTTCTAATTGTTCAATTACCTCAAAACCAATTTCATCTGCAGAACACTCAAATCCTATAAAAATGGGATTCAGAACTGAATTATTTTCTTAAGGCACTAATAACACACTTAATTTATTTCCTAATCATACTAACACATTTCCTTCAATAATATAAAAAATAAAAGAAGTAGGTTTAATAATAAATTAATAAGAGATTTTTGCGCCGCCTGTAACATTTAGTGCTTTAAAATTGCATTCATACATGATTTTAAAAAAAAATGATCATCTATTCCCGAAATCAACGTCTTAATTATGTTATTGGGTTGTGCTGCATTACTCTACTCTTGAAGTCGGTATATATAATGATAAATAAATAATCGTTTTTTTTTCATTTTAATAGTAATTCATTTATACAATAGCCTATTTGTTTGTCCATTTTACGTCATTTTATGTTTGCCTAACCAGGTTTAATTTGCGATAGCGATCTTTTACGAGTGCCTGACGTCGCCTGACAGGCTCTGGACCACCATTTTACGTTCCCTCAGAAGGACGGCATAACCAAGGATTTTTGCTCCATTTTAATAATCATGAGGCCATCTGCCGGGTTTGAACCCGCAGTCTGAGGAATAGAAGAATGTAACGCTAGGCCGTTACACCACTGATCACCTATATTTCTCTCATTGAAGTTAAATGAATTGACTTCAATTTACGTTTGGTAACACTGAATTCAACTTATATCTCGTTATAAACCAAAAAAGTTATTTTAAATTCAGATCTCACATATGCGGGTCGGATATAAGGCAAAGGCAATATATCTTTAACAGAGATTGGAAGGATTCATATTGGTATTTGAAATTAATTAATATAAAATATATTTACTATTTTTTTTTTTTTTTTTTTTTTGTTCTCGATTGTTAATGATTTAATTTATCTAGGGGTCTTGAAGTTGAGTCAATAAATAAGCAATTGTGTTGAGGCTACGTTTCGAGAGTTTATATTTTTACTATTCATGCCCTAGGAGTGAAAAAAATCAAACAATAGAATATTAAAATTTTTATATTAATTATTGTCAGACAATTTTAATATTCTATTTTTTCCATTGTAAACACAGCCTAAACCCAAGTGCTTATTGGTCGAAACTTATGACCCGTAGATATACCTTATGTATACATATGTTTGTATGTATATATATATATATATATATATATATATATATATAATATATATATATATATATATATATATATTTATTATATTATGATAATATTTTTGTCATAGTAGCATTTTAAGCATGATCGAATAAACCTTACCCGAATTAAAGGAGGAAATAAGGCCTTTATATGACGCAAAGGGCTCGGTGACTCAGTGAGTGAATCAAAAGCACTTGTTACAGCATTCAATGGTTCTGAATCAGATGGTCCCTGGAATAGCCTTCATAATTCCCACAACCCTTCCTTATTTCTCCCCACTACGGTCCGAATTATTCCTTTTTGGAATCGGTTTCGCAGGAAATGACAATGAAATATTTAAAAAAAAAAACCAAAAAAAAAAAACCCGTAGGCGTTTGATAAATCCAAATAACAATATTAGGGTATAACTGTTTATAAGGCTCTTGATAGGCAATTAAGTATTTTTGGTATTTATTTATTAGAAGGAAATGGATTTTTTTTTTATTCGTTATTCGGATTCAACGCATCTTGAAACGTAAGCTCTCAAATTTTGAGCAGGGGTAATTTTGTTTTTTTTTATGGTCGATTACAAAGGTTGATTATTGATATTAATGAACCAAAAGCATTTATACAGGACTGTTACTATTTCCTTTTCTTTTCTTTCGATTTTCATTCACATAATTCAAATAAAATTTCCTGATTCCAGAAAACCTTACATTTTATCTTTATCAGCAATAATAACCGAAGTATCAGGGAATCACATCTCTAACAAGTTGTGGCTTCACCATATAAGATGATTTTTTTAGTTTTAATTTTTTTTTTTTTTTTTGCACTTTGTTCAACGCGTTGTCTTCATCTCAATTTTTTTTTTTTTTTTTTCGATTTCCCTCTATCTTCAATAATAACCGATTATTGGTGTAATTACATCTATTATAATCTGTTACTTGATTATACATATGAATATTTTATTTTTTTTTTTTTTATTTATCACGCTTTACTGATTCTAAAACTCAGTGCACACTTCTCTCTATCTGCAAAAATAACTGAGTCATAAGCGTATTTATGTGAAAAATACCAATTTTTTTCTTTTCTTTTTTATCTTTTATATAATTATTAAAAAACAATAATGATTTTTTTTTTCTATCTTTGAAAATAACGTAGTTACAAGCGCATATATAAGCGAGATTTCAATTTTTTCTTTTCTTTTCTCCCCTTTATATTCGCGATTTTTTGGTTAAAAACTATATTGAATTTTTTTTTCTTTCTTCGAATATAACGTAGTTACAAGCGTATATATGAGCGAGATTTCAATTTTTTTCTTTTCTTTTTTCTCTTTTATATAATTATTCGCGGTTTTTTTATTACAAAATAACGAATTTTACTTCTATCTTCGAAAATAACGTAGTTACAAGCTTATATACAAGCGAGATTTCATTTACCTTTTTTTTTTTTTTTTTTTTTTTTTTTTTCTTGTTATCGCGCTTTACCGATTCTAAAACTCTATACATACTTTTCTCTATCGTCAAAAATAACTGAGTTATGAGCGTATTTATGTGAAAAAATCAATTTTTTTTTTTTTCTTTTTACTATTTTATATAATTATTCGCGTTTTTTTGGTTAAAAAACACTAATAATTTTTTTTTCTACCTTCAAAAATAACTGAGTTATTGAATAAAATCCTTTTAATCGGCCGCCATTTTAAAACTAACCAGCTAAAATATATTGTAATTTAGCTTTGTTTTAATGGGGACTGAGCGGACTAAACCTAGCGGCTAAGCGTGATTAAGGCCTAATCACCTCATTGCACTGCCGTTGGCCTAGAAACAGTACGAATCTCTATATGTACTGAGCCCAAGACCCTTCATGGGTTGTAGTGGTACAGGTTTTTTTTTTTTTTTTTTTTTTTTTTTAAAGGGGACTAATAAATTGCCTGTAACGAAGTAATAAAACATTATTTGTGAAATATAAATAGTAATATAGAGGTATAATATCGTTAAAAAGAGCAAAATTTTAGAATACTTAATAAGCAATAAAATAAGTCGTACGAGTTAATTTTAAACGTTTTTGTTAGCCCATAAACTTATAAACATATATTGTTAGTAAAGATGGAGGTTACAATAGTTAAAATATTGCCAACATCGTAAGGGATCGTACAAGTTATATTCCTCCATTTAGGGCGCAAGATTTTACTGTATTTTTTACCGAATCGTTACTGTGTTGTTAACATGAATGGTAAGTTGTTATAAAGCTGTAAACTAACGTTGTTATTATTTATTTCAAATTTAACACTATTTTATCAAAACGGATATTTCATTTTAAACTCCTTTCCCACACACGGGCTCGCCTTAGTGGGATAGTGACTTCTACTTGCACTGTAATATGTCTGTGTTTTGATTCGAATAAAGAAGTTTATAAAAAAATATTAAAAAAACTAAAAAAAAAAAAAAACTAAATGGGATTCCCATGGAAACTTAATTTAACTTTTAAAATGTAATTCCAATAGTTCATTTTGTTCTTATTTATTTATGTAGTTTTTTAATACATGCTGCGCTTCAATTTAAAATAGCAAACAAATAAACGTAACGTATTTTGATTTATGTTTTTCATTTATGCCGATGATGAAATGTAATAATAAATAGACATTTTAAAATAAACATATGTTCTTGCTAATTGCACTTTTCGTTACTATAAACTACAACTCCCAAAGCGATAAACTCTAAATCGGTGAGACATAAGTTTTACAAACATAAATGACAGCTCTTGGAATCGCAGGAATGCGAAGCCCACTATTATAATGTAGTATGAATGACTAAAAAGCAAGATACTGCCATTGGATACGAGCCACGATCATGGCTTACGACATATATTGCGTAATTTCCCCGCCAAATCATAAATAGCATGATAGCGTGTCCTTTGCATTATCCCAAGGTCCATTTATTTCATTTTCCACCTTCTAACTTTTTTAGAATCTGTTTTTTTAATTCTTAACGATACGCGTTTTTCATACGTTCTGGGCCGTAAAAGGAAGCTTGTTCATTTCCTTCAACGCAACTCTACATTTTTCTTCAAAGAATGAAGAAACCATGCGAGGTAGAATTATGTTGCCAACCGTTAAGTTTAAAGTTTTTTTTGGTTGTCTTAGTTCCATTAATATAGTTAAATATTTTTAATAAACACAGTCGTAGTCAAAGAAATTGCATCGCCCAATAAGAAAAATGCTGAAAAATTAAACATTACCGCATGTTTTTAAATAATGCTGATTGCTCAAAAATATAATATTATGTTTTAAAAATTAGAGAAAAGCACAAAAAAAAAAAAAAAAAAAAAAAATTTGAAGAAGTTTAAAGTCTCGCGTAAAATGAATTATATTATTAATTTTCAAAACTGTGATCACTGTTGATTAGTGTCACAAGTATTTTCAGTGAAGATTCTTCTACATCATGTAACCTCACGACGTTAATTGTTTCTGATAGCAAAATACTTACAATTATACATAATTACAGATTTTATCCTGGTAGTAGTTTAAACTTGACTTAGAACAAAGAAACATTATTTGTTATCTTAAAATTGCTTTATTTCATTAAGCTTATTATATAAATGAGTATTCAAAAACGAATATATTCGAATGGATCAAATTCATTACCATAAAAAATCATAGAACTTGAACGGGCTTTAATATCATATATGTTTCATTCTGATTGAAATAATTTGACAGGACTTAAATGCCGATACCTAAAATTTTCTTCTGTACCTTTGATTTTTGATTTAAGGTCATCATTCCCTATGCCTGTTTTTGTAACTGGCCACCAGTTGGCTGACGGGTCTCACATACCCGAGGGAGAGGCTGTGAGTGAATGCCTATTTAATTATCTGCTGGAAAAAGTACAACCGGGACTGGGATTCAAACTCAAAAATTTTATTGTGTGATACTAGCCACTCAACCATTGGCTCCCCAGGTTAAACCTTTAAATTTTAAATCATATTTTGAAAATATTCACTTCTTTTTTTTAGGTTTTATTCTTAATTTTTCTAAAATATAATTTAATGATCTTGTTTAAAACATATTAAAATAATTAATAGTAACTAGAGATGGAAGAAGATCGTATTCATCTCAGGCAATTGATTCTCTGATATTTATTTTACGGTTTCATGATTGATGTGTTGAATTGTGTTCTCATATTGTTATTTATATTTTATAATTAATTGAGATGCTGAATTGTAGGAAACGCATCTGAATGTGACCACTATCTTATCTAAATTAATTGCTAATTAGACCTCTCTCGTTTTTTTTTTTGTCCCTACTCTGCAGAATGTTATCAGTACTCCTCCTGATTACGATGGGGAAAATGTGTATTTTCACGTGAAGAGTCCCGTAGGCGGACTGTCGTCGGAGCATTCTGCTTCCCGCCGCCGTGTGAGCTGGATACTATTTATGTAATGACTAATGTATTTTGCAGAAAGGTCGGGACAGCCATCATTCTTTCCGGCTGAGTCAGAGACGAGTTGGTTCCATTGACTGTTCCAGTGGGCCCCAGCACCTTCCAACGATTCCATCTCTCCAGTCTTTCATACAATAATCCTCCTTCGTTTTTGAATAATTTATTTATTAATTTGAAGTTATAATAATCGCTAGATTGTTCGGTTCGGGGTGATTTTTATCAATATCTGTGTCTGTGCGTGTGTCAAGTTGAAGTTTAAACTTTTTGATTGCGCTGATCTAGTAGGACGAGAAACAATCGAGGTATGTAGGTTTATTGTTAAATTAATCATTAATAATAGATTTTCTTGATAGTTGTTTATTTTTTTGTTGGGTTGCGTAACTACTGGCCTACTTATAAGGCTGAGTGTTCACCGGCAATATTTTTACACCTCTTCTTGAAACGTCTTTAATTTCTTCTTTTTTTTTTATAGTTTCTGTCAAAAATTGATTTTTATAAATAATTTTTAAGACATCTGGGGCAGGCAACACACGACTTTGACTTATCTCGGCTGTTAGAATCAATTAAAGAACTATTAAATAAACTTTAATTTAAGAATTGTATAATTAATTTAAATCAAAAGTATATTCAGTTTCGTTGGAAAGATGTAATTTAAATAAAACAACAAAGCAATATCAAATTGTTTCGTATAATAATACGAATAAGTTTTTTTATTCAGATATATTACAATTTTTTCAATGGACAACACATTCATACAATATTTATAGTATGAACTAAAGGAAAGTCAAATTACAAAAAATAAAATAAAAATAAATAAAGGTATATAATAACAAAATTTACCGATTAAATAAATACCGGGTTAAAAAATAACTGGATTAAGGATGAACACACTCATACTTATATACAATATTTACAATCTGCTGGGGAACCCCCCCTCCCACTTCTGGAAGGACAAGCAGAATCCGAGGGATCTGAGTGAAGGCGCCATAGCCACCCAACACACCGCACGTGACAAGAGAATCTGACCAGTGTCAGAACTCCAGCATGAATTTTTACAAAATTTCTCAAGGCCACTGCCGTTTCAACCTTCGAGGAGGGTTGTATGGATGAGTGGAGCTGGATAAGGATTGTATAATAAATGGAACATTAAGACTCATAATTATCAGTCATTATTGTATGCTCTTTTAGTCACTTTACATTGCCTTTTACAACTTTGTATGTAAGATAATATTTTTTCTGAAATCTTTTGCTTTCCCGCGGTATATTATGCATCTATGTTACTGTTCTTATGTTCAAAAAACCAAAAATTACATTAAAACAATATTATTGCCCTATTCTCCTTTAGTGGGTTATAAAATTCGTTCAACTTTTATATTTAGCCACTTTTTATCAATCCCCAAAAGGTGGTATGGGTAATTTTTCTAAATTTAAAATATTAAAGGTACTTTAGATGAATAAAATTTAAAATATCGGCATTTAAGTCCTGTCAGACTATTTCAATCTGAATAAAACCTACATGATATCTAAGCCAATTAAAGTTTACATGGATATGAAGAGTTTAATCAAAATCGTTTTAGCCGTTTTTGAGAAAATCGTAAGAAGTTGAAAAATGCACTCAGAGGATCCTAAAACGTGAATTTCCGTTGAGAACATTATGAAATAAAGAAATTTAAAAAAATAATAATAATAACGTTTCTTAGTTCTTGGTTGGTATTTTTAACTACTACCAGAATAAAAATTTCAATTATATTTCAAGCATTTTGATATAAGAAACAATTAACATTGTGAGATCACATGAAGTAGAACAATTTTCACGGTGATAGAAATCTACAGTGGTCATATTTTGAAAATTAATGTTTAAATTCATTTTTGGTCTATATCCCTATTACTACTGTTCATTTAGAAACAAATTGTAGTATATCTCAATAAATATTAAAACTAAAATAAACTAAAAGTTCATTTTACGAGAGAACCTTAACTTATACATTTTTTCATTGATTTTTTTGAGCTTTTCTTTAAGTTTGAATATATAATATATATATATTTTTTATAGCATTTTCTGATTGCAAAATGCTTAAAATTCGACATAATTAAAAAAAAATCTGGTAGTAGTTAAAAATACTAATCAAGAACTAAGAAACGTTATTTTATTTTATTTTTTTAAACTTTTTTATATTATTAAGCTTATGATATAAATAAATAGACTGTATATATCGAAGTAAAGATAGTATTTCAAGGTTTTTGGGGAAGTAAATTATATACCTAACCTTTGGATTATTAACAGGTGTCAACCATTCTATATTTGACTTGCCATGTTGGAATGTATGTGACAAACGGTGTCTCGAATTCAACATTGGTTAGCTTCAGCTTTGTTTGTGGCACAATAACGTTCCAATTGAAATATTAAGAATTACACGGTGTGTATTTAAACAGGATGGAGACCCTGAGATGCGGTCTTTATTCAACAGGTAAGAGGGCATTCCTTTCCAAGGTAGGCTATTTATTCAGAGCGGTGAGGCTTTGCCCCTTTGTCTCCCCCCCCCCTTTAGATAATCCGCTCTTTCAAGGCTCCATGGAATAAAGATAAAGCATATTTAGAGGAAGGGGGGGGGGGTGGCTGTTTTGGACCCCCCCTCCGCCAAACCCCATCCAACTTTCCCTTTGGTAGTGGCAAAAATTATTAAATCACTTTCTTTTCCTGCTTCGTGTGTCCAATGTAGTTACTGACTTTCGCCGAGAGTTAGTGGCGTCTGTTTCTATCGAGTATACAGTAAACCCTCGTTTTAACGATTTCCAAGGGACCGAAAAACTCTCTGTTCGTTATAAAAGGATTCGTTATATCCGACAAATATATTGTATGTATATTATATGTCTTGGTATAAACTCAGGTGGTTAAAAAGAAATATTTTCAATATAGCATTCGCTTTCAGGCACATGTTTATTTAGAAACTACAAAAGCAGTTAAAACTATGCACTATGTACATATATCTATCTTATTACACATTTTACATAATACTTTAAGATTAACATAAACCATCATTCAAAATACAAAATCAAAGCAATTCATATTAAGTTGAAATTTTTTTTTTTTTTTTTTTTTTCGCATCTCGATGAAGATGCATCGGAGGCATCGATTTTATCTTTATTAGCGATAATCGTTGATAGAGGAGATTTTAATATCCCGTATTTTTCCGAAATTTTCGATTTCGACTCAATTTTTTTATCCACTTCTTGGAGAATCGCCAACCTTGTATTTAAATCAATGGATTTTCTCTTGACCGTGTAAGAAAACTCGAATTAATGCAAGTAATAAAAGCAATAAAAACAGAAAAAGTAGCTGAAACTCTAGAAACCAGAAGCTGTCACGGACTGTGAATTACAGAATTAAGCTGAATGGAGGAAAGAGGATTTGGACAGAAAGGCGCCGCTCTTTACTGGGAATTAAGACGTATCGTAATTTTCTTCTTTATTTTTCGTAATAACCGAACAAATTCAATTCTGATGTCCACAAAAGTAGTTCGTCAATTCGTTATAAGAGAATATTTCGATATAAACGAGGAGAAAGCATAATTTTCTATTAATTTTTCAAGGGACCGCAACGATAGTTCGTTATAAACGGTGTTCATTATAACCGTGTTCGTTAAAAAGAGGGTTTACTGTATTGGAGTTTAAATGCCTTACCAGAGCATCCCGCGTTGTAACATTGTGTATTGGTTTTGGTCCTTAATGGTTTAAAACAATTATGCAAATATTTTCTTTAATTCCTTTCAAAACAAAAATCACTGATATAATATTTCATTTATTTCAATACAATATAACCATTAAAATTGTAAACAATTTCGTCAATGAAATATGATCAGTCATTAGACTCAGGTCACTAATAATTATTAATATCTACTCATACTGCGATAAAAGCAATAAATATTTTCAACTGATCAGTTAGATACATTTTCAATTGTTTTATGAAATTTTGAATTTAAAAAATAGCTTAGAAGTTTAATGTTAGTTTAGAAATTATTTATAGTGGATGATTTAGATTTTATTTCGAATGTCCATAAGCTATTAATGATAAATCTTTAAAACGACACTCATCTTGAAGTTTTCTTTGTTGTCCCTGTTCGGGTACCATCATTTGTGACATGGCTTATTGGTTTTGGTCCAGAGGTCCTTAATGGTTTGAGTTTAAAAAAAAAAAAAAAAAAAAAAAAAATCCAGAGGCACGAAGGTTGAACTACTTTAGTTTATTCGAAACGTGGCATACGGTGACGTAATATGACTGTAATTTAACAGTCATAACACAAACGCTGAGTTTCAAAATTTATAGAAAATAATGTTATATCGGCAACTTTTTCTCCAGACAAACTAAATAAAATTTTGAAGAAACAATCTCCAAAAGTACTGAGAACGTTCTCGGTAGTACGGTACATCTGTTCATCTATTCCATTCAAGGCTGCTTAAGAGAATGACTTAAAATGGTGGGTTCCGATATCTCATCGAATATCACTCTAGATAGCGACACCGAACATGGTTAATAGGATAAATATTAAATTCACATAAATAGGATTAAATTAAATAAGATAAACTTTAAAGTGGCGACGCCCGAGGGACGAAATCACAGCGGAAAAAAAACAACTCGTTACAGTGTTACGGAAAGCGAATAGAATTTTGATTAATAAAATGGTTCTTAATTGTTCCGACAAATTATTTTACAACAATTTTATTTTAAGTCTACGTTTTGGGGATTTTTTTTTCGTCTTCAGGACTCGCTTTACTTTCTACAACGTTATATTGTAGGATTTCTGAACATTGTTCGCTAAACAAATCTTCTGATTTTCTTCATCTGGCTCTAACCACCCTCCATATAAAAATTCATATTTACAGTCATGGTCATAAAAAATTGTATCAATCAATAAAAATTAAAAAAAAAACAACTGATTAATGAACAAAATAATATTATATATTCAATATTAAAGAAAAGCTCAAAAAAATCAATGGAAAAAATATAGAACTTTAGGTTATCTCGTAAAATGAATTATAACATTAATTTTCGAAACTACGACCACTGTTGATTTGTGTCACTTCTATTTTACGTGAAAATTTTTCTACTTCATGTAATCTCACAATGTTAATTGTCTCTGATAGCAAAATGCCTAAAATTCGACATAATTAAAATTGATATTCTGGTAGTAGTTAAAAATACTAACCGAGAACTAAGAAACGTTATTTTATTTTATTTTATTTTTTGAGAAGAGTGCTGCCAATGGGCTGTTTCTCTTCATGTTTTATTCATGTGTTTTATCATTGTAGCATATTCACTTGATGCATGAACATAAAGTTGTAAATTTCAATAAATGAATTAAAAAAAAAAAAAAAACTTTTTTACATCACTAAGCTTATGATATTAATAAATAGCCAAAAACAAAAATATCCGATCGGATCATATTCTTTACCATAAAAAATTGAAGAAAAGGTGATGCACTTTCTATGACCACGACTGTGTACATTCCATTAAGCATTAAATAATTCCACTAACTTTTATTCTTTTAAAAACTTTTTAAATAATGTATTCCCTATTTCAAGACTAAAACAATTCAACAATAAATGAATAAATTAGAACAAGGTACAAAAGTTTACTTCCACTTAGCTATTTATGAAATATACAGGGTAAAGGCACCAATTGCTAACACTGCCCCAATTACTGACACATGCTCATTCAACCTTGAAAAATAAGAGTTTCAGGCAACCTATTTCATTTCGTATTTTAAAATTCCATATGCCTGAGATTTTACTGCAACTTTTTCACCAAAATCGGCCTACCACGCATTTTTCACTTTTTTCGATTTTCTCAAAACCGCTCAAACTATTTTGATCATACTCGCGATATCGATAGTTAATGAATCACACACAGTGAAGATATTAAAATACTGCTTTTATTATCAGAACAAAATAGATATACAGAATACAATAATCTGTGCTGAGGAGTTAGGGTGACTACAAGTGTACATTCCGAGGTCTCCTTCTATGAGTGTGACACAAGTAAATGTTACAACTAGAGTGATGAGTTTTGAGGATCAAAAGGTATATATAGAAAGGTTTTGTAGAGGGGATAAGGATTCGGCATCGGTACCTCAAAGGAAGTGCTTCCAGATGTTGGGTTCTGTGTCCAAGTACAGGTATGTGTTCTTTGTCGGTACTTGGCCTGTCCTTTCTAGGTTTATGGGTGACACCCTCAGGTATAGAAAAGGAAGTTGTTAATAATTACTGTATATTATTTATTAGTTAGGTCTCATTCTATAACTACTCTCCCCCTTAAGCACGAAGCCCCTTGAGTGCAATGTTTAAGTTTGTCAGTTAATATTGTTATAATAAAGTAGATGGAGTTTGTCCTATTTGTTCTGGATAGGAAAGTGTATTGTAGGAAAGGATTCTACAGGAATAGGAACAGTGACATTTTTCCAAAGTTTACAATAATTCTTAAGAATATAAATGTATACAATAAAAACTTTAAAAAAAAACTTAATTACAATAATTGATGTTACATTCAATAATTAATTAGTTTTACCAATCGTCATTACATTATTCCTATACAAATTTATACATTGTTAATAGTCTTGAAACTTATAAGTACAATTATATAAAACTAAAATTTCTCATTATTATCTATAAATAATTAAAAACATAACCATAACACTAAATTAAACAAAAGCATGAACTATGTTGTTTTTTATTACAATCTATAAAACGTTTTCTCAATTTTTATATAAACATTTTTTTTTTTTTTTTTTTTTTCTATTTATCTTATAAAGTTATTATTACCTATATATAGTTCTAAAAATAACATTTCAAATTAGTGTAAAAAATTGACAATGAATATTAACATTAAGTGCAACCATCAATATAATAAACAATACACTATTATGAATATTTTTATTTAATTTATTAACAGTACCTGATTATTGTTACTATTATTTATCCCCCTTTTTTTTTTCTTTCGTTTTAATTATAACATTCTGTTTATGTAAACTCGCAGTATAAGTTGATATTTTGTTATTATAATCGAGAGATTTATTATTTTTAAATTCAAATTCATCTTTATGGATAGCCGGAGGCTCCTTAGACTGGCTTGTCCTGTCATCATACATAGATTGTTTGTTATGTTTAAAGTTTTGATTTGACAATTTGTTTAATTTAACTTTCAATTTAGCACCAAATTGATTTACTTTTTTAATATATTTTTTCGAATTCCTTTTTTTTTCTCTTGGTTTTTTTTTTTTTTTCTATTTATTTTACTTTATTATTATTATTTTATTTTATTTTTTTTTTTCACACCTCGACCCGCCAGATAGGTAGTAGAATTTTCATCAGGTTTAAGCATCCAGAGGCAAATTTCATCCTTGCCCTTGGGCCATCTAGAAATATTTTGAATTTCATCTTTTACTCTACTTTTTAAAATTTTGTCAATATCACCAGAGGTAACTTTCTTTTCTGTCAGTTTAGTTTTTTCCCTAAACAAAGAATATTTTAACGACTGCTCCGGATTAACTTTAAAATAGTTCTTTTTTTGATTTACTATAATAAATGATACATCTTTTATTTTATTATTATTCAATGGCCTAATTTCTCTAACATTAATCTCACTAATACTCCCGGGTTCCTCAGGTTTTGTAAATTTCTTTATTTTTAGTTTTTGTGTTTGAAGTTTACTAACATTAGATGAATTTTGTTTGAAATTCGGGCTTTCAAGTGATTTATCATTTAAAATAGATTCTGTTTTATAATTAAGTTTATCTTCAGATTGGGAAATATTTATTAAGTCTGTACTTGGAACTAAATGAGTTTCAATTGTGGTTATTGAACTATTTTCTTGATAAGATTTCATGGACTCCGTATTTTTCATTATAAACTGTTTTAAACTACTGGATTCGACCACAAATAATTTTTTATTTACATCAGCCGGTTTTAATAAGTTTAAATCTGGTTTTAGCGGTAATGTTTCAGAGGTTATTTTCTTTTCTTGAATATTAATTTTAGGTAATTGTTCAAATTTATTATTTGGAATTCCGGATTTTATTTTTGGCTGTTCGTCAGCGTCTTTGGACAACAAATGTTCTGGTGGAAAAGGTTTATTAAAATTTGTCTCGGTTGGGTTATGATCTTTAAATTTACGTTTTAGAATATTTAACAAATCGTCAATATTGTTTAAATCATAAAACTTAATTTCATCCGCGACTGTTTTAGGAAGGTGACATTTGGCCATCTTATATATCCTGAATTCATTAACGATTCTAAATGGATTATTTTCTGCACAAAAAGTGTCTTTAATTTCTTTTACGTTATTTATGAAATTAAACAAAGTATGCGGTTTACCATCAAAGTACGGCATAGGCATATGCTCAAAGTCTGAGTTTCGAAAAAGTAACGATTCCATATTTCTTATTTTATTATTTTTTTTATTTTTTTTTTTTTTGGATATTAAAATCTTACTTATGTCTACTATAATTTAAGTTTTACTTAAACTATGCTCAGTAACAATCATTATCTGATTATAAAAAAAAATTGATGTGATTTTTATACAGCTTATATTAGTATTAATAAAATGTCATACATTTTAAATGTTATCACAATTAAACAGCACATAAACAAACATATAAAATAAATAATTTTAAAATCTTACTGCGTTAGTTCTTAACATTCCTCCTGGATACCTGTTGAGCAGTGAAGTCCAGTGAGGTTCAGCAGGACATCTCGGGTGAGTATTGTCTTGACTGAAGGAGGGTGCGAGATGATCTTCTTAGTTTGGTGTCTATCTTCTTGTAGATCATCTTCAGAAGTATCTTCGTCCTCTCGGAAACTGCGAAGTCATTCAAAATCTAATTTGATGCTTGCAGTGCCTGTCTCGGGCGCCAGTTAATGAATCACACACAGTGAAGATATTAAAATACTGCTTTTATTATCAGAACAAAATAGATATACAGAATACAATAATCTGTGCTGAGGAGTTAGGGTGACTACAAGTGTACATTCCGAGGTCTCCTTCTATGAGTGTGACACAAGTAAATGTTACAACTAGAGTGATGAGTTTTGAGGATCAAAAGGTATATATAGAAAGGTTTTGTAGAGGGGATAAGGATTCGGCATCGGTACCTCAAAGGAAGTGCTTCCAGATGTTGGGTTCTGTGTCCAAGTACAGGTATGTGTTCTTTGTCGGTACTTGGCCTGTCCTTTCTAGGTTTATGGGTGACACCCTCAGGTATAGAAAAGGAAGTTGTTAATAATTACTGTATATTATTTATTAGTTAGGTCTCATTCTATAACTGATGTAAAATTTCATGGGCTTTAATATGTTGTAGTTCCATTCTTATTTAAATAGTCTGACTGGGCTTAAAGGTCGATATTTTAAATTTTCTTCCTCTAAAATACCTTTAATTTTGTAGATTCGAAAAAAAAAACTCCATATCATCTTGTTTAAAATTTATTTAAAGTAATACATGTCAAAAGTTTAAGCATGATTTACAATTATTTACATTACACATTTTTTTTTCATTCTTATTGATTATTTTGTAGCATGATGCTACAAGTCAACAGGATGAAATCTATTGGCTCAGTGTTTCGATTTTGTTTTTAAATTTTCATACTTTGTACCTGGTGTATTATTTTTTTATTCTAAATTAAAACTAATGGATTGCTTTTTTTTTTTTTTTTTAATTTTTGTTTTATTTTTATAAATTTAAATTATTTATGATGTCTGTGTAGTGTAAGCCTAGTTTTTTTTTTTTTTTGTCTGTTTCATAGTTTATGCTCCTATTGTTATTTTTGGTAATGTATATTACTTCAAGCATCTTTCTGTTTCTATTATTTTGTGATATGTCCAGTAGTTCTTCATTTTCAAAATTAAATTTTTGCTACAAATGACAAAGCTGTTGTATTAATATTTTGACAATTGGATATGTTTATGTAATTCTTCTTTTTAGTTTTTTAGATGTTTCTCCTATATATGTCCAATCGCAATTTCTACAATTGATTTCTAATTTTTTCTATTTTATCCTTCATTTTGCTTGAACGTTTTTATAATTCATTACAGTTACATAAACTAAAAGAAATATTTTAATGATCATCACTCTTCTTAAATATAAGGTTCTATTTAAATAGAAAGAATCATAATGGTATTGATTTTACCAAAAAAACAAAACAAATATAAGTCAATCTATTAGAAATCGTCCTATTTTCATTGAATTTGAGGCTCGACAATTGTGATTTTGATGATTTTTTTTTTACCATTTATTCTCTATCCGTTCCTGAATATGAATAAAATATTTTTCTGTGGATAAAATATTTTTCTGGCTAATACGTTTAGTGTTGCAGCCATTTTATATGAGCTTTGTGGCTGAAAACATGTCTTTGGAAAATCTTTCTAATTCTGATAATTTTGTAAATATCTAATCGAAACAAAACCTAACAATATAATTAATATTTGATTACATTTTTTGTCATCACAACCTATTACCTAAATGGTGAAGAAAGTGTTTAAACAAGTTTATAAAGGAAAAGAGACTCACCTTTGATTAGTTTTTCTTTTATCCTTTATCCTTTGTTATAATTTCGATCATGAGAACGTAGTCCATATTTTTTATATGAATTTACAAAAACGGCAAAAATTCAGTTTTTGTAATACTCACGACATTTTATAAACGTCTCAAAAAGAACTGAGTGAAAAATTATGAAACTTATATAACAAATCTATATGATGTGTATAAGATACATAACTTTGGTGACTGAGACTCAGCTGATTCCCGAGTTATAAAATTCCTTTTGCTGTTAAAGATGTCTCTATAAATTATCAATGCCCATAATTTTGCATATTTCAGAACGAACCAGAAACTAGAATGATGAAGAGAGTACTACCTAAATTTACGGTTCCTAAAATGCATTGTCTCATTTCATTTTTTTCAACATTATATTGTTGGATTTATGATAATTGTTCACAAAAAAATCTTTTGACTTTCTTCATTTAGTTCCAACCATCCTTCATATAAAAATTCATAATGATATTAATTTTTCTGGAAGTATGAAATATGGATAAAAACTTCGCTTGGTGAAAAACATGTTGAATAAGTGGCAAAAATTCTGTATCTCTGAAAAAAGAAAAACCAATTATGATTTTTTTTTTTTTATTGATGTGCTTGGGATGTTCTATATTCATCAATGAAAAAATCGGATTCACGGAATGTGAGCCTTTGAAATTATTATTATTATTTTTACTGAATTCATGTATTTATACCATTTTTATTCAAAGTTTTATATTATTTAAAGTTTTATTCAATTTCATTTAATTTACGATTAAGTCACTTAATAAGAAAAATTCTGATAAATTAATCAAATATTATTTTATTCAAAAAATTAGTTGTTTTGAAGACTAAATATTTTTAACATTCTATACTTTAAACGTAAGCATATTAGGTTCATAATTACTTTTAATAGTTTTGATTAATTAATGTTTTGTCATTTTGATATTAAGGAATCTGTTAGTAACAGAAAAGGGACATATATCGTAGCAGTAATTTTAAAATGCTAATAGCAACTGTTAAAATAAAATTAATTTTTACTAATAGTGAATAGCTAATGAAAACTTTGAATTTATTAATTAAATAAATATTTTTTTAAGTAATTTTAATTGTTTACTTTTTTTCAGGTGTTCTAAAATGAATACTTAAGAATATTTAGTTGGAATAAAAAGGAATACTGTAATGTCAGGTTGGTAATTATTCTTTTACTAGAACTTATAATTTTTTTTTAGTTTATAAGTTTTCATTTTTTTTCTTTGATATTATTATAAATGTTTATTATTACACTTTATTGTTAAGGAAAAGGTGTGTAGATTCATTGAGAGGGGGAAAAAAAAATTAATCTAAATGTACCTTTGCCATGATAAATCTTGTTTTAAATTAATAACTAATTTGAAATATTGGGACTTAAAAGAAAGTTGTTAGTATTCGAAAATAGCCTAATTACAACAATTAATAAGGTAAATATTACTCCCCAAAACAAGATGTACGTGAGGACACCGTATCACAAATCTGTTATGAATTGAACATCACATTTTTTTATTTTGTACATTACATCCTAGTTACCAAGGTGGTTTTGTTAATTTACTGCATAATTATTTTTGTTTGAAAAATTCAATTTAAAAAATAAAAATTATACAATCTATACTATTTATATCCTGTGATTTAACTTTTGTTTTACGTATAACATTATGCCCAATTCTGTAATAAAAATATGTTTGACCAACAACTTACTGCCAGATCCAGAGCTAAATTTGCTCTTGACTAAAATTTTTCTTTTTTAATAAAAAACTTCTTTGCATGTAAAGCACTCTAATGCTTCCTTTCTAATCTAATCTAATTCCTCTGATTCTTCCCTCACTCTATATCTTCCTTTAATTTTCCTCTCCCTATCTTTCAATCAAGCCTCTCCTCTTCCATCAATCCATGGCCATCCAAGCTTTAACTTTAAAGTTACGAAGTTTATTTATCTCTGAACTAATATTTTACTTATTAAGATTTCTTTTGAGTTTTTCTAAATCGGTGCCTTTTATATTTTGCAGATATAGCTAAGACTGCTGTGTTCATTGTCTTCCTTGGAGTTGCAGTTGTGCAACCTGATGACTGGACCCTGTGCCCCCCTGGTTGTAAATGCAAGTGGGTGTCTGGGAGGAAGACTGCTGACTGTAGGAAAGCAGAATTACGAAAAATACCAGAGACATTTAAAAGTGAAATTCAGTCTCTAGATTTATCAGAAAACAACTTAGATCACTTACCAGATGAAGCATTTAAGTCCGTTGGCCTTGTCAATTTACATAAAGTATTTTTAAGAGAATGTAGTATAAAAGAAATTCACAGAGATACATTTAAAGGATTAGGGATTCTTGTGGAAGTAGATCTCTCAGAAAATAGAATACACGTCCTGCATCCAGGAACATTTAGAGATAATGTCCGACTAAGGATATTTTATTTTAACAGGAACCCGATTAAAAGAATAGAAGCTAATTTATTTGTCAATCTTCTCCATCTACAGACTGTTGAAATGGGTGATTGTGAAGTATCTGAAATAGATGACAAGGCATTTCGTAATGTCTCTAACTTGCTTAATTTAAAACTGAATGCTAACAAATTGACACATTTGAAGCTATCTACATTTTCCGAATTGTTGAAACTTAGAAGCTTAGTTCTTCAAGATAATCCATGGAATTGTAATTGCCATTTAAGAGATTTCAGAAACTGGGTCATTGAAAGAAATTTGTATGCTGTGCCAACATCTTGTACACAACCAGAACACCTCCGGGCAAAATGTGGAATGTCATCAATGCTAAAGATTTCGCATGCAAGCCTAAGATATTATGGCCTCCAATTGGAACATCAGTGTCAGCTGATAACAGAGATGTTGATTTAGGCTGTAAAGTAACTGGTAACCCTATGCCTGAAGTTCATTGGGTTCATAATTCAAAAATTATTTCAGACAATACAAAAGTTAAATACAGTGTTAACAGATATACCATTAAGACAAGCACTGTTGGTTCTTCTGAGCAACCTGATAAATGGGTTAATTTGACTGTGAATCAAGTGAGTTTGCAAGATAAAGGCCAATTTCAGTGTGTTGCAAAGAGTCCTGGAGGTTTAGATGAAAGAAATGTTACCCTCCTAGTATATGCTGATAATGATGGGTTTATTGGAGTAGGAAGTGTCAATGACTCATGGCCCTTAATAATTGGATTATGTACAGGGATGGCTGCTTTAATAATCATAATTCTCTTGCTTTGCTGCTGGTATTGTTGTAGGCAAAAACAGTCTCAGTCTAAAAAGTCCACAAGCGCAATGCCTGCTAATGGTGATGTAATGCACCGTATTACCCCATCTAATGAACAAGAAAAAAGCTTGTTGGCTGTAAACCCTGTTCAAAAGCCACCTAGGCGTTATGAAGCCCAGATTAACAATGATGCTGTTGAAATTTCTGAATTAAATAGAAAATTACTGGATGAAAATTCTTTGCAGGGTAATTTCTTTCTTTCTAAAGTTTTTAAAATATAAAATTAAATACTACTTAATGAACCATAACTATGCCAATATGTAAATAATCAGTTGTTTCAATCAGAAATATATTTTTTTAATCTTAATTAAAATATATAATTGGAAAATTCCAAAAACAAAACCTTCAGTCTCCAGCATACACATAAATTAGTTGGAACATTGAATATTTCTCCAATCTAGGCATCATTCAACAGAATGAAAAAAGTAAAGACAGATGCAAACTTCAAACACATCCATGTACATAACACATAACAGTATATTTTATATTTATGTTGTAAACTAAAGGTTTTGTTTTTAATCTTCCAATTATATGTTAACAACTATTTTGTTGGAGTTTTTGCTCTTCTATATTACTTATACTTACTTAAGACTTATTTTATTTGAATGAATAATTTAATTTAAATTTAACGAAAATTGGAAATTCAACTCCCTCATCAGAAAATTTACATATTTATGTTTGTTTCTTCTACTTTTTGAAAATTGAATGCAATAAAATGTTCTAAGAATAATATTTTTGCATTTAATTTAAACAAAAAAAAAATTGTTTTCTATATTCTTAAGTTTCAATAATTTTATTTACTTTTTTTTCAGGCAATACCTGCCCTACTGAGGAAGAAAATTCTGTTGAATGCTTGGATATTAGACAAGAAGGAGCCAATGTTGAGAAGCCTGTTTCTGAAGCTCATCCTCCAGACTTGCTATCTTTCCCCTCCAGAAGTCACAATATTTCTCCTGCTAGTAGTTCTACATCTAATGGATTTGATAATCTTTCCAGAGCTTCCTTGTATCCAGCAATGCAACAATCTATTATGAACCCTTCTGTTCATTACAACTGTGGTACTCTTCCCTATTCAAGATCTCATTCTCCTTTTTCACCTACTGCTCCTATTGTTCTTCCACGTCAAGGCTATGTTACAATCCCACGTCGACCTCGTGTTCCTAGCTGGTCATCAGCACCAACCCCATCTCTTCTAGACGATCCATTGTCTCCTATTAAAGCTGAACCTGTGTATGATAACCTTGGTCCTCGTACTACAGCAGATGGTAGTTCTGTTCTTTCTTTGAATAAATCATTTTCTGAAAACCCAAGGGGACGGAATTCTTCATCAAATGTTCCAAATTATTTCCACTTTGAAGGTGGTTTAAGGCCGAGTCCTTCTCCTTTATCACCTGAAAGAGAAAACAGAACAGATGGTATTCTCAAAAGAACTTGTTCGGCTGATGGAGATATTGGGCCAATTAGGTCCAAAGTAGCACCAAAACCACCCCCTAAGCCCAAGAAAGATGGTCCTTTATTTGAAGATGAAGGAGAGGATGGAACCGAAGTTTAAAAAGGTTAATATAATGTTAATGAATAATATATGTGATAGAGTGGTCCAAGTGAATGATTTTAATGACCTTAACAAGTGTTTATGATTAAAATTTATTTGTTAAGAACTGAATGTTTTATGTTTTCAGTTATTTAATCTCATACATTCTACTGATTATGTGAAGTAGTGTTAGGATGTTATGTCAACTATAGTTAAATGTATATTGAATGAATAATTAATGTTTAGTACATGAGTTTTATACATTATATAGACTATTGTTAAGTTCCTCTTAAATTTTATTTTTGGACACATTGAGTGTTTAATATATATATGTAATATTTTTATTTAACATCAATATAATGACATTGATAAGATTAATATTATATTTTTGTTATTTCATAAGTGTGACAAGAAGATATATGTATATGAAAGCTTAACTAACTTAATGGAAATTTACCAAATAGGTAAAATTTAAATTAAAAAACTGCATTATCAATAGCATTATTTCTTTATCTGCTAGCTATTTAAATTTTGTTAGCTTTAACAGGGTATTTAACAATATTTCTGAAATTCCCCTGTTTATAAAGTGATATTTTTAATTCAGGTATTTATATAATATTTAAAATACTTGCCATTAGTGCCTTATGATTAAAAATATATGTTAATTTAAGTGAATTTGGTAAACGTATGATTCAGTTATAAGCTGTATTATAAGATGCATTTTTACTAATCATATGTGATCATAATCACTGTCATGAAGTCTTACATTAAATACTTACTTAGTTGTTTTTCTGTTTTTTTATTATTATTTATGTTTGTTTTAGTTTCCTTCTTTGAATGTTCTAGAAGAAATTTTTATTTTTATAATTTTAATATGTTTATTTTTGTAAATATGTTTATTTTTTTATTTAAAATTGTTAGTCATATTTTTTAAATTTGACTATTCCAAAATGTGTTAATCTAGTTTGCTAATTGTATAGACAACTATTGAATGTATTGTATATATTAATAATTTACCTAAGGAATTGTGTCACACTTGTTTTATATACATGTATATCATCTTAATGGACATTGTATTAAGAATAAATCTTTATTTTATGTGCTTCAATCATTTGTATTAAAAGACTTAATTTAAATGTAATGAGTTGTTGATTAAATTATTTTATAAAAATATTTTTCATATATTATATATACATATATACTGAAGAATGAAAACTAATATTTGTAAACTGATTGAAGTAGTTCATCATTCTTTAAAACGAAGAACTAATGTACTCTTCCATATTTGAGAAAAAACGAAGCTATTGAAAATAATCTATTATTTTCAATGCATAAAAAATAAATGTATGTAGTATGTATAGAAATTAATTTATAAAATGATAAAGTTATGTTTTGAACTTACTCTTTTATTTCTATCATAGTATATGTAACTATTTCTGTGTAAATAATTTTATATAAAGTGATTTATATACTTCTGCATGTATTTATGTTAATGTCCTATAAGTTACCTTGTGTGTTAATCCTATGATATGCACTGTATAAAATTGATTATCATCGCGAAATAAACGTATTTATTATCTACAAAAAAAAAAAAAAAAATTATAAAATACCAAATAGTTGTTTAGTGCCAATATTTTAAAATCTTTTTCAAAAAAATAAATAAATTTAAAAATAATGAATGTATTGATTGTTGAGTTATAATGTTTTATATTAGTGAAAATCCCAAGTGTGGGCAAAGTACATTTACTCACTGTTTTTACTCGTAGTAAATCTATTTCTTAGATTATTCTATCAGATGGATTATAAATTCTTGTATTTTAAAGGATGTTCTGCTATGTAAATAAATTTGTAAATGAGTATGCATATGTTAATGTATGTGTGCCCAAGTTTTGTGAATATGTTTCTAAGAATATATGTGTATGTATTTCTTTATTATTGCATCTTGAGAAATGTCAGTATTATATCGAACAGTAATATGTTCCTCTTTGAACTGAGGATTATAAAAAAAATGTCCTTGCCTGACCAAATAATATTACTCTTATGTAAATCATAATGAAACATACACATGTTGATGGATGTTAATAATGCTACTTAATAAACATTTTTTATCTGTATGTAAACTTTCAGATTTTATCCTTCTTATTTCTATAATAATTATGATTGTTTGGACTGTTTTATTTACTTGACAGCATGTCTGGTTTTGCCACAAATTATGTAAAGAGTTATGTAATATAGCCTAATAAAGTAAACGCCTGTTTTGTTTTTTAAATTAATATATATATATATATATATATATATATATATATATATATATATATATATATATATATTTTTGTAATCTACCCCAGAGGTGGTTTGTTCAAAAAGGTCTTAATATGAATCTCATAATGGCTTCAAAATTGGTATTAAATACTGGGAAAAAAAAGGTAAGTACTCAAAATAGATTATTTATGAGTGAAAATTGTTTAAATAAATAACTCATTAAAAAAAAAAAAAAAAAAATCATATATAGGTTATTAAATAAAAACTCATAAATAGATTCTTTATGAGTGAAAATTCTTCCTAATGTAAAGAACCTAAACAAAATTTATTTTTAAAAAACATAACTAACTGGCAAACCATTTTAATATATACCTAACCGGGAGTGTACTATCATAGAAATTTGAGTATTGTGAGCTAAATTAATTTTGGAAATTTTGTAATTGCATTATATTTTATTTTTACTTGTTGTTATAACCCAATAAAATGTTCATTATCTAACATTTTTCTTTTTATACTAAATGTTAAGTTTTATAAGACTTAGCAAATAGTATGCCCAACTGCAGACATTAAATTTTATAAAACTCCTCAGTAGCTAATTTGAGATTAACACAATTATTTAATGTCTGGTAAACTTCGACAGGCGGCTCGTCACTATTTTCTGTGCAACCTTTGCAATAGTCTTTCCAACCTTTCTTCTTCGTGACGAGCAGACTAAGCTCTTAATTCCACCATGAAGTTCTCTTGACCTTTGTATACACTATTTATCCCACAAACTAGGGAAGCTGGCATTTCTCTCAGTGGCTGAAGAAGTTATTTTATGGATCCGTGTGTGTGGGAAGTAGGAGTTTCCTAAGAGCAGAGCAATCTTAATATAGAAATCAATTAGGGACTGTCCACTTTCATCATTAGTGCGCTCTCCACCATGTGGGTCCATCACTCCATATGTTTAAGTGGTCATTTCCCATTCTCGCATTGAGATCTCCCATTATCAAAATGCTTCTATTGTTGTTTCTTGCTTTAACGACAGCTCGTTCTAGGTCACTATAGAAATGCTCCTTCTCTAGGATGTCGGAATCATTTGTGGGAGCATACATATGGATTACACTCCAAGCTTTGATCGACAGATCTATGCTAGCCGTGATTATTCGAGGGCATATGGCAATTAATATCATTAATTCCTATTCAAATTTATCTGAGCAGCATATGGTTTAAAATGACTTCTTCGTTCTTCCCTCAAATGGTGATGTCCGGGAGTAGGACTGTAAGCTTGATGGTCTTCTTGAGGTCCTCCAGATCACCATAGAGTTTGGTCACCAACTCGGTAGGGTTTGGCCCGATCTGCTTCCTGATGCTTTCTAGCTGAGGGCAAGTCTCCAGGATGTGGTCTGCAGTCTGGTTTCCAGTTTTACATCCTCAGAGATAGCTTTTCCCATTTTGAGCCTGAAGAGCACAACTTTCTCCTTTCTGCTCATTTTGTAGTAGGCGTTTCTGGGTCACAGCCCTGTTTATTGATATCGCCTCCAGAAGGGTCTGGGTGCAGTTGTTCAGTGGTTGTGATAATGCTGCACCTTCCTTTGCAAGACGGTCGGCTACATCGTTTCCGTACAGACCGCAGTGCCCTGGTATCCATTGCAGTACCACTTCACTATACTGCAATTGTAGATTTTCAATTTCTTCTACAAGAGCATGAAGGCCTAGTTTCCTTTTTGACTTCAGGGCATGTAGTACTGATAGAGTCTGTGTTTCTGTTAAGCAGTCTCAGTATTTTGCTGCCCTCTAAGATCGCCTGTTGTTCAGCCTTGAAATTTGTGCATCTTAAGCCAGTTGGAATGGCTTTGTCTAGCGTGTTTCGGCTCGGGAATTCTATATGGACCCCAGCTCCACCATTTGCAATAACACCCGCAGCTGATCCATCAGTGTACACCCGAATCCATGAGGTAAAAGGACAACTTTCAGTTCTACGTCAAGGACGACGTTGAGCTTTTTCAATGAGAGGATCTTATTAGCTCGAGAGGCTCCTTTCCCTTGATTCCTGGAACTGTGAGATATATTTGGGGTTGAGGAAGGGAATTCTATGGACGTGAATTTTTTATTAGTTTGGTTTGTTCATTTAGCAGAGAGGTTAAATTGTATTTTGAAATTAGGCTATTTATTTTATGAAGTGGGCTGGTATGTTTGAGTCTGTGTGGATTTCTTTCTTGAGTCCTATTTTGTAACGGGTGACTTAGAATGCTTCTAGCTTTTGTTTGCAGGTTTAAGAGCTTGGCATCTCTTCTATTTTCCATGATTAGCATTCCACTGATTGTCTCCATTTTGTTGATTGGAGTGGATTTAATTGCTACGGTCATTATCCTGAGACCCTGGTTCTGTGCTATGTTAATTTTATTGAAGTTGGACTGCGCTGCAGCTCCCCAGCTGCTGATTCCATACTCAATTACTGGCCGGAGGTATCCAGTGTAGAGAGATTTGAGAGTCTAGTGATACGCTCCCCAATTTGAGCCTCCTATCTTTTTCATTAGGGCTGTTCTCTTACTTGCCTTGACAATGCTTTTTTCTATTTGTTTCTTCCATGTGAGTCGCGGGTCTAAAACTATTCCTAGGTAGGTTGGACTATCTTCTTTACTAATCTTGTTTAGGTTTATTTTTAGGTTTAAGTCTGCTCTGGTATTTGGAGAGAGACTGAAGATAGTGTATTTAGTTTTAGATATATTTATTTTCATAGCCCACTTCTCTGTTCATTCATGAATAGCATTTAGGGCTGTTTGGATCCTGTAATTTGCTACGAGCACTGCAAGAGATGTATCTCGTATCAATCTATTTCATCCTATCATAATTACCATATTTGGGAAGAAAATGCGTAACATCATGTTTGTCTTGTCATCCGTTGGATACTAGGGTATATTTGCATCTCTGATGTATCCGACTTCTGTGGCTCTTTTTACAAAGAGGTAGATCCCTCTGCAGCTCATCAGCTGTTCTGTAATATGTCTACTCCACCTGACAATAATCTTTAAGGACCCTGCTAACTAATGTTTTCGGCGCCAAAGAAGTAATGGTGAGGCTGCTGCCCGTCATCATGTTTTTTTTGTTAGGGGATTTCCTTCCCATAGGTAAGTTCCCTTACTAGTTTGACGTATCTTACCAACACATTGATTGTTTTGGTGAACCTTAAAAGGTCTTCGCCTTTTTCAACCAGGGCTTGGGACCGGCTATGGCGGAGTTGTTTAAAATGACAATATGGTCTTAATTATGCTCTAACATATTAATAATTTGTCAATGGCTATAGGGAAGGTGTCCATAATACCAGTACACAGTATTTTATGTTTTTTATAATCTATCTGTTTGTGTATTTTTGGTACTATCTATGTTGTCTGCTACCTCTTAATATTTTCAAGTTATTGAAATGGATAAATAATTTCTTGTTAATGGGCTTATGTGTAGGGATATACCATTAACATCTTATTAAGAAAAATGGCCCAATCATTAATTAAAATGTTATTAATCTAGTACTCAAAGTAAATTTGATATAAAAATATCTAAATCATCAATGCTGTGTTGGAATATGTCAGCATGGAAACCATTGTTGAATAAATAATGATCAGATCTGTTAAACATTCCAATAAGAAGTAAAAATAGAAATATAAAAATAACTTAATTCTGGGACTTTGTCCTATGAGTAAAATAATTTTTTGTGTTAAACATGTTGCATGTCTGGTCAAATTACCTTTAAAAAAATCAATTAAAAACTTTAATCAATTAAAAATCAATATATATATATATATATATATATATATATATATATATATATATATATATATTGAATATAGTCTTACTGAAAAAATAAAATCATAGAATGAAGAAATAGTAATACAAACATTATTAACTATTATTTGTTTTAACTTATAATTAATTAGCAATATAAGGTGTATATTCTTTTAGGTGAAGGTCAATTTCTATGAATAAAATTGGAGGCTGATTTCTACTTGACCACTCTTTTATTGAAAATAATTGCACTACATTTTGGCTACAATGCCATCTTTTGGTCATTGTTCATGTTTTGTCATGTTTAGTTATGATTTAAAAAAAAAAATTTAAATTGTTTTGATAGAATTTCAAGTATTTTAACGTTAATATCATACATTATTAATAATTTTTACTGTATGTACATGCATGTATATATATATATATATATATATATATATATATATATATTTTTTATTTGTTTTATTTATTTTTTTATCATACATTTTAACATAGTTATATAATTTGATGATAAATTGTAAGATGATTGTTTGTGATTTTTATAATATTTTGTACTTTTAAATCAAATTAGTTCCATTGCACCTGAATTTAGTCGAAACATAGTGCAATTATTTTCAATAAAAGAGTGGTGAAGTAGAAATCAGCCTCCAATTTTATTCATTAATAAGAAAGTTAAAATTTACTCAATCAAATACACATTTGAACTTTACTGCTGTTTCGTTATATTTTATTAATAAAAACTGACAGGAAGTGAAGCTTTCCTGAGGAAGTTTGAGGAATTCCCTATTCAGTGAATACGTAGATTTCAGGTGTAGTTAAACTTCTGGTTGGATTTCTGGACAAGTTGTGTCAGGCATACTTGTGTCCTCACTTGAAGTAGATCTATGTCAAATTTAGTTCATGTGGCACTCCTATAGTAATATGACTCATAATAAATATATAACTCATATGTCATAAAATATAATAATAAAATACCTATCTGAAATGAATGTTGACTTTCATACTTACCAATTACCCTAAACTTATAATATACCAGGGTTATTTTAGAAAAGACATACCCAAAGGGAGAGGAAGTCGATAACTGCCAGGCTTATGATCACATGATCCTCTTTCACATCTTACAAACCTCATCTAAACCAAGAGGTACTGATCACTGGCAACGCACATGATCTGATTGTTTCGCATGTATCTTATTGCCAAGTAGTCACTATCCAAATAATCTATAGAATGGACTCCTTTAGATCATTTAATTGTATTCATTGGTCCTACATACCAATGACTTGAGACTTGTTGGCCTGCTCGATCACTAGTTTGCCCTGTCAGCTGCTGCAGCCCTCCTATACCTGACACCAAGCAGCTTTCTTGCATCAGCAGCCACACAATCCTGCCAGAGCAAATATGTTCTTCCCACTCATTTTTTTTCTGTACAATGGCTCATCCATCTCTTTCTGAGAAGGTGCATGATCATTCATCTTTGCAGCATGTTCTGCCCAGCATCCACCTTTATATCCTTGACATTAAATTCCTACCTCTCTTACTTACCTTTTAATCTATAATAATTCCCCTCAGGAACATAAACCAACAAATATTCCAACACATTTTCCACCCCCTCCAACAAGATAATGGACTGCATTAGATAAGAACAATGCTGAATTAGTTGCCAATCACTTAATCCACGCGTTCACTCTTCATCATGAATATCTCTTTTTATTTCCTTATTCTTATGAGCATATCAACATAGCTCCCAACAAATTACCTTAAATTTAACATTGCATTTCATTTGCTATCTTTTAAGTCAGGGGACTATATTACCCTCATTGTCCTTGTAAAAACTGGTATCGGGTTTGAGAACTCTTCGACTCTGGTTCTTGTGGTAGTTGAAATTGCTGACTTCTCCGTACAGGTTAAACTTGACTTGTTATGCCTCACCTGGAATCGCACCAATGATGTTCCCGCTCTGGTGTGGGCGACTTTGTGGTAGGCATCAGTCAGAGCAGATTTGCACCTCTGTATGTTATGACTATTGTTACCCTGAATGCTTGAAATGTGCCCAGAGGACATCAATTAATACATTGGCAGTATGTTTGCTATTCACACAGTAGTTGCACCACCAGGTGTTCAAAGTGTATCCTGTTATGTTTTGTCATGATCTTAAATGATGATCGATATTTTTCGCGAGGTTATAATTGGGGGCTTTAGTACCATAATATGAAGTTATTAAATTAAAAATGGAGTGAACAAAAAACAGGCAAGATGGTGCACAGCTGTATTATAGGTGTCCTACCAGAAGCTAATATTTAGTCACATATTCTGTGACGTCATCATTGCGAGAAATTTTAATTGAAATCTCGACTTAACCATACAGCCTTGTGCTTATGTAACATAAACTCACATCAACCTAAATCTAACCATTCATTCACTACCCAGCCATCACACTGCACTGTCCATCTCTTACTTACTCCTACCTGTTAGTTTTCACTATGATTTAAGAGAATTAAGGCTTTGTATAGTTTGAGTATGGAATCCTGTAATTTTGTTTACTGTGATTAAAGAAGATTGAGGCTTATTGGAGGCTGAGTTTATACATAAGCGCCATTTTAGATGGAATATGAGATATTTCTTCTTCTTCCTGCTTCCAATTTCACATTATGCTGAGGAAGTGATTTATCTTCAATAAATTTCATTTTTTGTGGTATGCCCTTCATTGTTTCGATTGTATTAGAAATTATTATGTCAGGAGTTGACTCTTCCATGTCTTACTAGTGAATAAACTTATCAAATCAACTCAGGGCACTATATAGAACGTGAAACCCCTTCAGTACCTACCAGCATTAAGCTGTCTATTTTCGCCTAACATTAAAAAACCACTAGTGTCATCTTTCTACTACGACCTTTGAAAAACGTTTTTGAATGTTTAAAATGGCATGTCTGAGTCAACATGATAGTCATAAATTTGTCTCAAATTTAAATTTCAAAAGAATATTAGAATCTTAGAACTTTCTATAATCAAATTTTTAGGAACTCCAGTATAATTCTGGATAAGATAAAATGTATCCACGTTTCTGCCATGCCCCTTAAAAAATAGGATCCTACATTATCTTGTTTGTGACAGACAATATTATTGAATATGAAGATTAAGTTGGTAACAACCTCTTTAGGTGGAGGAACTTGTGAGTTACTTTCATAATGATAAAATCTTATCAGATAAAGATTCCAATTTAGTGTTAACTTCCTATATTTGGATTGATGTAAGGATTTTACTAACAAGTAGATATTTTCAAATCTTTACCCATTTAAATCATATATTAAGCTGAGCATAAGAATCGTCTTACAACTATTGGAAGGGTTGCATATTGAATATCTGAGTTTAAAGTAGCCATGTAGACTCTTCCTTGATTGAAGCACCACTCCATATTATAGATACCAATTGTAGGATGTTACTTTACCATCTCTTTTTATCCCTCCTGAGATGATTGTGACCTATTTACTAGTATTGGCTGTAATATTTTTTTTGAAACCAGCTGTGGTAGAATAATTATTTACATATTCAGCTGTTGGGCCACCTCAGAACAGGAAGACTTTCCTGGGGCTCACCCAGACACTAAAATTTAGTACCCAAAAATTGGGAACAAACCTTTAGGCTAAGTGTGATCTTGGCATAATCACCTTCTAGCCAAGCGATTGATCTAGAAACAGTATGGATGAATATGAAAGAAACCTAACCAGGACAGCAAGGTTGCTTATTTAATGGCCAATGTTGGTTTCAACTTTAAAAGATTCAACACGTTCATTCTTAAATCCTATGAAATCTGCAAAATGGAAAATATGCAGTTTGTGTAGCTGTTATTTTTCAACCTAAATACAAGTTAATTACAGCTAAAATGAAAGAACAGTGAAAATATTACAGAATTTTAATAACCAACTCATATCTAAAGTATATATCTTACATTCAATTTTGAGTCAGGATTATTTGTATAAATACTATTTGCACTTGACTATTTAAAAAATTCTTTATTATACTTATGTATTGCCACATAAAAGCCTATAAGGCTTAAGTGATTTATATTTTAAGTTGTGCCGTTTAAATTTCAACAGAATTAAGATAAGTAAAGTGTAAAGTAAAAATAAAATTCTAACAAATTTATCAGTATGCCATAAATAATAATATCTAGCATTCACTGTACATAATTTAAGAATAATACTTTATTATTTCAAGAACAATTAAAAATTCAAAGGAAACTTATAATTCATGGGCTAGGTTTAATCATTTTCTAAGTTTATATTAGAATTTTTACAATCTAAAGTAGAAAATCACTTTATTATTTCTATAACTACAAGCAAAATAAGTTGAACATTTAAAAAACCAAAACACCTGTTTTTTAATTAAACAAAAGTCTAATCAAAGGATTATCATATCATTTAATACTTCATATTACTTTATAAATCAGCTTTTGTTTTCTGTTTTGAATAGAAAGTGTCATATTTAATATAGAGAAACATTCCAAACTGCTGATATAGTACAATGAAAATCATTAATAATAGAATTGACATTCTGAGAGAATAAGTTTCAGAGTTATAAGCTGAATTAAATTTTCTAATAGAAAGTTATGAAACAAGATTTAAAAGGCTCAATTATAATTCCTTAAGAATTCATAAATGTAAATTTTAGACTTTTATTTCATTATTTTTAAATTCTGAATATTTTACATGTAAAAAAAAATTGTTAAACTGATTTATAGAGAAAAAAATAGAATTAATTATTATTATTGCTACAAAAATCATTATTTCAGCATAAATGACGTTTCTTCAAATAAAAAATAATCACAATTCTGCCCACTAAAATAGTGTGTGAACCATTTAACATAATATATAACCGATAAAAATATGGTTCATTATATCTTTAAATGTATATTGTATAAACTTTTGATACAATAACAGAATAAGTAACTACTACATACAAAAATATGAACTTTTGGCAACTATGAAAACATGATTATTCAAGAGTATAACTCTCACAACAACTTATTCTTTCTTACATTAATTAGTTTTTTTTGTTAAATAAAAAAGAATTTTCTTACAACTAAATAAAAATATATTACAAGTAAATAAACTTAACTTCTAAACATATAATATTATCTAAGTATTAATATAATGGATCATATGAGAAAACTTGTAGCAATTTCAAATATAGAGCCGTTTAATGTTACGAAATAGGTTGTATCTGTATAATAATAACTTAACTTTTAAAAGAGGTACTAAATTATTTTTGCCTTACAAAGTTTTCCACAATTTTTAGAAAGACTAATAAAGTACGTTAACAGTATTACACAGTCAAATAAAAACAATGTATAAAAACAGAAATAGATAATATTTAAGAATTAAGTCTTAGGATAGTCACCTAATGATATCAGAAAAAATAACTACAGTTCATAGATGTAAGAGAATGGAAAAAAAAGAAAATAAAATAAGTAATAATGATCTATTTTTATAATTGTTTATAAATATTTTTACATTCTTTTTTTTTAATCTTAAATTATTAAACAAAATACATTGATTAAGCTATAAACATTACATCTTCCATAACCATACTATATATGTCTAAATATTAAATGCTCTGCATAACTGTTCCTCTTCCAGAAATCATTCACAAACTTTTTTTTTCATAACATCATTTACTATAAACATAATTTTAAAATAATTTCAGAATCTAAAGTCAAGTACTCACTAAAGTTACACTATTTAGTTTATATATTTGATTCAGGATGCATTAAATAGAAGAGAGCCTATAACATTTACTGAAACTTCACCATTAAAAAGTAATTAATATTTTATGTCCACATCATGAATAATTAATAGTTTCAGTAACAGTAATGGAAGAAGTATATGGAATAATTACATAAAGCACTAAAGAACAGTCCAATATTTATCTTTCATTTTTTTTCTCAAATCACTTTTTTATCATTAGATTCATCACATAAATCAGTTAATTTATCTGGTTATTGCAAGAATCAAATAAGCCTCTAACATACTTAAACATGTTAGTATGTTTAAATGTATTTGTTCATAGAAGAAATAAAAAAATAGTCTGAAATGTTAGTGTTATTAACAAACGTAGACAATTTCTCATATGTCCTTGTCACCAGATAAGTTTAATATGGAATCACAATGTTGAATTGCTACAAAGCTATTTACAGCATACTAATACAAAGATGAAAGAAAGTATGAGTTTTAATGTAAACATGGTTTTATGAGCAGAGGAAAGAAATGTAAGTCTAAATTATTTTCTTTTTAGAGTTGCTTTTTAAAAACTAATAATAAATTTGAAACTAATTGATGAATTTTATACAATGTGATTATATATATGTGTGTATAAATTGTATTCATTCAATTGAGAAACCAATAAAAATAAAGCTTAATAATTTAAACAATTTCTTAAAAATATAATATTCACATTGTAAATGACAATAATTTTTTTAAATAAAAGATTTAATTTAATTTTATGGTATATTTATTATAATTAATAACAGAAACAGTTCGCATCACCAAGTAAAAAGAAATTACTTTTTTTATAAAGATAAACCGATAAAAAAAATTAGTCGTTAGTAATGATTTTCGTTTTTTTATGTGAGTTTCTGTCAGTGAATACTTGATGAATGAAATGAAAATTATTTACTTTCTACACCTAAATCTAACTATAGTTAACATCCACTTTTTAATGTTATATTAGTTCAGTGTTTTTTACACAAAAAGAAATTGTATGGACCAGAAATAAAAATTGAATGAGATCACTGTGCACTTTTTCTGCATAATTTGTTTCAATTTGTGTTTCTACAATTCAGGCTACTTCAAATAAGATTTGTGCGTAATTATTTTATTTAAAATTCTTTTTTACTTAATCCATTTAATATTGAGTTAATAATACAAATTTTTGCTTGAGAGCAAGATATTACTTTTTTTTTAATTTTTACATCATATTTAAAAAAAAATTCTTAGTAACATAAAATACACAGGCACTAAGAAACAATAATAGTAACAAATTGGTTTAAAATTAATAAACATTTAAAAAATATCACTTTTTAACAGTGTATAAATCATTTTAATTCATATTAAACAATTCAATATAATATTAATATATATATATATATATATATATATATATATATATATATATATATATATATATATATATATTTGTATAATGTACCTGAACATAACAAACTAGATGTACCACCAACCATCGATAATGGTACTGTTGACATTACTATTAAAAAAAATATATATGTACATATAAATATATGATTTAAAATACCAATAATATTTTACACATTCATATGTAATAAACTATCATTTAAAACAATTAAAATAATTGTAATCAAAATATTTAACTGGTTGTTATTAAGGGGAAAGTGTTTAGTATATTTATATACACCCCTTTTTTTTTTATGTAAAAATATATACAAGAAATAAATTAATTAATTACAATTATTACCTATTAGTTAAGGTTTAGCTTCCTTTAGAGTGTATATATATTTTTATTTTTTTTAAAGAAAGCACTTGCAGATTTAACGAAGTATTAGTTATTTATTCAAGGTTAATATCTAATAAATGAGTTTATATAAATTTCTAATTATCGAGGCTGGTGTTGTTCGAGATTTACACAAACATTTATATACACTTTATTAGTGGATGGAAAAACCTACTAAACTTTAACAAGTCTTACCTTAGCTAATTGACTAGTGGTGGCAAAAAACGTTGCCCATATTTGATAAATTATTAAATCTTTTTAAAATTCCTATATAAAATATTTAATCTATTTTAATTAAATATAAAATTGATGTATGATGAAGGGCATTGTCATTTTATCAATAAGATATCGATAAAACAACACAAAGGATATTTAAATACTTACTATTACGAACGTAATGTGTGTTATTAATGGCTTAGAATTGTGATGAATTAACTATAAATATAATCATAAAAAGAAAGAAAAAAAATAGTGAAGTAAATTAGATATTTTAATGTCTAATATTCATAAGAAAATTAAACATTGATTTAAAATGGGGAAAACTATCAGTACATTATTCTTCACTTGAATAAAAGTCTAAGATAATTAGTGTGTTGAACCATTTACTTAAATTTAGGAATATGAACACAAAGATTTTTAAGTGTAGGCACGCATTGTTTGCTTTGTTAATTTTTTTTGTTTCAAGTCTTGAAATTTAATGTTGATAGAAATGTCTATTGATGCTAATGAAAACTAAATAATTTTCCTTTACTTTTAACTTAGTGTCTCAAACAACAGTAGTAATCAAAATAAAATTTTCAATACTATAATTTCAAAATATTTAGCAAACAAATTTTCTTAAGAGTATCAGTGCTTAAATAAATACGAGAAGTTAATGAATTTTGAAAAAAAAAAAAATCATAGTTGATGGTTTAAGATAAATGTCATTACCTACAGCAATGTGTCTTCTGCCTCATATTTTTATGATCAGTTTTATGATTTATATATTTTAAAAACTTTAAAAATGGCATTACCCTTGATATAAAATATATCAATGATATAAAATGACATTATCAATTGATATCAATGAAATAATTAATATTAGATTTTAAAATAATGGATAGTTATTATTTATATTTTTAAATATTTTTTACCAACAAAAAATGTAGTAGTAGTAAACCATCACGTTACATGAGCCATACAATAAAAAGAATGTATGTAAATTAATAGTTAAGCTTTCTTTTATTTTTTTTTCCCCCACAAATAGTTTTTATTCCAATTTTAAGTAGAGAAAATTTATTAATCTTTAACAATAATCTAATAAAACTTGCCATCTTAATGTTTTTTATTGAATTAATTTTTAAGATTACTTTTGTATTAAATAAGTATTTTAAGATGATTGGGGTTGTTTACCAAATATATTTATATGTATGAGAGTTGTGTCGCAAAATTTGATTTAAATTTCTTAAATATATATTTTGAAAAATCTGTAAACTATTTAATTTGGTTACTATAAAGAGTTTTAAAAATATTATATGCTAGTAACTTATATAAACTTGATAATCGCTTTTTTACATAAAAGCACAAAGCACGTTGCACAACTCTTGAAAAACAATGACTTCATGAGTAGATTGTTATAACTTCCCTGCCTCCTCCTCGAACCATAAGAACTCTTTCCAGTCCTTCTGTTAACACTTCTAAGAACTCCATATCTAATTTTGATAGGTTAAGGATAGTAAATGTTTTAAGAAGTAACATACACCTACTTCAGTAAGGACAAACTGTTGCTATAAATCCAACATGTTAATTTTCCTTACTTTTAGAATAATAAAAAAAAAATTAAAAAAATAATAATAAAAAAATGCAAATAAATTATGTTTGGTATAAAAATAGTTTAATTTAAAACAAAAAACATTAATTCTTTAAGAACAATGTATGTTCAAATATGTAAGGTAGCTTAGAAATATATCAATAATCAGGCTGTTGGGGCTAATTATTCTGGATTCTGGCGACTCACTGATTATTGCTCGTTAACCTTCTGGTGGGAACATCTTTTTGACATGTGATCTGGAAAAACCAGTCTCTCAGAACACTACACCATTTAAAGTGAATTTGTGAGTTCCAATGAGCTTGGTTGTCTTACATATTATGTCAGTTAGATGTATTTGTTAACGATGAAAAATAAATAAGACATAATTAACATAGGAACAACAAAGTTTTTTTTTTAAATTTCATAATGAAAATAAATATAATATAATTGCCTTGTGTAGGCTATCAGTATGAGTAACTAGGTGTGTGAAGTGCCTCATGCCATCAGGTTCACTAGTGTTTTATGAACTATAGTGGTCTCTCAGAACGATGTTCTCACCAGAGGGTTAAAATAGTAACATTTTTATATTTAAAAAGTGTTTATATTAGCCTAGATTTAGTGTTGATATGAGCTTGAGAGAGTCCTTAACTCTTCTAAAAAAATATATATAAAAAAATGTTTACTTATATTTTTTTTTATTGATGTTTATATTGTAATTTATACATTCATTGAGGCTGTAAATACTAGGGAAAAAATATGTACATCAACTTAAATGTAAAACAAAAGGATACAGTTTGCTTCTCTTTCAACTGACGTGTCCTTTGGTGGTCCAGGAAGATTGAGAATTACAAGTTGGGCATCATGAGATTTATTCACAATAACTTCATTGAGTTTCACAGCAGTGTGCATTCTTCTGACGTTTCCTTCATCCCTTAAAGTCAAGATAGGTATTAGTAATATACTACATAATTAATTTATTTCATTGGTTTAACCAAATATTCAGTTTATTGTATACATATTTTTTAAAACTTGTTTACTTCTTCATGCATTTATGAAGAAGTAAAGTGAAATTTCATGCAAAAACATAAATTATATTTTTATACCTAACTTCTAAAAAACACAAAAAAACCTTATTATAGGTGAAGATTAACAAGTAGAGTAATACAATTTGTGGTGCATAAATAACAAAAAAATATTTTAGTTCTCAATCAATTGAATAAGAACTAGAATAGTTGTTTCCAATCAGAATATAAAAAATGATGATTTTAGTAACAACCAAAGCAATGATACTTACAAAACTATTTGATATCAGTTTATTAATCTTTATCTGATATAAACAAATACTCCATTATCTAAGCAAAAATTTATTAAATATTTAATATCTTAAGAAGTTCAAATAAAAATGTTGACCAAAATTATTTTCAAAATAGCATACGATAGTTAAAAACTCAAAATTTTTGACATAGAAGGATATTTTTTCTTAAGGTTTAAATAAAAAAATATAAATATAAAATAAATTAATTATATGAATGTATGCTTATTAAAAAAAAAAATCAATAAATAAAAAACATTGGGACTAACGGAGTAACAGGTGTTTTTTCAGAGGAGACAGTTGTGCAGGCTGGTACTGTTTTTGTTGCTACATGAAACAGTTTCACCTTCATTCTTAGCTTCTTCTTCTTTTGCCTCAACCTATTTTTAAAAACTTGATATAAGTAGATTTTAACAAAGCACAAAATATATAATGATTTAAATCCATGAAAATTCTATATCAATATCTAAAATTTAAAGTAAGCTGTTTACCATTAATTTAAGAGGTTAGAGATTTTTTAAATCTTTCTATCAGAACTACTCTTTGGCTACCCTATCCATGAGAAACTATTATTGATTCATAGGTAAGTATAGTAGGTATAATATATAGTAAGTATAAGTAGGTAAGTAAGTTTGGTTTTCCAAATCATATGTTCAACTCCTTTGCTTCTGCAGATAACATTTACCAATCATACAATAACTGAACTAACTGATGATATTTTGACAATAAAATATATTTTCATTTTTAAGGGAGGTGTAAGAATCACAATTTGTTTTAATCTTTTTTTTGTTATTATTTCTTTGCCAGTTTTATCTAGTTTAAAGAGACAACCAATTTCTCACTTCTTTGTATTATGAAAACCAAATTTTAAGTCTAATGCGATTGGTCTATCAGATTGAATTAGGGTCTCCAGAGAGGACATTCATTTCAAAACAAAGCTTAACAAATGTTATGCACTGTTAAAAGAAGGAAACATTGAGATATAAGTAGTATGGAACTCTCTAATTATGCAGTAAATAGCAATATTAATTGATCATGTTGATATTTTATATTGAATTAAAGTATATATTTTTATATTAATCTCATTTTAGAACTAAGGAATATAAAAAAAGAAAGAAGGATATAAAAATATACTTGGATATTAAGAATATATTCTCATATACAATATATTCCAAGTATTTTTAAGACCATTCTTATGAATAGGATGATTATAAAAATACCTGGATCTTACAATGAAAAGTATGAACAGACATAGAAGGCAGAGGGCAACATATGTACACTCAATAGCAAAAAAAAGTGGACCACCATACATTTCTTAAAAAAAACTGAACCAGCCAAATACCTACTACATCCCATAAGGTAGTGTTATTTTTCTTAAAATGTGGAGTATAAGGTTAATAGAAAACATGAAAATTTCTCGGGAAAAATAAAATATTGAACTGATAAAAAAATTAATGAAAAAACAAGAATCTTCTCAATTTAAGTAAAACTGCCTTCTGAATGAATACTTTAAATTAAATGAACAAATTCTCATGCCTTATAGTTGACTTGGAGGCTTAGTAGGGTGTGGTTCCTCCTCTTGCTAATATGATAGCTTCCAACCTTCTTGGCATACTTAAATCAGGCCATCAATGCAAAATTGTTGAATTCCCCTCCCCCCATTCTTCCATGAGTTCTTAGCTCTTAGAGGCTTAATGGGGGCTTCCATCGTTGTCTAACTTCCCAGACCAGCTGGTCCTATGTATGGCAATGGGGTTCAGGTCTGGGCCACTCGAGGGTACCGATTCCAACTTCATCTATGTAATTGTTTATGATATTTGCCATTTGAGGTGGGAATTATCATGCATTAATCAGAAATTATCACCAAAATATGGCAAAAGGGACCAAAATATCTTTACATAGGTGATGCAAATTTGAGCATTTATGGACTCCCTGCTAAACTCACCAAAGTCTGTTCAACCAAACTGTACCGTTCCTGCAATATTACACTGAGAAAACCGTTTGCCATATCTCATCCATCTGGAGCACAAAAGAAAAATCTAGAATCATCTGTGGAGAGTAGATGGTTCCATTTTTCATCTGTCCAGTGTCGATAATTTATAGCAAATTGCAAACAAGCCACCTAGTGCCTTACAGTCAAAATAGACCCAGCTGTTGCAACCCTGGAATGCAGGCTCACTTCACCCAAACTCCTATGCAATGTATCCACACTAATCATCACATTCTATGCAGATCATAGCTTAAAAATTGTCTAAGAACCTGTCTGGTTACAATTTCTTAGTGGCTACATAACAATGAATCTGTCATCTGAGGATTCTGTCACCCTTGACCACCCTCAACCAGGTTTTGTCATGTATTGGCCAGTCTCTTCATAGCGTCTGATAGTTCCTAAGACAGATGTCTTGGAAATGCCCAGGGATCTTGTGATGTATCGCTGGCTGCTTCCACCTTTTGCTAAAGCGATAATTTTAACAGCTGCCAATAGATCCTTTTCTTAAAATCACTTTTGAGAGGTCTGATCAAAATAATTTAAAACAAAATTGGGGTGAATGACATTTAGGTAGTAAGAACTGGCCTAGCAAAGACAATGGTGATACTTATTTATACATTATCATAAAGCCCAGAGGCTTCATGATCTCTAATCCTTCAGATATATAACCTTGAATACTTAGCATACTATCATTCACTTTTTCTAACTATAACAACTATTATTATTAAGTATAATAATGAATAGATGTTATAAATTAAACATATTTTCGTGCTAATTATACTTTTTTACGATTAACCAAATCTCCAATAGTGTTAAAATCTAAATCGGTCTGACAGAGATTTTTTAAACATAAATGACTCATTCTAATTTCACTTGTGCGAAGCAGGGGTGGATCCACTAGTTTATATATATATATATATATATATATATATATATATATATATATATATATATATATATATATATATATATATATATAATGTAATATTTAAAGTAATTACTGCAGTTTGTTCTTTTTCAGTAATTCCAGATTCTCCACCTCCATTGGCAGAAGGTTCTTGAAACCTAACTTTTGTTGCTGTTTTTACATCATGGTGCTGATCTATTATGGCTTGCACCTAAAAAAACAAAAATATAAATTAGCTTTGGCATCTATTGAAAAATGTTTGAAATATTTTACTTAGTTATGACAAATCATATTAATATTTTACAATTTTTAAATAATGTAGTAAGCATTACTATAAAAAAATGATAATGAGTAAAATATAAATCTATTTTGATAGTCACTAACTTAGTAATTATTTAGAAAAAAATATTATGAAAGAAAAATATACTTTCATCTAGGGTCATGCACAACTAGAGAAATGTTTATGCACTAGCCATGCGTAATGAGAAATTATATTTTGTACAATTGTATAATGAAACATTCTTTAATTTTAATAAAAAAAATGTTTCATGGAAGACTAAACAGTCATACATTGAAAATATATTTATTTATATCGATCATTGAAGAAGATGCCTAACACAAAAATGTTTTCTTATTAAGTGTGATTTATTTGATGGCCATTTACCCAACCGACTTCTCCAATAATTTATCGTTTATTCAACAATTACTTCATCAATATTTATGCTCATACATATATTTATTTTATTTATATTTAAACATGAACTTGTAGGTTTAAAAGTATGAAATCATTTGATAAATACTTAAAGATTAACTTTATTTTTTTTTGTAATTTATATCTACACAAAAAGTACTTACTTCTAAGATTTAATTTAATAAAAGCCATAATTAATAAGTAAATTAATGTTATATTAAGAAGCTTTGTAACATGATGAACTCTGCAAGCTTTAAAGTTATTTAATGATATATGTTCATGATTAAAGTACTTTTTTGTTATAAATTTTATTGTAATTCATTACTATTCAATGTACCTAGAGCTGATAACGTAGTGAATTAGTATATTGTTAACTCTTTTATTGAAGTATGTTTTGTATTATATATTTGTTATGTAGCCAGCTATATTTGTATGGAGGTTACCCCGAAAGCAAATAAAGTTATTCATTCATTCATGATTAAAGTACTTTGACACAATTTTACCACTTTATATTGTATCATCAGTGCTATCTAACCCCAGGAGTTTGTTTCTAATTATCTGGATTATTGGTAATAGCCATGCATGGTGGGTAACTATGAATTATTTCTCGTATTATTAGAGAACTGTGTCTCCACAGTACATCAAAGATGAAATGGTCAATAATTATACAATTGCTATGGTAAATTAAGGACAATATCATAGCTAAATCACAATTGTGTCCATTTTTCAGAATATTAATTAAGGGAAAAACTGATAGAGATTAATTTTCACACTTTATTATTATGCCACATAATTTAATATAAACATAATTATAATTTTCAAATAATGCTCCTAATACCACTTCCATTTGTGAAACATAAACGTATAATTTTTTTTATATGTTTATGACACTCACATGTATATATATTGATGGGCACAAAGGATTTCTAGAATGATATACGATCTACTATGATAGATGTAATGATGTGTGAAAATTGTGATGGCAAAAGTTGATGAATATAGCAAAAACATTGTGCGAAATAAAAAAAAGGCATTGACATCTTGAAATATTTATATGAATATGGATGATTGAAGTTTTTCTTTAAAAAATATTTAATTATGACATTATACATAAACAAATAAAATTTATGTTGCTCAGCTGATAAATTAACATTTTCAAGCATATTATAATAAGTGTAAATTACAAAAATTACTTATCTTAAAAAATAAAAAAACTTGTATAAATGCCACTTACTAAGACTCTGGCATGGATTTGGGTTTAAAATTTGATGAATTACTGTTTTTTGAACAACCATTCCAAGGAGGCAATGTTTTCAGCATCCATATTTAACTGCTAGATGGATGCTCAATGAAAGCCAAGTACCAATTATAAAGGTTATACTTCATAGAGGCTAAATGAGCCTCAGACTTCAATAAAAGTTGCTATAATAACAGAACTATAACCATTCAACATCACACCTTGTGAAAAACTGTATGAAATTCCATTCTCTTCTTCATTCCACCAATAGTATTGTGAGTGAAAGTGTCTCAACTAATCTGACATGGAATATGAACAATATAATCAAAATTTACTACCCCTTCATCCCACCATTTGTGTTTTGGCCATCTTACTCATCATGTCTAGCAGATGGTTTCATAAATCAAATTCTTCAGTTAATCTGTGCTAAGCACCATGCCCATTGGAGGTTTGGATACATTTAATTACATTTATGTTATCTAAAGCATCATATATTTCATCATTTTTCACCTTCCCTATTATCCATTAATTTTCACTCAGTTTTGTTTTTCCCAATCTTTCTGACCCACCAAAAAATAACAGATGAATGAAGGTTGCTTAGAGCCTCAGATATCTTCCCTTAATTATGACATTATACATAAACAAATAAAATTTATGTTGCTCAGCTGATAAATTAACATTTTCAAGCATATTATAATAAGTGTAAATTACAAAAATTACTTATCTTAAAAAATAAAAAAACTTGTATAAATGCCACTTACTAAGACTCTGGCATGGATTTGGGTTTAAAATTTGATGAATTACTGTTTTTTGAACAACCATTCCAAGGAGGCAATGTTTTCAGCATCCATATTTAACTGCTAGATGGATGCTCAATGAAAGCCAAGTACCAATTATAAAGGTTATACTTCATAGAGGCTAAATGAGCCTCAGACTTCAATAAAAGTTGCTATAATAACAGAACTATAACCATTCAACATCACACCTTGTGAAAAACTGTATGAAATTCCATTCTCTTCTTCATTCCACCAATAGTATTGTGAGTGAAAGTGTCTCAACTAATCTGACATGGAATATGAACAATATAATCAAAATTTACTACCCCTTCATCCCACCATTTGTGTTTTGGCCATCTTACTCATCTTGTCTAGCAGATGGTTTCATAAATCAAATTCTTCAGTTAATCTGTGCTAAGCACCATGCCCATTGGAGGTTTGGATACATTTAATTACATTTATGTTATCTAAAGCATCATATATTTCATCATTTTTCACCTTCCCTATTATCCATTAATTTTCACTCAGTTTTGTTTTTCCCAATCTTTCTGACCCACCAAAAAATAACAGATGAATGAAGGTTGCTTAGAGCCTCAGATATCTTCCCTTAATTATGACATTATACATAAACAAATAAAATTTATGTTGCTCAGCTGATAAATTAACATTTTCAAGCATATTATAATAAGTGTAAATTACAAAAATTACTTATCTTAAAAAATAAAAAAACTTGTATAAATGCCACTTACTAAGACTCTGGCATGGATTTGGGTTTAAAATTTGATGAATTACTGTTTTTTGAACAACCATTCCAAGGAGGCAATGTTTTCAGCATCCATATTTAACTGCTAGATGGATGCTCAATGAAAGCCAAGTACCAATTATAAAGGTTATACTTCATAGAGGCTAAATGAGCCTCAGACTTCAATAAAAGTTGCTATAATAACAGAACTATAACCATTCAACATCACACCTTGTGAAAAACTGTATGAAATTCCATTCTCTTCTTCATTCCACCAATAGTATTGTGAGTGAAAGTGTCTCAACTAATCTGACATGGAATATGAACAATATAATCAAAATTTACTACCCCTTCATCCCACCATTTGTGTTTTGGCCATCTTACTCATCATGTCTAGCAGATGGTTTCATAAATCAAATTCTTCAGTTAATCTGTGCTAAGCACCATGCCCATTGGAGGTTTGGATACATTTAATTACATTTATGTTATCTAAAGCATCATATATTTCATCATTTTTCACCTTCCCTATTATCCATTAATTTTCACTCAGTTTTGTTTTTCCCAATCTTTCTGACCCACCAAAAAATAACAGATGAATGAAGGTTGCTTAGAGCCTCAGATATCTTCCCTCAAAACTCATATTTCATGTTCATAATCCATGACACTCTCTATTCCACCTTATTTAGCAATATTAGTGCCTCACAGTCTTATTTGTTAAAGCTTTGTTTAATGGGTCATTTAGCTTATTTCATTGCCTTGTATATCATTGATCTTTAGATCTTATTTTGCATACCCCTAAAATCACCAAATAGCCAACATGCCACAATCAGCTATCATAATCTCACACCTTTTTATCGATCTGTACCATATATATATATGGTTCCTGTGAAATCTGCAAGATTGGCCAAAAATTCTTTCATTATTAGGTACAAGGCAGAGGCATAATTTAGCTGAGATAATTTTATATGCAACAACTTATGTTATTATTACCTTCTATTTTCATGGGAAAAGTTAGATGATCCTGGAAACAACTGTTCTGTTGAGTATTCAACAATGGTAAATACCAAAAAATATTGGTATTAAAAAAAATAGTTGAATCTTAAAAAGTGCAGCTTAATGTAATAAAGCAGCAAGTTAAGTTTAGCTCCTTTACTCCACAGTTCTTTTTTTTTTCTTTATACTATTGCATTTTTATCAATAATTAAATGTTAAACTTGTTCTAGAAGGAAACAGTGATAACTAAGTGCTATAAAGAAATCAATTACTATATAATTCAGTGGAATGTGTAGTATCTAAATAAATGCAATAAAGAATATAACCCATTCACATCATTTTCAGGGTTCTAAGTAAAACAACATTTTTCATAAAATGCTCGGGAAAATTTTAAAAGCATAACATGCAGGTATTTGTAACCAAAACAAATAAACAAAACAGAATTTTTTTTGTTTTATTTAAAAAATTTTTTTTTGTTTGGATAGGCTAAATAAATGTTTTTTGGTGACAAAATTAATCCATAAACTTTCAAACAACTACACTATTCAATAATGAAATTAGTAAAAATAAAATCAATTGAATATAATATAATGCTTTAAACATGCAGTAAAGCACCAATAATCAAAAAATACTGAGTTCAAAGCTTTCACTGAGCAAAAACGCACCAAAGGCATGTTCTCCTCAGAAGGAATCTCATTGTAGTCAACCTTGAAAGGCAATAATACACAGAATAAAAAATATTACTTATTATTCTCCCAAATTATCTTATTTGTTAAACCAGAGTATCAAAAAAGTTTATCCCATAAAAAATATAGACACCTTAAAATGAAATGTATTCAATAAAGAGGGATATTTTCATAAGTAGATGCATTTTCATTATTATGAATTACAAGTAAAATTCAGATATGAGGTTAATAATTTATCAGAGAGTCATATTTTATTTTTCTATTGACAGTATTAATATGTCAGAATTTAAAGTTTGATTACAAAGTAATGCTATCGGGCCAATGTTCCAAATTGAAATAAATTCAATCTGTAAAGCCATATAAATAGTAATTGATAAATAAGGGAAATAAAATAATTTTATGATAACTTTTCTCAACAAATCCATAATATAGGATTAATTTATTGTTATCACAAATTTAATATGTTCCAAAATTATAAAAGTAATTTGGAGGAATGGGTAATGACATATATTTCATATAACTTGTTTCACCAATCTTTTTTAAAATATAAAATGCAGAAATAAGCAATTATTTCACATATTATCAACTCCACTGTATGATTGATCATTAAGTTATTAAAAGATAATTTAAATAGATTTATTTAGAATAACATCCATAATAAAATAAATAGATAATTTTATGAAATTTCAGTTCACCTAATTTTTTAATTTATTATAATCCCACTATTATACTTGGTATATACATAAGACAATGTTAATATTTCTATCTAAATCATATGTTTAAAGCAAAATTTATTTAGCATTTTAAGGAAACCTAATACATTAATTTTGATTGTTCAGTAAACTGAGGACAATCCATAAATAAGTCTTAATTGGTTATGTTACCTACTTACTTATTTTTTAATGAACTATTTGTTTTTAAATCACCAAATGTTAAATTTGCGTTAATCAGCTGTACTTTATTTTGCTTCACTTATTGAACCTATTTAAATTTCCTTATTAAATTATTTTTTTTTAATATAGCTTATACATTTAAACTAGATGAATATATTTGTATCAATATAAAATAATGCAAGTGACAATTAAAAAAAAAATATATATCATCATATGTATATACATATATATATATATATATATATATATATATATATATATATATATATATAGGTTTGTGTTGTTCTTAGGTTTCAGTCAATGAATAACTTAAAATTGTTTATTCATTGACTGAAACCTAAGAACAACACAAACTTAAATTATCAACAGTCGAGAACTGATCAAACAATATATATATATATAAAATTGTAAAGAAACCTCATTTTAAGGTTTTATATAAAAGTTTGATTAATTTTAATCTAAATCCAAATGATATTATTCAACTTAATAATATGATACTATAAATTATTGATGAAATTTTGATGCAACAATGCTCAACAATACCAGGGGCGTACTCAGTGTCCATTCTGGGGGTTTAACAAACATTTTTAAATGTGCACATGTCTGTGTGGGTGAGTAGAGTCATACTTAAGATACATGCATGTATTTTATTCTATATAATTTTAATCTCCAAATATATATATATTTATAAATTTTGATTGGCTTATTATAGTTCTTTAGTTTTTCATATATCTATTTTAATTGATCAATGACTTCTATAGCTTGGAACAGGAGCCTGCACTCCTATCTGTGTACGCCTCTGACAATAATTTTTAGGATACATAAAAAATATAAATTATAACAAGTAACAATTATAAAAAAAATATATTACCATTCCCAAGGCTTCTCTTTTATTTAAACGAAGTTCACGGAGCATTTGATTTCTTTGTTCCATCATCAATGTTCTTTCATAGGTATATTCTGATATATCGTTGTCAGTCTAATGAAAAATAAGGAAAATATTATTAATAAATATATAATTTAATTTAATCAAACTATACAAAACAAATGCCATATATATCTGGTTAAAAGGTAAGACTTTTCCCCCAAATTTTCTCCAGATTTGAGTTTGACCAAACTAGGGGACTTTTCATTGTTTACTTTTATTTCTAATTCCAAGATAGGATACTTAATAAAGTTTATACTAATAATAAGTGAAGGATATTCAATTATTATCTCACCTTGGGGGATATATAATATAATATCAATTTTAAGACATTTTACTCATTCATTGAAACCATGCTGCCAAATAGGGTGGACTAGAGTGGAATGTACTGACTAATGCACATCTTTTTCCCACTTGAATTGAAAATTGAAAGGTAGATGGGCATTGAGATTATCTTTACTTATCCCCAATTTGTTTCAAAGGAGTCTGATGAATCATGACTAAAGTGTACAACACACTTCGATCCCGACATGGTCATCTTCAAGAGGGGTATAAGCTTTTATGGATATTAATTTCTTATAAGGTTTGTTATGATTCCATTCCAGTTACACTGTCATAAAATGATTTAAAACCTATAATGATATTACATTCTTTTATATTTTTCAATATTGTTCTTATTGTAAATATTTAGTCTGCAGTGGGCCTGCCTCTTTCACAGATAACCTAATATTTTCCTATCTCTATTTCTGTAAGAAGAACAAGTATTTTTGAAGAGGATTTTTGAGAGCACCTTGTAAGCACGTGAAAGGAGAAATATTCTGCTGTAACTGCTATATTTATTTTGATTATTCTAATTTGGTGGACGACCAAGAGCTAAGTCTCTAAATGTAGTGGCATATAATTTATCCATTTACTGAGCATTCTGGATGAGATTTAGGTATGAACCTCTTTTTTTTAGATTATTTCCACAATAAAAGAGAAGCACACCTTTTATTCCTTCCAAGCCTAGAACCTTATTATTTGTTAGCTTAATGATGACTGCTTCAATTGAATCTTCTGCAAGAAATCTGGTTCCATTGACATTTGCACTGTTTCATATAGAGTATAACAGTGTCTAGTTTTTCTTATCTGATTTATCACTTCCATATCATTGGACTTCTTGTTTCGCTGAAATGTCTGTTTAGTAGTGGTAAATTTGAGTATGGAGCTCCCAAAAGGAGTTACTGTTTTTTGTAATAAGTATACTGCTATTAACACTTTAAGTACGGTAATTTACACAAAGACTATCAGTACATTATTTATCTCTTTATTGAGGTATACTGATACTGATTTTTTTTGTTCAATATACTGTTTTGTTTTTCTTAGAGACCATCCAGCTTCAACTCTAAGATATTCAATGATAAGTATATTTTAGGAGGAATAGTAATTTAAGTTAAGAGCTAAGAGCAAAGAGAAACCTTCTCACTGTACCTTGATTCAGTCCTTCTTCTGTGATGGCTACTTTCCCAGATAAAGCAACAAAATACCAGATGGAAATAAAAAGAAGAAATAGGGTTTCCGGCTATAGATGGAATAGAAATGATACAAAAATAAGTCGAAAGGGGTAAAAAACCCTGTACCTCTACAACCCATGAAGGTTCTTGGGCTCAGTACATATAGAGATTCATACCGTATGGTATAGAGATTCAGAAGGGATAGAAAGAATATATTTTGATTCTTTGACTGAGATTTGTGGTAAGAATACAGATGGAAACAGGAGGCATGGAACAGCATGGTGGGCAGAGGATATTGAAAAACCAATCAAAGAGCAAATATTACTGTGGAAGCAGCATATCAAACCTGGTGATGGTTCGAAGTATGACATCTACAAGAATAAAAGAAAGGAAGTTAAAAATATGGAAGCAGCACAGAAAAAGAAAAACTGGGAGGTCTTTAGAAAGAAGCTTGAGGAACAAACACAAACGAACCAGAAGCTGTTCTACAGGGTACTTAAGACATGAAAAACAGAAGTTTCCAGTACTAAAAATTATAAAAAATAGACCATTCAGAAGAAGAAGAAGAAGAAGAAGAAATTACAGAAATATGGGGAGAATATTTCATTGGAATAACTCAAAGGTGAAGAAAATCTCTCTCTGATGGAAGAAATATTTGATAACCAGCCCGAAGTAGATAAATACATCACTGAAGACTTAATAGAGAATATGATAGCGGCGATGGAGCTTGGGAAAGCATTAGGACAGGGTGATATAACCCCAGAAATGGTAAAATGCATGGCAGAGAAAGGGAAAGAAACTTTTTTTTTCCCCGGCTTATCTTATGCACTGCATTCTTAATAGGCTTATTGTGCGCCGTCTGTTTCCATTAGTACAGGCCTAGTGCTTTGGTGAATCTGACCAAGGTATAGGGGTTAATCATTTCAAACAACTTGGGATCTATAATACGGTCGCTGCCAAAATGGAAAAACCGTATCCTAGCAATCTCTGGACAACTGCATACCACATGATACGCAGTTTCATCTTCATTCTTGCAGAATCTGCAAGTAGGTGAAGCCACCAACCCCATATTATGGAGATGCCTGTTAAGCTGACAGTGTCCTGTATACAGTCCTGTCACTCTCCTCAGAGTTATCCTCTCCATTGAGAGTAGTGTACAACTTCTCTCTTTGCAGGGTCCTTCCAAGAACATCTTAGAGTGATGCTGCTTTCCATTATCCCTCCAATCTTTAAGAAAACTTTACTTCACCAATTAAATTTAGTATGAAAGGAAAATAAGATCCAGAGAGATTTATAGGAGACCACATTAATCCCAATATTGAGAGTGCCAACATCAAGGGTACATCTATTTATTTTATTTTTGGATATGTCTTTTCATTAATTTTGAATTCAATATAAATAGTACTTAAATGATTTCCATGACAGATTGGTCTCTCATGAGGTTGTTAAACTTCCAGCTGTGACCAGCTTTTATTAAGACCTAGTGACATTATACTAATGTACGAGTATACTATATCTTGACATTAATAAAACTAATACTCATGCAACTCAGCTCTTCTAATTTTTCATATTAAATAATTTTTCACTCAAGTCTATTGCCAATCATAAATGAGCTTGATGAATAATTAACAGTTTAATCTTTATGATATTCAGTGATCTATACATTTTAATTATTTAATATATAGTGAATGTTCCATATAAAACAGTAAATTTGCACAAAGTTATGATGAGGGAATGGATATTTAATAGGACTTAATATTCTATAACAGGGTTTATCTTCCAAGAAAGGCCTCAGAAACTATTGAATCAGAGCTATAAAACAATATATGAACAAGCCTAACCAAGAAAGCAGTTCGAATTCTGAGAAACATCCATTATCAATCAACATTAATTCATCAAAAGAAGAGGAATAATTGGACATAATCATACTTACACCTGAAAGGAACAGTCTGAGAACAATAATGGGTCTGCAAACAGGTTTGTAGCTCTTTAAAATATTACTTCACAAAGATGAATTTAATGAAAGATAAAACATACCAGGCAGGTTCAAATCCAGTTTAGGAAGGTTACAATATATTTTGCGGCAGCCTCATGACATGAATCTCGACTTTCTCTATCTGATTAGAAAATGTTGGTTCCTACAGTTAAGGAAAAACCATCCTCTTGACCATAAATGGAGTAGGAAAGAGCATTAACCTCTCTCCTCCCCCTCTCCCCCACACAAAATAGTTTAAGAATGTTACAAATAAAATGAACTGGAATGAATGATAAAAAAAAAAAAATAAATAAAATAAAACCTAAGGTAAATGTGGCACTGTATTTGAAAAAAGGAAGACAAAAGGTAAATGTACAGACAAAGTGGAATTAAGCTAGGCATCACAGAAGAGAAAGCCTTAGAGAGAAATGGAAAATAACATAAAGTATATTTAGTTTGAGGAAAACCACATAAGAGGAATGAGGAAAATTTAATAGATCTTAACGGGGCTTTTGTGATGAAAAAAATTAACCGATAAAAAACAAATTGTTGATCAATAGGAACATCGTAAAACATTGGCCTGCACTATCCACCATTGTATAAGAGATTACTGATAAATCTATGAAATCCAATGTTTAAATTATTATTTTTATTAACGGATTCTGCACGAGGAACTAATATTTCTTTTAATTATGATGATATCTTAACTTAATGATAATTTGTCCCACTCCTCTGATGAAAAATGTTTCAGAAAATATCATATCTGCAATATATACTGAACTTGTTTACCATTTCAACTACTTCAACTTCTGCTTCAATCCTGAGGTGATATAAAAATTTTTTTAGATCTTCCTTCATTTGAATGGAATTATCTTCCATTTGAGCAACAGTAAAGATCCTAAGCTTACAATTTTTCCAAGTTCGATGTTGCTTGAGTAAGAATGGTAGAAGCATTAATAAACCACCATCATGGACAATCCACCAAACATCAATGTTGCCATTCATCTGTAATCAAAAGTATCAAAATGATTTAAACAATGTTTAAAAAAACAACTAATAATTTTATATTTTATTTATAAAGTATACCTTCATAGTAGAATTGGGAAAGAAATTAATTCCTTTAGGAACAAGCAGAGCCATACGCGCTGCAGCAACACTTCTAACGGTTTTCAAAATGTAGCCCACGTTCGTTCATGGTTTGCTTGTTTCCAACAATAAGGCCAACCAAGTATTACTGTGTTTGGTTTCATTCCACCAAGACCAGTTGTTTGAACCCTATATCAAGGTATAGGAACACAAGGAACATAATTTAGTTTTAAATTATTTTAAGAACTTAATAATCTCACTGATAAAACATTTGATATATGATGTATCAGTTAATACCTACACAACATTGGAGGTATTATTGACCTTTCTTCTAAACTCTTTTAGGATTATACAATTAGCTATTTCTATGTGAAAGTTGATAATCAAGAGCAAGATGGTAAGAGAAAAAATTGGCTCTTTGTTTATTCCATATTTTTGGATATGAAGAATTAACTAATGTATTAATGATATAATTTAATTTAGCACTTAATTAGGTTTGAAAAAAATCAAATTCTGTAATAATTCAAAACTTAGCATGACATTACTACTGCAAGTAGATAATTTAATAAATAGTAATACATTAACTTAAACAAAAATAATAAATATATTACAGACCAATTAAATTCTTTACAGTTTGCAATTGAATTGAACCCAAAGTTCGTACTTATGAAGTCAAAAACACATATAATTTAAATTAAAATATCGATTTGAATTTACAAGAAATTATTTATCAAAATACTTACAAATGGCTTATACCCTCAGGAACATTATTTGCCACCAAAATATCAACAAATCCTTTAACCTTTTCTTCCTCCATTACTTTTCTTAGACTACGTTTAGCAGCCATAGCCTCTCCTGCACAGCCACAGAATTCACCAGGTATGACAGCTACACAAATAGTCAACCCTTTACCTAAACAAAATAAGAAATATATTAATATGAGTGTATTACTTTATTATAATCAGTTTTATAGTAATGTCATAATCTCTGTTCACAAGAAAGGCAGTCAAAGCGAATGTGTAAGTACAGACCAACATGCCTATTATCAGTCGTGTACAAAGTACACAGTGATGTGAGAGAGGCATATTGTAGAACAGGAGCTTGAAGAAAAGCTAGTAGCTTTTAGACCTAGGGACACATTTTATCCCAAAGAATGATTCTTAAAAAATCAAGGGGCTATGGAAAGGCAGTATATCAGGTATTTCTTAATTTCTCTACTAAAGTAGTAAATTTCTCTACTTGAGTAACAGCATTTGATTTGGTCTTAAGGTAGGAAATATGGGTTGCATTTAATTACAAGAAGAGTTCAAGCAAACCTGGCGAGGGCTATCAAATCAGAACACCGAGATCCAAAGGGTACAGGAAGACTCAATAATCAGATGTCAAAACCTTTTTGCTTCTATAAAGGGATAAAGAAGGGTGATAGTTTTATCCCTCTGCTTTTAATCACACTCAAAGATGAGAAATGGAAGGTGCATAAAAGAACAATAAGAGCAGTCTAATTTTAATTGTTGAAGGAATCTAATTAGAGTATTGCTCAGGTCATGATCTCTGCAGATGACATGGTGCTAATAGCTGAATCACAGGATGCTATCCAGTTATCTTTTATTAAATGAAGTGAAGAATTGAAGCTAAGAGGGTTCCAGACAAATATATCTTTAAGGAAAGTAATAAGAAGCTAAGGATTTTATGCCATAGGGAACTTCTAGAACTAATGAATATGTTCAAGAGTATCTAAAATATAAGTATCTAGGACCATTCATAAGGAAATATAGTAAAATTGACAAGACATTCTAAATATGGTAATGAAAACCAATGAACTGTGCTATCAGATAGCTAAACCATTATCGCTAAGCATGAAGTTAGAATAGAGTCCAAAATTAAGATCTTTAAATCTCATGTAATAATACTCATGCAGGGATCAGAAATCTGGAAACCCTTGGTAAGAATGTAAGAAAAATTACATCGGATGAGATTTCTCTGAAGAATGGTTGTGCTGACTAAGAGGAATTGACTTGGAAACAAAAGAATTCATGAGGATTGCTATGTATGATAAGTGGGAGACATTCTGGAAGAGTGGCAACTAAAATGGCATGTCTATATAATGGAGGATACCTAAAAGGCCAGGTGGTACAACAAATCCAGACCAAAAGGAAGACCCTGCACCACTACAATCTATAAAAACTATGGTCTTGGTTTCAGTATGTACAGAAATTCATATTGTTCTTAGGCCAAAGGCTGTGCAAGAAGGTGGTTGGGCTCAGCCGAGGTTTTTCCTATTTAATATAAACTTTAATATTTTTTTCTATTTAACTTAGATACTGTCAAGTAGTATAATGTTCTTGAAATATTTATAAATAACCTTTTAACTTTATCTCATCATTGTCGTAATTGTTCTTTTGGTTGAATATTTGTTCGATAAATATTAGGCCGTACTACGAAATAAATCTTGGATATATTTTTTTAAACAATTTATTTAATTTCCAGTCATCGCAACGTTTCAGCCTCTAGGGCCATTCTTTTAACTTTAAAATCAAAAGTTTATTTTTGAATATTTTCAGTATTAAGAAAAAAAAAATTAAATGCCACTTTTTTCTTCTCAAAGTTTTATGTGACTAAATGGTCTGATACCACAAAAATCTTTTAACATTACTTATTCCCTTTTAAAATTAAAATTTAAGAATAATTCAATCTGATTTGATGCAGATTTAAAAAAAGTAATATCAAATTGTTTTGTCTTTTGTAATTTATTAGAACATACCAAAATATCCCAAGTTTTGGTACCAACTTAGACAATATAGAAAACAAGAAAAATGGATCTATAAATATTTTAATAAATTTCTGAGACTCAATGTTATTGTATTTATTTTTTTTTTTTTTTTGGGCGCGAAAAGGCCTTGAAGACCACGCGAATATCATGTTCAGGTTTGCTTCCTCGACTTCCTTCTCTTCCATACTTCCCTCATAAGCTCCGCATGTTTGCGCTTTCTTTCCTCCGACCACGCATAATCCCTTTTTTGGCGTTCTTTGACCACGAAGTACTTTATATTGTTCAGTGAACTTCTGTAGGCTTCTCTATCCCCACAGTCTGAATCCTTCAGTCCTGCTGAATCCATGTCGACCCTGATCTGCTTGAAAAAACCAGTCGTGTTCTTGCGCTGGTGGAATCGTCGGAAGATTTCCCGGTTTAACCTTTCAGGGCTCATCCTCATCATGTGCCCATAGAATTTGAGCCTTCTTACCCTGATGTCGATCTCCAGACTTTTGTTGTCAACGTAAATTTCTTTGTTGGACTTTAGCCTGTATCCTTCGGGTGTCTTGTTGGGCCCATAGATCTTCCTAAGTATTTTTCTTTCTACCTTCAGAAGTTTTTCTAAGCTAGGGAGGCAGGAGGTCTCTGTCCCATAGGTATCACGGGTTTGATAACGGTGTTATAATGTCGGACTTTGGCTTTGATAGATAGGTTCTTTTTGTTGTAGAAGTTCTTGAGGTCGAAATACAAGCTCTCCAATTTCGCGACTTTTCCCTTAAAGCTTTCTCGGTCCGATCCGTTATTGCAGATGACTTCTCCCAGGTATCTGAATTTCGGGGTCACCTTTATCTTTCCACATACGGTGTCGACCGCCTTTTTCTTGTATTTTGAATCTGTGGTCATTAGTACTGTCTTTTTAGAGGAGATTTGTAAGCCCGTTTTCATGGCTATCCTTGAGAGGGCATTTATCTGAGCGATCGCCTCTTCCTCCGTTTCCGCGAAGAGGGCGAGGTCGTCTGCATAGGCAAGACACTTTACTTTTACATGGTCCTTCTTCGTACCTAGGACCGCTCCGGAGTCGTTTTCTTTCCACAGTTCTCTCATTATCTTATCCAGTACTACATTGAATAATACTGGGGATAGCCCATCTCCCTGTCTGAGTCCCGTTTTGATCTGGAATGGTTTGCTGACGTGTCCTTGATACTTGACTTTTGACTCGGTCTCTGACAGGGTCAGTCCTATCAGCGTCCTGGTTTTCTGGTCGACCCCATATTCCTTGAGTACTTCAAGCAAGGTCTCCCTGTCTACCGAGTCGTACGCCTTCTTGAAGTCGACGAACGAGATGAAGAGGTTTTTTCTGCTCTGGGTTCTGTAATATCTAATCAGGAGCTTAAGGCTAAGGATCTGTTCCTGGCATGATCTGTTTTTTCTGAATCCCGCCTGATATTCCCCGATCCTCGGGTCCACTTGTGGGTACAACCTGTTCAGGAGTGCTTTGGAGAGAATTTTGTATGTTACTGGCAGTAGGGATATCCCTCTGTACTTGTTCACATCAGATTTATTCCCTTTTTTGTGAAGTGGGTGTATCAGGGCGGTTCTCCACTCCTTCAGAATTCTCTCTTCACTCCAGACATCCATCAACATTTCCGTGATTGTTTTCCGGAAATCTTCCCCTGTTAGTTTCCACATTTCCGCAAGAACCCCATCTTCTCCCGCCGCTTTGTTATTTTTTAAGGACGCGATAATCTCGTCCAATTCCTCGTCGTCCGGAGGGTATGACTCCGCATGTAGAGGAGTGTTGTCGACTGCTGCCAGTTTCTCACTTGGTTTTTCACAGTTCAGCAGTTCTTCAAAATACTTCGCGAACTCGTCACAGATTTCTTCTTTGGTTTGTGCCGGAGGTTTTTCTTTCCTCTTTAGTACCAGACCAGAGGGTGTGAACCCTTTGATTTTCTGCTTGCAGCTTTTGTAAAAGAGTCTGGTGTTGTTCTTCCTGAAGTTTGTTTCCATTTCCGTAAGTTGTTCATTGAGGAAGCTCCTTCTCCTTTTCCTTAGTGTTTGGTGAGCGTTCTTCCTTTTTTCTAAAAATTCCTCATGGTTTTCCTTAGTTTTATTTTGGTTCCATCTTTTCCATGCATCAAATCTGTCCTTTATCGCCAATTCGCATTCGATATTCCACCATTCTCTCCTCTGTGCCTTTTTCCCAGGCGCAAGCTTTTTAGCGAGGCCCACCATATTCTCATTGATTTCTTCCCAATTATTCGGTATATTTAAGTTTTTCCTGAAAGTTTCTCCATAAACTTTAACCAATCTTTCTCTGTCTATTCTTGTCACTTGATTCCCGTTCTTTTCGTAGACCCTTTTCGCCGGGTACATCTTTATTTTTATTTGAGAGGGATAGTGATCCGAGGTAACGTTTATCGCTTTCCTGACTTTGACATTTTGAATTTCTCTGTGATATTTTCCCGAGATAGCTACATGGTCCAACTGAAATTCCCCTAAGCGACTGTTCGGGGATACCCAAGTCTTCTTCTTGCTGGCTTTCGCCTTGAAGTACGTGGACATAATCTTTAGGTCGGCTCTCTGACACAGTCTGATCAGTCTTTCTCCGTTTCTGTTGGTCCTATTGTGTGCCGGGTATTTTCCCACTGTTTTTCTGAACTTTCTTTCTCTCCCTATCTGCGCATTGAAGTCTCCCAAAAGGATCTTTACATGCGTCTGTGGAAATTTGACGATGGAGTCCTCCAGGTTTTCCCAGAAGGCCTCGACTTTGTCCAGATTATAGTTATTGTCGGCGTTTATAGGAGCATGGGCGTTTATCAGGGTGTAATTTTTATTTCCCACTTTAAGGGTGTGTCGATAACCTGGAGCTTTTGCTAGTAAACTCCATTACCGAGCCCAGGAAATCCTTCCTGACCATGAAACCCGTTCCCAGGTGGGGCATGTTCTTCATGATTCGCTCTCCCGCTTTTCCCTTGAAAATCCTGTATCCCTCGTAATCCATCAGTTCCGTGTCTGTGAACCTTGTTTCTTGTAGGGCCAGTACCAAAATCCCTAGTCTATTTAGTTCTGACGTGAGTTGTCTGAGTTTTCCCACTTGAATTAATGAATTTATGTTGTATGTTCCGAAAAATTTATGTTGTATTTATTATTTATATATATTATATTTATTATATTATATATATATATATATATATATATATATATATATATATCATATATATATATATATATATATATATATATATATATATATATATATATATATATATATATATATATATATTGCTATTTGGTCTTCAGTACCCATTGGTTAGTATAATTTTGAGTTCAGTTTTGGTTACTCACTTATTCAAGGTCGAAAGAGATCGGGGTAATGGCCCTGCCTCCTCTCTAGCGACCTTCAAAGATTATAGTGCAATTTGTTTGATAACACACATACCTGCTTTCAACTGTGATGCAAAAGTGAAAACTTTTCGATATTTTGGAATATATTCATCAGTTAGTTCACTTAAAATAAGAATTTGTGGTCTCCAGTTTTTAGTATGAGGAGGTCCTTCTTCCAAACGCAACAGGCTATAACGAGCAGCAGATAAAGCAAGTCCTCTTATACCATCACCCCATTCTTTTTCAGCTCTGAAATACAGAAAAAGTGTCAGTACATAAGTTGTCAATCAGTTGAATTATGTCAAAACAACTCAACAAACCCTCGATATTCAATGTATTTATATATTAATCCAGCCATTCCCATTGCAGCGAGGGCATAATACCAACTGGACATGAACATCACAGCGATGCATAGAGATAGTCCAATAAAGGAGAGAGACCTGCAAAAATATACAATTTTATAACAATTACCTTATTGAATTAAATATGAATCTTGATATACCAATAGCCACTGTTCATTGGTTTATTTAAAAAAAATCTCTTTGAAACTATTACTTTTAAGAAAATAGATATTTACAAAAAAATGTATTTAATTTCATTACTGCCAATTAAATTTTGTTTTGTTGGCATCAATGTGATTAAATATTTCGAACAGTATGGAAAATTAATAGTTACCAATGATAATATTTGAAGCGAGGCCTCCAGTTTGGCGTTCTTAATAATGTTTGCAGAGCACATGCAAGATTTACAAATCCATAACACATTAGGAAAAACATAGAAAGTAATGGAGCCAAGTAATCAACATTCCCAAGTAAGATTCCACACTGGCATATTAGGCAGGTCAACAGCAATGCTCTTGTAGGTTCACCTCTCTTTGAAGAAACTGCAAATGGGGCTAAGAATGGTATAATACCATCCTTAGCAATGGCCTGGAAATAAAAAATAAAAATAATATATATACAGCATCCAAGAAAAAAAAATTGTTTCTATAGTCTGAAAGTTTCTAAATACTTGTAAAAGCCTTGGAGCTCCAGTTAAACTTTGAAGACCAGCACCAAGAGTGGAGAGAAATGATCCAATTAAAATCACCCATTCATTAGGCCATGCCATATTGGCAACAACAAGTCTACCACCAATACTTTGTCCAAACCTATAAGATAGTTTATACAAACATTAACAAGTTTTTCATTGGTACTATAGTTCAAATTCAAATTAAATAAATAAATAATGATAGTACTTATCACGGAGTAATAAATTATCCACAGTTCCAGCAAATAATAAGACAGCAGATAGGTAGACAAAAGAAGTTGTTGAAATCGCGCATATTGTACCAATAGGAATAGATTTTTGAGCGTCAGCTAAATCTCCAGAGCGGTTTGAACCAGCCATGATTCCTGGTTATTAAAATAAAAAGAAAAGAAAGTTAGATACAAATTTAGATGAACATGGCCCTAAAAATAGAGGAAAACGGTGCACATAAATCATAATTACTTATTGATAATCCAACCTCCAATGTAGTAGTAAAATAAAATAATCATAACATAACCAATAAATTTAGATTTATGAATTGTTTTCATATAAGTCATACCCATGGTTTAGTTGAAATAGAGTTGTTAAAAGCTAATAGCTCAAAAATATAATTAATATAATACAAAAATATTAGCAACCATAATAATTTAGAGATTTTCCAGATTCATTCCAATAATTTTTCTTTTCTTATCTGACAGTTATTGTCTTACCAAACAGCCTTGTTCTATCTGGGTTTATATTACCAAGCTTTGTACTATACAAGCTGTCTGATATGTTTTCTAGACACCTTTCTTACTGTTCAAAGCTGTTTTAACTTCCTGGTCCACCATTTAAAGTGTTTTCATTTATTACTCACTTTCTTAAATCTGCATATGATAAAGCACCGGTTAGAACTATTATCTTAAACTTATTCCAGAATTCATCCAGTCCCATTTCCAAGTCGACTACCTTAACTTTTCTTTTAGAAGCTTGGTGTATTCTTCATGTTACTTGTCAGCTTAAGCTTGTAAATCAAATCTAGGAATATTGCTCAGGTCCCTATCATATAGGATATAATCAATAACACTATTCTTGACAGTTAATTGGATATAGAAGGCTTAGATTCAATTGGTCTCATCAATGTTTAATTAAATGTTAGTTAAATGTGTACTCATTGAAATAGTCTGATAGAGCTAAAATACCAAAGTTTCAAAATTTCTCCCCCTCAATTATTTATATTTTTGTTTATTTAAAATAACTATTTTTTTTTTATTCGGTGGTCAGTGTTGTTTCCTACTCACCATTTTAAGACAAACTGGGCAGGTTATTTTACTAGTTCCCAACTTTTTCTACTAAGAGTGGCAAGATCATGATTCATTCAGTAAGACCTTCTAGAATTGAATTTCGAAATTCCCAGGCTGGATTTGAACCAGTGAAGTTTGACTGAAGGTAGTTAATTGACATGCCTGAACTTTCACAGCCAAACCAGTTGGTTAAGGTATGCAACTATACACATGCAACAACAGGCATCTATATTTTAAATTACTAATTCTCTATATTTAGAATTCTAATTAGTTAAAAGCAATGAAAAATAAATATCTAACATAATACATTTTTATTATGGAGTGAAGGAGAATTAAGAATAGATATTTTCCTAAGTTGTTCCCATGTTTTTTTTTTTAAATAAGAGTAGTAGTATAAATGTATATATATTAGAATGCTTAAGATTCCAAGATATTACCACATGTTTTAATAATATAATACAAATATCACTAACATTTTATTCATTGTTTGACAGTATATACAATACAATAATATGTTTCACAATAGTAATATTCCATAAATAATTAACAAGTATATATGTTGCTACCTTCACCAAATTAACATTATATCGAGGATGTGGAATGCCAGACTCAAGTAGGACTAGTCCATATAAAACTACTTTGCTCTACCTTAATAAATAAAGCAGTGATAGGAAGTATGTAGGAAAATTAAGATTAAATTTAATCAGTTTATTTTTTCCTTGTTAATGAAACTGTGAATAAATTTCAAGTCTGGAAACTTGGGCTTAATTATTTAGTGTATCATTTCTTTGAAATATTATGTGAACAATAATTGTTGGATACGCACCAGTCACTGAAGGAAAAAATATTCCAATCAAGATGGTGAAAGTAGTAGTAAGATCAGCGGTAACTTGATTGTATATTTTATTTTGTACAGGGTTTATTTCTTCTGGATCTTTACTTGTAGCTATAAATTGCCCCTCATTCAAAAAGTAATCTCCTAAATTATCTAATAAAAGAACATAAAAAATAAGTACCATTAAGTGCAAAGAAAATTTGATGTATACATGGATTATTGAACAATTATAATAAAATAATTAAGGGATTTCATAAGACTACCTACCGAAAAACACTCCACTTGCTAATCCCTTTATTCCTCGAGTGATAGTCACTTCATGTTTCTCAAAATAGGGATCACAAACTGTCTTTGCGGTGGCTGTAATATTGGAACAAAACATATTGTACAGGTCACCACCAACAGTTTTGTTGCACTTGTCAATAGGAATGTCTTTCAGCAAGCGGTTTCCAAGCACACAAATCCTGTTTGACATTTAAAATATTCATAAGTAAGTTTTGCGAGCATTAAAATTGTAAGATCAAATCTATAATTAATTATCTTACTTCAACTTATCACTTCCATATATATTTGAGAATATTCCTACATAAACTGCAACAATAGACAGTATGACACAAGCTAATGCAACGCCAGCAAATTTATTGACAAACTTTACGCCGATGAATACAATTGTGCCCATAACTAGTAAAAGGCAAGTACCATAAACACGGAAGTTGTTGTACATTATTTCAACATCTTTTGTAAAATCACCAAAGATAGATAATTCAGGAGCCATATATGTCTGAAACAAAACAATAAAAGTTATTATGGTTATGATTTATATGTAAATGTATATAAAAATTGTCATATCTCAAAAATATCAATTTTAAGATATATGTGTAGTTGGAATGCACTCTAAAAAAATAATAATAGTAAGAGCAATATATTTACAACTGAACCATTTCCCAATGTTGAGAACTTATGTTACTAGTTTCAGTGTTATAGGAAAAAAAATATATTTGTGTACTGTTTTTTTAAATATTTTTATTTTATTTACAGAATGATTGAATTACTAGTTTTTGAATAAATTAATCAAATTTTGTTTTTCTCAAATTTATATAAAACAATGGAACAAATATGATCATGTCAAAAAATAAATATCCTTTTAAAAATTAGAGATATAAATTGTGCATGTCAATTTTTTTTTTTAATTTAGAGGTTCTATGTGTTTTGAGAAATGTATTAGATAAATTATGAAAAAGAAAGCATTAAAGGATAATGCAAATTCATAAAAGAATCTTTTTATGAATGCATAAAGTTATGAATATAGACTTGACCTTATTACTACTATGTCAAAGAGTTAATTTTTCTATATTTTATTTTTTTAAGAACTACATTAAATTAACATTTTACTGTCAATATTGATAGGATGCACATACCAACACAATCTCAACTGCACCAATGATATACATAGCAGCTGCTAGTGTTGTTCCAGTATAAAATAGCATGCCAACAGCTCCTCCGAATTCAGGTCCAAGAGAACGTGATATCATAAAATAGGAACCACCAGCTGGAACTACCCCATTTGTAGCAATAGCACTCATGGAAATTGCAGTTAGCATCGTCTAAAAAAAAAAATTGATATATTTTAGAAAATTTTCTTTTTCAGAAAAAGAGCAAGTTAAAAATAAAGAAAATATACATTCAAAATTGAAAACCTATGATGGTGTTTGTTTATTTATTCATTTAAATTCACTTTATGCTACTGTAGCTAAGCAGACGATATTACAGTGGGAGTCCTAAATTTTGCCTATTCAGGTTTAATGAGGATAGAAATCTTTAAAGAGTACCTGATATCGCACACGCTTGGGACCACCTTTTTATATCCTCTCTGAAGGACGGCATAGCTAAGGATTTTTTACTCCCATTAAAAAATCCTAGGGCCACCTGCTTGCCAGGTTTGAATCCAAGACCTTGGGCATAGAAGGCTGTTATGCCAGACATGACACCACAGTGACCCAAGAATATTACTAATTTTTATTATAATATCTTAAATTATTTCCGGTCAATTTAACAATTATACCCTGATAATTAAGTTATAAATTTTCTAGGAAATATGAAAACAATTGAAGCTCAAGTATGAATCAATCATGTATCATAGAATGAAAACATGAGTTATAGATACAACATTAGTGATGGACTAAATATTCAGTAGAAAAATATGTAGTAAAGTTTCTTATCTTATTTGCCTTTTCTATTCTTTTATTTATCTAAATGAGGTCAAATAAGGCTTTATTATAGAACAAAATGAAATCAGTAAAATGTTCTAAATACAACATCATAATTGTTAATTATTTTTCTCATATAAATTTTCATAGATATATTATATTTTTAATTTCATAAGTGATTCAGATGAATACATAGTATTCAAATTATTTTTTTTTTTAATACATTAGTGTATTATTTTACTGTAGTATAGTAGTTATATAGTTGAATTCAAAATTTGAAATTGAAACAATAGAAATTGTTGAACATAATAACTATAATAAGTATAAAGCGTACCACACAACAACATAAAAGAACTATAGAGAATCCTTGTATTGCACCGGCAGTTCCAACGACCCAAGTCAAACGGATAAAGAGGATAACACCAAAAATGTTTTGGATGCATGGCAAATAGACACCAACAAGAGTCCCCATTGATGCTCCACCAGTCTGAGGCTTGACATCAGGATCTTCTGCAGCTGGAATTGTGTTGGAATAGTTGGCCAAAGAGCTGATGAGTGTTGAAATTCGGGGTCTCTCCTCCATCTCCTCCTAAAAGTATAGTATGCCATTGAAATAGTATCATCTTACTCTCTCTGTATAATAGACAAATATAATAAAATTAAAAAACCAATGATGGCTCCTATATACTATCTTAAAAGTGTATAGTATTATAATTATATTTATAAAGAAAGATATTTTAATATGATATTCAAGTCTAAAGTACCTGACATATTTTATTCCTGTAAAATAATAATTGAAAATGTTTGGGTTTAATATACAATTTTGCATTTTTTCAGTATTAAAACTGCAGATCAGGTATTTATAATACAATGCAGTGAGGAAAAAAGGCCGTTTGGGAATTATTATTTTGAAATACAGATTTTAGGTTCTGAAAATATGAGGTCTATTACTTGTAAATGGAAGTTGTCCCTGATACTTTTGGCTTCTTAGAGAAAAGACATGGAAAAAATGGTATTACAAAGAAAACTAGTATACTGAGGACATGGAGGTTTTTTGTAAATGGACATATTAGTTTATATTTTTCTGGCATAACGATAATAACCAGTAATTATAAAACATAGTCAAAAACATTAATTAATATTATATGGAGGTCTATACTTTACATATTAAAATTATTACTCCCGTACTTAGTATACATTTACTATTGCAAAAATTAATTAAGTTACCAGCTACCACTATTTAAAATAATTTTGATCGAAAAGGATCTACACACTAAGCTGAGGATTAATTTACTATCTTCATAAATCTTTAGCCTTTGGTTTTATTATTTATTATTTGCTCCAACAAATGACTAATTGGTGATTCTTGGCCTATTTCATAAGAAATAACCACATATATTTCACCATAACCACAAAAGCATCTAATGTTTCATCACTATTAATTATTTAAAATTAGTTCAAATGAAAAAAAAAATCATTTAATGTACAGGCACTGAATGTTGATTTTGGAAATCATACATCTTAGATACACCTAAACTTATATGCAATTCAATGGGTATTCAAAGTTTTCCAGAAGAAATTTAGGTTTTGAAAAATTGTATACTTCACGCTAAGTATAATCAAATAAGCAAATCATATATTACTCAAAGAATCTAAATTTTGAGATTTAGTATTTCTTTCTGTGAATACTAGTATGTTCTGTATTAGAGCTTCATTCTTCTAATTTGCTAATTATGTAGATTGCGTTCAATTATTTTTGTATGGCTAGTCACATCAAAGAAGACTATAAAGATATCCTCTTTACCAATGACTGAAGTATGGACTATCAGAATTTCGCATACATTGCCAATAAAAATATAGTAGAAAAAAAATTATAATATACAATTTTTTAAAATTGCATTTACTCTAGTCACTTTAAAACCTAGAAACTGTGTAAAACGGCAATGTTTCCTTTGTATTATCTACAATGTAATGTTTGTTTGAAAAAATGTTCCTTCCATGGAACCAACAACAATCATATTTAATTCTTACTTAGAGCTCTGAAGAAGCCTGCTGCATTTCTGGTGAAATATTGGTGAAAAAATTAAATACACAGTCAAAACCAGAAAATGAAGAAACAATTATATTACGGTAAAATATAATAAATATAGATATAATATAAAACATAAAACTATAAATATAAAAATTAATTTAAAAAAATAAAATCACTGTTGTTATTATTTTATATCTTTCTGTTAACAAAACCATTTTTTCTGAATAAAAAAAAAAATGAATGTGTACGTACCGAGTAAAGGTATAAGTTGGTGTCGTAACCTGACATGTTCTCTTTATTAGCAGGAACAAAGGGTTGTTCATCATTGCCTTCCCCTAAAACAAAATTTAATAAAATAATAAAATTTCGCTAAAATTGTTTACTTTAGTAAAAAAAAAAATAAATAAATAATTTTGACAAGGTACATCGGGGTAAGAGATTTCATTCCAATAGGAAAGAGGCAAACTAATAATGTAATGCCTTGTGTCATCTTGCATAGATCTCCGGAAAATTAAATGGTAGGGCACTTAAATCCTCACTTAAATTGTTATGAAGATAATGGAATATAATTCTATAATATAATCAATTTCTTCTATGTTTTCCACTTTTTCCATATAAAAGTCAATTTACAATATTAACAAATAATTTATATGAGGAATCGGTAGGGTTAGGATCATCAGAAAAAGCTATGTAAAACATTAAGCATTTCAAATTTCAGAAAAAAACATAATGGTGACATGTCAAGCTCGGGAAGTCAATATAATTTCCTAGAAGAAAATTCCCTCTTGAATCCTCTACAATCCGGCTTCCGAGCAGGGTATTCTACTCAATCCGCTCTCCTTAAAATAACTCAGGACCTCCAAACTGCCATGGAACACCAACAACTAACAATCCTTATCCTTTTAGATTTTTCCAAAGCTTTCGACACCGTTGATCACAACATTCTCCTTTCCAAACTTAGAAATCTTCCTTTATCCAATAGTGCTCTGTGATGGTTCAAGTCCTACCTTTCTGACCGTTCCCAGTACGTAGTAGTTCCAGGCCAAACTCCTTCCACGACTCTGCCTCTATCCTGTGATGTCCCACAGGGCTCATCACTGTCTCCCACCCTATTTGCCATTTACATAAATGACCTTCCTCTCCTCAATTGATCACTCCCAATATCATTTGTATGCCGACGATTTCCAAATTTACCTGTCCTTCCCACCCTCAGATCTATTACTAGCAGCCAATAAGCTACAAAATGATTTAAATAAAATTAGTCAGTGGGCCACAGATAACAAGCTAAAGCTGAATGCGAAGAAGACTAAGGCAATCGTAATAGGTTCAAGTCCGCTCCTTAAAACTCTCCCTCCCATTCCTACACTTTTGCTAAATAATGATCCAATAGAATTCCTCCACTCCATTAAAAACCTTGGAATCACTTTTGACCAAACCCTCTCCTGGAAAAACCATATTTCTGACATCTCCAGCCGCTCCTTCATCACTTTAAAGCTATTAAATGGCATCCGTCACATCTTTCCTCTAGAAACCCGTAGGCTACTGGTTTCCTTCCTAATATTCCCCCACTTTGACTATTGCTGTACGGTGTTTGGGGGTGTCTCTGGAGATCTTGAGGAAAAACTAAAAAGGCTATTTAATTGTTTCATCCGATTCATCTTTGGGACCTCCAGAGACACCTCTGTCACTCGATTCTACGAAGAGTTAAAGTGGCTTTATCCTTCCTATCGTCGCAAGTACTTCTTGGCATCCTTCCTCTATCAAGTAATCTGATCCCGCCGTCCATCATACATCTCTGACCTCCTACTATTCAAATCCTCGATTCATTCCCGTAACACTCGAGCACGGCCTTCTGATTTTATATTCCGCCCCATCGAACCGCAGCTTTCAACAGATCTTTCATTATCCGATCATCCTCCGTATGGAACTCTATCCCTTCTCATATCCGTAACTCTAATACCCTTCCAACCTTTAAATCCCGTCTATTCAATTACTTCCTATCCACTCAATTTCCAAGGAATCTCGACAATAACCAATTTTAAATGAGAATGTTCAAATAAAAAAAAAAAAATAAATAAAAATAATAATAATAAATAAATATATTAAAAAAAATCACAGAAGCGTTAATATAGAAGTTTTTTTAAATAGTTTTTTTCTCCTGTTTTTATTTTTTTAATTAGATAGGAATTGTATATAATTATTTTTTGATCAAAGCTCTGCACAGGAACAGAAGGATAATTTTGTATTTTTTTTTTTTTTTTTTTTTAACTATCATCTAAATTAGTTGTGTGTATAATTTTTTTTTTGTTTCTCTCACTCGAATTGGAATGAGAAGTCGATTTATTATATTCAACAGTTTGGTTTTATTTGTTATCTTTGTCTTGTGTATTTATTTTTTACTTTATCACTGTATTTTTTTTTTTCTTCCATTATTACTCTACGGCATCTAAGACTTTATTTACTTTCATATGTATTATTCTGAAGGGACTTGTCCGAGAATAAATAAAGAAATTATAATTATTATTATTATAAATCGGCTAGAGAGGACGAAATACTAACTATTCAATGTAGGTCTAATATTTTACTTTAAAAAAATATTGGGCTTTTCACCCTTCATGGTATGTAGTGATTGTTTTTAGTTTTCAATATAGAAATGTTTTTTATTTTCAGTTTTTGCCTTACTGTAATTATAAACAGGGTAGGATAATTTATAAAATAATATTGGAGTCAACTGGTTGTACATTCTTTTAGCCAGTCGCCCCGAGGAAGATCTAAAATTTAGGCCGAAGCGTTAGTATTCAATCAGTTTGCTTATTATGTGAGTTTTGTTTGATGACTGAGCCCCAACCAACCTCTATAATAAATTAATTTTAAATGTTTTTTTTTACGTTTTGAACCAGTTTTAGATCTTCTAGGAGAATTGAGAATTGAGAGTTGATATCCAAAAGGTACCAAAGGAAATATTTTACGAAATTGGTATTTTGACATATTTATATTCTAATCGTTTAGTTTTATCGAAACCCTACACCTGATTACGTATACTTAACATTCAAGTCCCTTAAAAATGCGATTATAAGAATGTAATATATTTTCAAAAGTTACTAATAAGACATTTTAATTCGATTTAAGTCATCCTAAAACCTTTCTTTCCATAATATAAAAATAATGCTTTTAACCTAGAAAAAAAAAAAAAAACTATTTTAGATTCTAATGCGAAAATAAGCAAATATTTTTTTTATTAATAAATTAATGAGAGATTTTTGTGCTTCCTGTAAAACTTCCTAGAATGGATATAGTACCTTTTGGAAATCAACGTCTCAATTATCTGTATAATTTTCTTAATAGGAAACATTTATTTACGAGAATATTTGGAGAAATTTTGCTCACTTTGTTTAAGAAGGCTGGCAGTTTTAGCGAAATTTTATCCTCAAACAAGTGGATGATCTATGTCTCCTCTCTCCAATAAAAAAAAAGTGAAAAAACAAATAATGACTAATTCAAATGTACTTTAATACTAAATAGCAAGTACCATTTCTCGTCTTCCAACAGATAGTCATGCCAAATGTGCGTCATGCAAATATCCATGCTCTGGAATCCAGGATATCCGGGCTCCCGGCCATAGTGCAATTCAAGCGATCCTTTCCAAGGCAAAGGGTAGCGGGTCAGGCTAAGAGTATAGATAAGGTTTCATTTCGAGTAATTGGGGAGGTTTGCTAGTAGTAACATTTTCTTGTTAGACGTCCTGAGTTTAGCGAACATTGAACGGAAATTATTATTGAGTGAAAATTCAGGACTCATTCAACGTCACTTTATGCTACTGTCGTTAATCGGACGATGCAGTGGGATAGTGGGTGTTCTAATTTAGCCTTCAATTAGGATAGGGATCTTTAACGTTTACCTGACATCGCACAAGATCGGGAACACCATTTTACATCCCCTCCTAAGTACGACATAACCCATGTTATTTTCTCCCTTCAATTTCCATTAAAATTCTTCGCCTACTCTTGCAATACTCTGAAACTTCAGATCTGTATATAACGCCTCGTCGAACAGCAGCTTTCGAAATCTCTTTCCTTACCTAAACCTCGTCAGTATGGAATTCGATTCCTTCTCATATCTGTTACTACAATACTCTTTTGATCTTCGAATCCCGTCTATATTAACACTGCCTCTCTATTTAATTTCCAAAGATCCCTCAATAGATTTGCAAATTTCAATAAAAATCAGTGAATAAAACAGAGAGAAACAATTATGGTTCAATCCATTCGAAAACGTCCGGACCTAGCCGCTCAACATTTTTGATTTTCGTGATTTTTCGACCAGTTATTATCTGTCGTTCCGAATACAAAACAACAAATAAAATTTTTTTCGGGCTAATACTTTTAGTATTGCAACCGTTCAGCTCCGCGGGCAAAAACATGTGATGGGAAAATCTTTCTAATTCCTGTAATTTTCTAGATATCAAATCAAAACATAAATTAACAATAACATAAGGGCATGCTTTGTATTTTATGTTCCCACAACTCATTACCTAAATAGTGAAGAAAGTTGTTTAGAAAATTCTCGAAAAAGGATAAAAACCGAGATAAAAGTATATAAAGGAAAAGAAACTCAATTTTGATTATTTTTTTTTTATATAGCTTAGTCATAGTCCTCCTTGCTGTAAAAATTTCAATCTTGAAAACATAATCCTTTTTCGCATTTGAATTTTCAAAATTCAATTTTAACGATGTTTACACGGAAATATCTCAAAAGGGACTAAGTGAAAAATTATGAAACTAATGCAGATTACATATCTATACGATGTGTTTAAGTGATATAAATTTGATCTTTTAGACTAAGCTGGTTCCGGAGTTATAAAATTCTCTTAACTGTTAAAATAACGTTTTCCTTAAAAAATATATTTTTTTTTTTAGAAATAATATTACTTTATTGAGAAGTAATACAATCTGCCACTATTTTGGGCAATAAGTATTAGAGATAAAAGAAGTCATTCATTCCATATGTACAAAGTAAAACAAACAAAAAATAAAATGCCTCTATAACAAATCAAAAAAAAAAAAAAAATAAATAAAAATAAAATAAATGAAATAAAAGAAAATAATTATAATCTTGGCCACATTCATACCTATATACAATATTTACATACTGCCCCGGGAACTCCGAATCGAACCTCTGCATCCAGAAATATATGCCGAGGCACAATGTCAGGAGATTCCAGCGCCTCTCAGTCAACCGCGTCACCAATCTAGTCAGTGGAGACTGAGTGAGGGCGCTGGAGCCACACACTCTCAGGCATGAGTGGAGAAGTTGGCCATTGCCAGCACTCCAGTTGCGTATTTATAAGAGATCTCTCGGCCACTGCCGCCTCAACCTACGAGGAGGGTTGTAAGGATGGTTGGTACTAGATAGGGATTGTGCCAAGGGATTAGGAAGAAATGAAAATCAATTTTATTCTGAGACAGCTAGTCCCCTAAGAATAATATAAATGTACAATAAAATATTGAAATTCTGGCTATATGAATTTTAACATATTATATACAGAATTTTATGGATTACAAATTATATTACAAATGGTATATACATGTATACACACACACACAGACATGGACACATATATACACACACAACATTCATTTATATACCTACATATTTATACACACATTCACACATATAAACATACATTATATATATATGTACAACAAGGTCATATTACTACTTTAAAGAAATACATATAATAAAACAAAAAATATAGAAAATTAAGATAAAAATAAAGAGGTCAAATAGTTAAGTTTATAAAGGAACGGTAGATTGATATTCGAGGAGATGGATAAATAGGTGATGTTTGAAGGAGGTTAAGGATTGGAATGTACGGATCGATTTGGGTAAGGAATTCCAAAATGAAGATGCGCGTATGACAAATGATCTCTTAAAGGAAGCATTTCCGTGGGATGGAATGAGCAGGTTCGAGGGCTGGGATCTTGTGTTGATGGAGTGGACAGAGGAGAGGGGAGTGAACATATTGTAGATATAGATGAGTTTCTTGGTTCTGAAGGATTGGTAAAGGTAAGTTCCTAGGAAGTATTGCCGTCGGAATTTTGGGTAGAGCCACTTCAACTCGGCATACCAGGAGAAGACATGACGCCTGGGAATTCCGAAGATGAATCTAATGAAACAGTTCATTAGTCTCTTCAGCCTCATCTCAAGCGTCTCAGACAGTCCGCCAAACACCAGGCAGCCATAATCGAAGTGGGGGAAGATAAGAGAGGATACTAGGAGTTGGCGGGTTTTAAGGGGTATTAGTTCACGTAATCGGAGGATCTGTTTAAGGATGGCTATGGATTTTCGGGAAATTTGGGAAATGTGATTATTCCAGGATAGGTTTTGATCGAGGAATACGCCTAGGTTTCTAACGGACGTTTGGAAGATGATAGGTCTATGGTTAAGGTAGAGTAAGGGGTGATAGGAGAGGGAGTTGAGATGTCTGGAACCAATAAGAATGGCTTTGGTTTTATCTATATTAAGCTTGAGACCATTCTTGATGGCCCATAAATTGATGCTATCAATATCTTCTTGTAATTTTTGGACCATCTCAGGCATTTTGGTGGGATGGAAGGAAAGGTAAATTTGGAGATCATCAGCATATAGGTGGTATTTAGAGTGATGTATGGAATTGGGTAGGTCATTAACATAGATAGAGAAAAGGATAGGTGAAAGTGATGATCCCTGAGGAACTCCATGCGTTAGCAGGATCGGTGAGGAAGGAGGTTTATTTGGGATTATCACAGTTTGAGTTCGGGCAGATAGAAAGGAGAGGAACCAGTTTGAGACACTATCGGATACTGAGAGGTTTCGGAGTTTGGAAAGAAGGATTTCATGGTTCACCATATCAAAGGCTTTTGAGATGTCAAAGAGAACAAGGATTGATATTTTCTGTTTGTCTATGGAGGATTGAAGGTCTTGGGTAATTTTCAAGAGAGCTGATTGAGTGGAATGCTGGAATATGAACCCAGACTGGAAGGGAACAAGTAGGGATTTTTGTTCAAGGAAGTTATATAATTGGGAGTGGACTATTCTTTCAAGTGGTTTTGAGAGGTTGGATAGGATCGATATGGGTCTGAAGTCCGATGTTGAGGAAGGGATAGGAACTTTATTCAAAGGGCGAACTATAACTTTTTTCCAGGCAATTGGAAAGACGGAGCGTTGGAGAGAGAAGTTATAAATATGTAGGAGAGCGGGAAAGATGGCTGGGAGGCACAGTTTTATAATTTTCACTGGGATTTGATCAGGACCGTAATCATTGGTTTTGGATTTAAGGATAGAGCATAAGAGGTCGTCGGGTGAGATGTTCTGGAAATAGAAGTTTTCTGAGTCAAAGGTGCGTTGAGGAAAGCAGATTTTGGTCGGGTAGAGCATAAGAATAGGATCAGCGAATGCTTGTTTAGTTCGTCGGAAGTTACGGGGTAGATGGAATTGGATTTTGAATTTATAACGGATAATTTTTTAGGGACTTTCCATTTGGATTTGGAATCAGGAGCTTGTGAAAGGAAATCATGGAAAAACTTAGCTTTTGCACGGCGTATGGAAGATTGGGTGAGGTTTCGGAGGGATTTGAAGGTGGAGTAATCATAACTAATTCTTGTGCGTTTAAATTTTCTTCTAGCAGCATCTCTTTGCCTCATCAAATCTCTTATATCTTGATTAATCCGGTGCTGGGGGGCGCTTGAAGGTAGAAGTCTTGAGCGGAGCATGATGGTCAAGGAAAGTAGATATATTGGAGGATAGGCATTCCACCATTTCATCAATGGATGATGAGGAATGAATAGGTTCCAAGGATTGGGATAATGGATCAAGGTATGGATTTATCTTTTCTGCTGTTAAGGAATCTAGATCGCGCCTAGTGGCTTTCTTAGGGATTATTTGTGGAGTTGGAATATTATAGGAAATATTTAAGGAGAGTAAGTTTCTGGTGGAAAGTTTAGGATTTGGATGGGATGAGATCAAGGACATAAGGGATCTTGAGGTCATGATGTAAGGTCTTGTTTGTAACATAATAGGGAGCATTGACTATTGTTCTAAGGACTTTGAACTGAAAGGATTGGATACGTTTGATGTTCGAAAATTTAGTAGTACCCCATAGTTCAATTCCGTAGTTCCACATAGGTTTGAGAATTGTCTTGTAAATTAATAGTTTGTTTCCAACGGAAAGTTGTGATGTTCTGTTCAGTAGTCTATATAACTGTCCGTATCTTCTGTTGAGCTCTTGTCTTTTAAATCGAGTATGTGGGTTCCAGGTCATAAAAAATATTAACTCTGATAATTTTGCTTATATAAGAACCAAACAAAAACTAGAATGACGATGAGAGTATTTTATACAATTTCGGTCCTTACAATACATTACATAAGTAGCCAAGAAAATGGTTTAAAAAATCACGAAAAATTACCGAAGGTCATGCCAGAGTGGCCCTCATCTCATCAACCGAATATAAGACAAACCAAATTAATGACACTAGAACCAGTTGAGTCTCAGCCACTAAATTTTATCCTGTTTTACTTATCGTATAAAGGTATAATCTGTTTGAGTTTCATTATTTTTCACTCAGTCCTTTCTGAAATATTTTACTATAAATATAACAGCTGGAAAATAATCCTTCTTTAAAAATTTATATTGAAAAAAGGATATAGCTTATGAGCTTATGAGTGTTACATGACTATAATTATTAATCCTCCTTTTCCAAATGATATCTTTTATCCTCTCCATATACTGGTACAGTTCGCTGTTATGTCGTCTCCTGTACTTAGCATTTTCTCCGATTGGTCTAAGAATGTTTCTGAGGATTTTTCTTTCCTTCGCATCTAGCTTATTTATGATTACTATTTATATTATGAAATTATTTTTGTATTTTGATTCTTGCCTAGTTTGTTTTATAAATAATTATAAGGAGCTACCTGTCAATTTATTAGTTTTATTCAGTTTTGTTGGTTCTTTCTATTGTTTGTTTTTTACTCTGAGATACTGAAGTTCTAATCTATTTTTTCTGTGATATTATTCTAAAGGGACTTGTCCCGCAATAAATAAAGAATTTATTATTATAAAAAAAAAAAAAAAAAAAAAAATACGGTATCAAAAAGCCACGTGTATTAGAAAGACACTATTTAATGGATAGGGAGGGGATGGAGTACGGCGTGGAATCAACAGGTTGCCGCTGGTTGTAGGTCAACCAACCCTCCCCCCTACCTGCCCCCCTCTACCTACCCCCTACCACCCCCCACCCTCTACCACCCTCCTCCGGTTATTTCCGTCCTTACTCTCATTTTCCTTATGCAACTGATGATTATTTTTGGTCCCGTAATATAAATTTATTTGTAGACAAGGATCAAAAATAAATCTTGTTTGAAATTTTATTAGGTTTATAAAACTTCGTTTTTCCGTTTGCTTTGAGATACGGAAAAACATTTTTCGAGAACGATGCGATAAGAAATATCAACCGAAAAATAAAAAACTCAGCAAATTATTACATAATGGTTTATTATTTCCAAATAATTATATTAGGATATAACTGTTTATATAGCTGTTTAAAGGCAATTAACTAATATGAAAAGGATTAAATAATCCAAAGAAAAGTGGTCAATCACCACAGATAATTTCAAAACGATACATCTCTGCTATTTCTAAGCCGACTTTAATGTTGTTTTTTTTTCGTTTTGTACTTAATGTAATTCTATATCTTGTATTTAATCGGCCTATATTTAATTTAAAATATTTATTCGGCAACCATTTTAAAACTAATCGGCGGATATCTACGTCTAGGAGTTGGGGTCATCTTTTAAAAAAATCGGTCCAGTAGTTTCGAAGAAGGCGGACGGCGTGCGGCGGACAAACATATTTTTTTATCCGTTGTTCGGATTCTACGAATCTTAAAACGTAAGCCCTCAAATTTTGAGGAAGGATATTTTTTTTTGGTCGATTACAAAGGTTCATTATTGAAAATACTAAACCAAAAAGCAAACGAAACAAATCTGGTGCGCGCAGCACACAACTTTCGCCTAAATAAACCTAAACTGAATATAAGAATTATATTATTTCGATGGAAACATTTATTTTAGATTAAATGTAAGAAATATGATTCATTATCTTTGTTTGTTTATTTATTTAACGTCACTTTATGCTACTATGGCTTATCGGACGATGGTACAGACGGAGTCCTAAATTTGCCTATCCAGATTTTATTAGGATAGGGATCTTTAACGAGTACCTGACATCGCACAGGCTCGGGACCACCTTTTAACGTCCCCTCCGAAGGACGGCATAACTAAGAATCTTTTACTCCCATTAAAAAATCCTAGGACCACCTGCGGGTTTGAAGCCGTGACCTTTGGCATAGGAGGCTGTTATGCTAACCACCTTTCTACAAGTGATACCCCAAGTACATTTAAAATACTACCACACATCAGAAAAAATATAAATTTTTCATGTCAATATTTTATTCGAAGAACGGTATTTTATTAATATCATTTCCGGTAAAAGGGATTTTTTAACTTACACAAATCATTACAACGCACTATATTGGAAGTCGCCGTAGGAATCGACGAGAGTGAATTGGGTTAGTGAACACGCTATCGTAAAGGTTTTATTGATTCGGCAATCTCGCAAAGGATACACCTCTGTAAAACTATGTTTATGCATTTTCGTTGTAAGGGTTCTTAACAATTGACATATTTTGTAATACGAGTGTTTTGTGACATGTGAGGATACGATTCAAAATGGAAGGGAACCAGTATTTTTGACTCGACTTCCTTTTAATAAGGATACGAATCGAAATATTTTAGTGATAACTAGGATAAACACACTAAAAAGGACACTTTTTAATACCGCAACTCTCTTTCCGTCGCGGTTCCAAGACGAAAATAAGAAATTCCTGAAAGAGCGCTTGCTTAATATAAAGCAAACAAAGCATACTTTTTAATTATGCAATTTTATTTTTATTATTAAATACAAACTGCTACATTAATGTTATTAGATTATAAAAAAGGCGAATGAATAAATGTTTCGGAATGGTAAATTGAGGAGGATAGGCGAATATTGGAAGATGGGAGATTCCAAAAGTAGGTAGTACGAATGCTAAAGGTCTGTGTTTAAACCAATCGTACAAAAGACCCCAAATAGCCTACAATTTAGGGCCAGATTGGATTAGCAGTTTTTTAAAGTGTACTTGAAGGAAAATTGGAGAGAAAAAATGGATACTACATGATGCTCTCAAAGGTAGCTTCAGTTTTATATCAACTGATTTTAAAATATTGCTGACTGTCACACGCGCAAAAGTATAGACGAACTTAGATAAAATGTATAGCCATCTTGGTATCGAAGAGCACATAACTGAAAATTGGCTGGGTAGTAGGCATTTTCAGTCAAGTGGATTTCATTACGAAAAGCAATTCTTTGATATCTGTGAAACGCAAATTCTGTTCAAGTACAAGACTTCTGTACTCAACGAAAATAGAGATTAATATTACTTTTATATAGTGATGGATTTTCTCAAAATAAATTGTATCGATATAGAGAGTAGAAGGAAAATACGACGAAAGGGGGTTCAATGACGGTAACCACCTGTTGTGTAAACAACCCTTTGCAGGATTACCACCCACTCCCTCCAACAAAAGTACGATCACTCTAAATAAACTGGAGGTATTTTTAAAAATAAACTTTAGAAGTATTATTGTCTTTGTTAAAAATACAAATGACTCTCGCTAGTGAAGTACGTTTCTTTGAATTGGGGATCTGGACTTTTTCGGTATATTATTTGTTTCTTAATTTTTTTTTAATTTCTATTTTTTAGAATTTGTGTGACGAAATAAATATTGACGAAATAAATAATGTTTTCGAAATGATACAATACTAATAGTTGGAAGCGAGGAGGATATTGTTTGATACTAGAATTCCCTTGGCCACATGACTTGGCTGCTCACCTGAAAGCCAAAAACTCCTCGTTATCTCTTTGATTCCTGCTGTGCGGTATACGGTGCTGTATCTGCGGATCTCGAGGTAAAAATAAAACGGTTAATTAATTGCTTTGTTCGATTCATCTTCGAGGTCCCTAGGTACACCTCCGTATCCATATTTTATGGCGAGTTGAAGTGGCTCTACCCTTCCAATCGTTGTATTTTCTTGCATCATTCCTTTACCAATTATTCATCCCGCCGTCCATCATACGTTTTTGACCTTCTATAATTCAAATCCTCTGTCCATCCCCGTTGTACACGCTCCAGGCCTTCAGATTTATACAGTACGGTCCACCGAACTTCACATTTCGACAGATCTTTTCTCAATCGATCTTCAATCCGATGGGATTCTATTCCTCTTTTCATCCGTCACTCCAACTCTCTTTCTAAATTCGAATCCAGCATATTTGATCATTTAATGATTATTCAGTCACAATGCAATTGTAAATAAGTTTTTTTTTCTTTCTTTTTATATACATATATGTATATCATATCAGTAATTGTTAACTTTTTTATATGAATTTGATTTACTCTATAACCCATTTTCTAGATTCTGTATATGTTATTATAAAGGAACTTGTCCCAGGATTATAAATAGTTTATTTATTTGTACAAGCTAAAGTATTGGGATAGGAAACCAAGTTTATATCCAGAATCTTCTTTGTTTATGATGATTCGTGCTGCAACATCATTCCAGAATGTGATGGGGCCTTAACGAAAATTATGGTTTTTACTTTTTTTTCATCCTGAATACTTTCTTTAGATTCTGTATGATATTCTCCATCGCGATTCGGATTTACATGGATTGGACATAGTGATTATTTACTATAAGGCCTCTGGCAGTAAAACTGATGGTTCATAATCTGTCGATCTTTTGAAAATCAGGAACGTCATACATTCCTTTCGTTATTAGACCGCGTGATTATAAGAAATAACATCACAGTAAGTGGCAAAGCCTGTCGGATCAGTTGCTATCAACAAGGGTTTGACCCATCCAAACCAAATTCTCACGGATTCCGAGAAAAATCCAACCAATTCGATTTTAAGATGAGAGATTTTAATATTTTCATTGATATTGAACTATTTGTCATTTTTATCAAGCTCTACAAACAAAGGAGTAATTGAAAATAGCGGAGTATGTTGACAAGCTGCATACTTAAGACGAAATGGGCCCTTATATGGAATATGGAAAGGAAAATTATTTAAGGACAGGTTTTCGAAAATTGACAAATATATTTTTTTTTATTCATATTTTATTGAATTTTACAACCGTTTTAACATAAATACAATAAGTAAAACTGCTGAATTAGAATAAAGGGCGTGAAAGGCTTGTGAAGAAACTACCCAGCGGTAGAACTTCGATGTTTATTTAAGTAAGTAGATCCCGAGGCCATCTTCTTTTCAATCGCCTCGGAGGGTTGTCAGGAATATGTGAGGTTGATAGGTTGCGGACAAGAGGGTTTATATGGGCTGGGAGTTTGGAATCAAAAGTGGTATATCTGGTACGAGAAAGGTCTGCAACAAATGGGATATTAAGGTCGTTATGGATGATTTTATTTGTAACGAAATAAGGAGCATTTAGGATTTTGCGAAGGATTTTGGATTGTAAGGATTGGATACGGAAGGAATTAGATGGCTTAGTAGAGCCCCAAAGCTCGATTCCATATGTCCAGATGGGTCTGATGACGGTAACATAAATGAGCTTTTTGTAATGAATTGGATGTTTTGAACGTTTGTCGAGTAACTGTTGTAGTAATCGGTATCTACGGGCAGTCTCTTGTCGTTTTAGTCTCGTGTGAAGATTCCATGTAAGACGTTTGTCAAGATGGAGTCCTAGGTATCGGATTTGTTCAACAGGTATGAGTGGGGTATTATTAAAGGATACAGTGGGGCAGGAGGACGTCGGTTTGCGACGAAGACAAATATTTAAATACAAACATAAACATATGCATATCTAAATATAAATAGAATAAAAATCACTAAACAAGAAAAACATCTGTACCTCTACAACCCATGAGGGGTCCCGGTTTCATTACTTATAGAGATTCATACTGTTTCAAGGCCAACGACCATGCAAGGACGTGATTAGGCCTAAATCACGCTCAGTCACCATTTCCTCCCTCCTGATTTTTGGTATCCACTTAATCGAGAATGGGTGTGCCCCAGGAAGGTCTCCCCCTCCACGGCTAAAATAACAGAATAAATAATTCTGCTTCAGCCGGATCGGTAGAGTAGCCTAACGCTCTATTCACTAGGCCACGCCGCTTCTTTTTTTTTTTTTAAACAAATCCTAAATAATTGTTGTCAACAGTACAATCTACAAATGGCGTGTTTTAACATTCAAAAGCTTCTCCAGAATGAATAACGGTGCACACATTAGGAAGAAAGACGAGAGAATGAAAACGCAAGCTTAACGAAGGACTAACTAGTAGGGACCCACATTAAACGACAGGAGCATAACCCACCACGTGACCAGTTATACACAATACTGAAAAGTTATAAACCTCATATTTTAATTGATAAAAAAAAAACTATTAATTCAACAAAATTAATCTTAAACACATTTAAGCGCACAGACTTGAACTTTAGGTACTACTAAATTTCGTCAACATCAACGGTACCAATACTTCGAGTCGAGGATGGAAGTGATATTCTTGCACATTGATTCGCTGTATAGATAGGTTACTGTTCAATGAAGGAGAGGTGTCAAGGAAAGGACGGCGCTATCATCGGCAAGTCTTATATCAGGGAAAAGAAAATGTAAACCATTTAACATAGTGTGCTGCCTTACTGGACACCGGCCTCCACAGGTAGCAAATTGAAGATGCTAAACATGAAAATGATTTTGGAAACTACAGCGAACACTAAAGGATCCATTAGAGAAATAGAATAAGAAATTGTTATTTGGAGGTAAAGGGATTTTTTACTTGAAACGCACACACTTGAACTTTGGGTACTGCTAAATTTCGTCAACATCAACGGTATCAATACTTTAAGTTCGATGTCCTTCTGTAATAGTTAGTGCTAAATATTACGTTGCAAATAAGACATTATCTCACGATCTAAAAATCGTATTTGCATATTATTGTTTAATTATTCCTGATTTTATTTGAAAAAATCAACCAACATGGTAATTAAAAATAACTTTCTTCCTACGAAAAATTAATAATCAGTTATTAATTTAATTAGCCTCACCAGTCTCGAGCTCAACCTGCTTGACTAACTAACAAAAACTTGAAAGAATTCAAAATCTATCAATTCGGATAATTAACAATTACCCCCGCTACACTAAAATCTCATCTATGCTCCAGGACTTGCAGCTTCCAACAATTAAACATTTTGTCCATACTCAAACAGCTTCTTACTTCAGCAAAACACCAGTCTCCAAAAATCCATTAATGAAGGAAATCGATAACTATAATAAAACATCTCTAAAACGCTACACTCATAAAGAACTAAACATGTGTTACTAACTTAAGCTAGTTTGTTTTAATTTCTAATTTTATATTATCAAATATGTTATCCGTTTTTATTTGTAGGTTTTTGTATAATTTTTCCTACAAACATATATAATCACAGTTTAATTTTACCACTAATTATAGATTAGTTAATTAGATTATAACTACCAAATGAACCAAACATTTGTTGATTGTAAGGATGTCTCATCCGAAATCATTTATAAATATTTTGTCAATTTGTAAATATGTAAATAAAGTTTATTTTCTTCTTCTTGCTACGAATGCTGGTGACACGTTTGTTATCGATAAATAATGATCGAGGTACTGGATCCCAAACTCTTCAATCCCACCAGAGACCTTGAAAATGGTGTCATGATTGGAGGATTAAAATGAATTCCAACTGATCCTTTCATGCTCCATCGTAAGCCCACCACTCCCTGCCCAACAGTATCCCCGCTTGTCGCTGTTGAGTAGATCCGATTACCAGGATTCCATCTTGATAAACATCTAACATGGAATTCTCATACAAGACTGAAAATGTCCGACGTTTCAGGCTACTTAAACGCTTACTAAAAAAATGTTCTTCCATATTTTTTAATCTTTATTTAATCTTCCACTTAATTACAAAATAACGCCGATAATTTTACTTTATCTAACCACATTGATTAGGTGCTCAAAAGACTTTGCTGATATCAACGTTTTAAAATATTTATAATGTTCTTTAATAAGGCCCTCCTTGATTATGCTTCTTGTGTGAGGTTTCCCCACTACGGAACCTACATCCATAGATTGGAAAAAATACAACACTTCTCAGGTTTGATATATCAGGACTTGATTTTTGACCTGCTTAGTTCCAATATTGATTGTCCATTCCTTCGAGAACAGATGAAATTCAATGATACATCACTTTCCACTCGATTAAATAAGATTTTCCTTAAGGGACACTCCCCTACTAATTATTTACATTTCGCTCCAATCCCAGGTATGATGAGACCCGCTAATGAGTTGCCTAATAACATTGACATCTTGTGCAAGAGGGCTGACGTTTTCTAAACTTTTTTTATTATTTTTTTTTTTTTATTTATTAATTGATATTTACAGCTGTATAGGAAAAAATACAACAAGTAAATGTGAAAAAAAAGTAACAATTGGCTTGGAAAGTCTTGTGAAGTAGCTACCCAGCGGTAGCACTTCAATGTTTATGTCATTAGCACCGTCTTTTCAGGCACCTCCTAGGATTATCAGGAATAGATGGATATGAGAGGATACGGACAAGCGGGTTTGAGTGGGCTGGTAGTTTGGAATTAAATGAGGTATATCTAGTTCTGGCTAAGTCTGCAACAAACGGAATATTCAGGTCTTTATGGATAGTTTTATTAGTGACAAAATACGGAGCATTTAGGATCTTTCGGAGGATTTTGGATTGCAAGGATTGAATGCGGGAGGAATTTGATGGCATGGTGGGTTTTCAAAACCAAATGTCAAAACGATTCACTAGTCAGATCTGATTTGAACTGGTCTCTTTTAATTTCATTCATTGTAATATACTATTTTGTCGGTACATTGTATCATTATGAACATAAGAAGATAATTATGTTATATTTAATACCTAATTTGTATGTAACATGATCCAAGTTTCATTATGAATGTTATATTATGTTGATGATTAAATTTAATTGTTTATAATTTTTACTTTTTCTTAAAAATTCAATTAATGTTTACCCTAATTCCTATATTTATTATTGTAATTTATTTTCTCTTGTGTCTGAAGATTATAATTATAACTACGTATCTGTATTATAAACATTATAAATGGGCATTGCCCACTTATATTAATAAAATAAAATTACGAAGTTGAGTTTCGGGCTCTTCTAAATCATCGAATTCTTCTTATATCTAATCCCTGAAATGCTGAGCAAAATCCTCAATGCTCCTTACTTGGTCAGTAATTATCTCATCGACATTGATGTTAATGTTCCATATCTTGCTGATTTGGCCGGAATCAGATAGCACTCCTTCCATGATAAACTCTATTCCTAGCGAACCTCAACACTACACCATCGTGGTTGTTTAATGTTAATAATATTTTTAACTAATGGTTTTTGAAAACAGTTGAATAATTTATCTAAAAACTACAATAACGTTTTATTTTTTAGCCTGGTTTTGCATATTATCGGGAGGAGAGCTGCCGTCAGCAAGGCACCCCCTTTTGAAGACCACTTGACCTCTTTCATCCATCGCTCAACCCTTGCTTTAAAATTCAATACTTAAGCTAACACAGCTGACTCTGTAGGCCCGAAAATGGTGTTCTTAACTGGAAAATACAATTTATGATGGCATTATAAAAATTTTAGTGTAAATTATCCTTTAGAGCATTTCGACTTTTAAATTGAGTTTTGCGATTTAGTAATTTTTATTTAATAACTACACCATAAGTGTAGGTGTGGTCATCATGAGGGAGCATGGAGGGCGAATGGGAAATCGACTTAACTCAGATGCCATTCGCCTCCATGCTTCCTCATGATGACCCACAAAGGGGGGTCGAAACGTTGGCAAGCAATAAATAGATGGAACTATTTAGTTGGTTAATTTACTGATCGCCACCCGGACTAATTCCTTGCAATAATAATAATAATTCTTTATTTATTCTGGGACAAGTTCCTTCAGAATAATATAACAGGAAATAAAAAGTGGACTTAAGACTGGAGTCTTAGATTAAAACAATAGAATTAAACTAATAAAATTAAAAAATACAAAAACTCAAAAGATAAATTATAATAAAATTTGTACAAACAAGAAAAAAAAAAGTTCGTTAACATGAAACAAAAAAATAAGGTATAATAAACAAATTTAATAATATTGAAAAAAAGGAAAAAAAAAAATTACAGTTAAAAAAAATAAATAAAAATTTCAATTTTTTCTGAATGTTTGTAAAATATTATATAATTTAATCTTACGCCTTTGAAAAGATAATCATTTCAAACGATATTTGCTGTTGAATGTACCCAAGAAAACGAAAATTGAATAAATAAACAAACGAATCTGTCTGCTTTAGTTGTTGATTTTCCTCGAAATAAGCTGTTGAATTGACAAGAAATCACTGAATAGATGGGATTTAAATGTTGAAACAGTTTTGGAGTCTCGGATATTGGAAGGGATGGAGTTCCATAGGGATGTGGGTCGGGTTAAGAATGATCTATCGAATGCTGTTGATCGATGGGACGTTTTATATACATATTATAAGGCCGCGAGGGGTTGTTACGGGCACGAACCTAGGATTTCAATTTAAGGAGATCCGAGATGTAAAACGGACGCCAGGATCGGATAACTTGGTTGAGGAAGGATGCCAGGAAGTACTTATGAGGAAGTACAATATTTATAAATGGAAAAACAAAATCCATATTTTATGTATTTTCTTACAGAACATACTGAAATCAGTATCTAGGTGTTGTGTGTGGACCGCAGCGATGCCTTTACCGTGCATTTTTTTCGCTTTATCTTGGAGACTATGCGTCCTATACAAGCGATGATGACACTCTATACAAATTCAATGCGGATGAGATGAATTAAATTATTATTTTTAAATAATCCTTTTTTCTTTTAATCTCTTCAAATATTCCCTCCTGTTCTTTGACAGGAAATACTTTCCACCATATAGTATTGTATATACTTTCATCCATATATTATTGTATATACTTTCCACCATATAGTATTGTATATACTTTCCACCATATATTATTGTATATACTTTCCGCCATATAGTATTGTATATACTTTCCACCATATAGTATTGTATATACTTTCCGCCATATAGTATTGTATATACTTTTCACCATATAGTATTGTATATATTTTCCACCATATATTATTGTATATACTTTCCACCATATAGTATTGTATATACTTTCCACCATATAGTATTGTATATACTTTCCACCATATAGTATTGGTTATACTTTTCGAAAAGGAACACTATTTCACTTTTGCCTTCTAGATGTAGCACAGGCTCCTCTCGGTTTGGGGGATGGCTTAGTTTTCAAGTAAAAAATCCCTTTACCTCCAAATAACAATTTCTTATTCTATTTCTCTAATGGATCCTTTAGTGTTGGCCGTAGTTTCCAAAATCATTTTCATGTTTAGCATCTTCAATTTGCTACCTGTGGAGGCCGGTGTCCAGTAAGGCAGCACACTATGTTAAATGGTTTACATTTTCTTTTCCCTGATATAAGACTTGCCGATGATAGCGCCGTCCTTTCCTTGACACCTCTCCTTCATTGAACAGTAACCTATCTATACAGCGAATCAATGTGCAAGAATATCACTTCCATCCTCGACTCGAAGTATTGGTACCGTTGATGTTGACGAAATTTAGTAGTACCTAAAGTTCAAGTCTGTGCGCTTAAATGTGTTTAAGAATAATCTTTTTAATTAATAGTTTTTTTTTATCAATTAAAATATGAGGTTTATAACTTTTCAGTATTGTGTATAACTGGTCACGTGGTGGGTTATGCTCTTGTCTTCTAATTGGGTACCCTACTGGTTAGTCCTTCGTCTGGAAGGAAGCTCAGAGAGCGGACTCTATGCAAATAAGTAAAGTGCTAGAAAGTAAAATTTTCTGAGATACAGCATATTTGTCGGAGGTTATGCCTAACGGCTAGACCGATTTATTAAAAATGTTTACAGTTATTTTTAGTTTCGTTGGAAATTTAAGATTTAGATTAAATAATACACCGATATAAAATTCTAACTGTTATAATTAATAATAAGTTCTAACCCTATTCGTCACTTTGCATCACCTTTTACATATTTAAAAGATATTTTTTATTCTAAAATATTTAGCTTTCCAGCTGTATTTTATACATCTCTATTACAGTTTTCTTGTTCAAAAAACAAAAAATTGCATTTATTCAATTTCATCGAATGCCACTACATTAAAAAAAAAAGTTTGGCTATTTTCACTTTTAGTTGGTAATCAAATACTTTTACGTTTAGTCGCTTTTTATTAATCCTAATAAAATGATATGGTTAATTTTTTTATAATAAATAAATCTACAAAATGAAAGATGCTTTAGAGTAACACAATTTAAATATTGGCATCTAAGCCCTTTCAGATTATTTCAATCAGAATTAATCCTACATAATATTAAAGCCTATTAAATAGGAGGTTTAATCAAAATCGTTGGAGCCATTTTTGATAAATATGTAAAAATGTGCAAACTTCATGGTATGAAATAGTACTTACAATAAATTCATTGTCTTTTTATATTGCAGAAAAACGTTTTTCCCGGGTCCGCTAGTATATTTATATAACAAGAAATATTTTCTACACATATGGTGATATGCTGTATCTACTACAATCCAATAAATTGCCGCTTCCCGGTAAGTAAAATGTTCCTATATAAGTGTATATGTAAGTGCTATCATCTTATTCTTCTTGCCTCATTAATAAAATCCTCTAAAAATATTTACCGTTGATGTTAACAGAGTTACAAAGCTTTTCGTCACTCCTTTGGCCGAGAATCAGCTAAGAAATTAAAGGCAGAATAATATGGGATCCAACGGCCAGAGTTTGTATTCCATTTCGGGTTCATATGTTAAAAATCCCAGAATGGAAATGAGACGGGCTTCCCGAATTAGCATTTGCTCCCCAGAGCCGCTTTCTCCCCGGGACAAGTAATGTTAAGGATTTGCATTGCATATGAGCCACCCATCGCCCCCTAACCAGCAGCCCGGCCACTCACCTCGAATTAGGAGCACAATCTTCCAGGGTACATAATGGCTAGCTAGCTACAATGGAAAGGGATTCTCAAGCAGCCAATTGAGTCAATTATCCAAACGAATCAAATTCAAATAAATTATGTTTCATACATTCTTAAGTAAATCACCTCAGGACAGGAATTTAAATTATTTAAACATTAATATTTTAATATCGCAGTTCAATACTACGATAGTTGTAAAGACTATGGCATTATATTTACACTAGCAACCCTCTCCTGTTTCGCACGGATGAAATTTAAATGTGGTGTCATTTATCTTTGAAAAAGTCCGACTTGACCGGTATCACTTTGGAATTATGAGCTCGTCGAAAATAAAAGTGCACTTAGAAACGAAATATAACTAATAAACACAATATATAATTAATATACTATAATAATATAATATAGATGTACCGTTAGAATCTTAACGAATTCAGAAAAAATATCTAATCTAGTGTAGGTAATTTGTAATAATCATCCTTCTCTCTTAGTAAGCAATAATGAATAAATAAACACCAAAGGATTCGATAATCAAGTTAAGGAGGAAAAGTTTTTTTTTTAAAATACATTTATTGAAATTTTCAGCTGTGATAAAGTAATTAGAAAGAATAAATATGAGAATATATTAAACAATGGCTTGATTTATATATATATATATATACATATACATATAGATATATACATATAGACAAACTGTACATTAGCAGTCCTCCAAAAAAATTGGAATTGAAGATATAAAATGAATAAAAATGGAGTTGGTCAGCAAAGGAATAGGACCTGGTTCAGGTCAAATGAGCAGCATATCGAAGACTAATGTCAGTATGGATGAGTTCATTTGTGACACTGTGAGGGGGCCCAGAGAATTTTTTGGAAGATTGAGGATTGTAGGGATCGGATAAGGTGGGTGTTCAAGCCCATCTTTTAAGATTTTATATTTTTATTTAAGAGAATTATTTTGAACAATGTCGTGTTGCTGTATACAACTATAATACTATAAATGTAAACAAGCAGTAGTATTAGTGTCCCCTCCACGCTCGCCTCAGCCGCTTATCTCTCTCTTCTCGCCCAGTCTTTGCCCCAGCAAGACCTCATTATAGTGCACTGTGCATTTTTTGTTACTGCAACCATTGGCATTGAAGCCAACCCAGCCGGGCCCGGCCTCCAATTTAATTTGGCACGTAGCATTTCTTACGTAGCAGCGAGGGAGCCACCAGGTGTACACATTGTATTGTATTGACATTTTTTTAATTATATATTAATGTTTAAGTGTTTAATTTTTTCTATAATTTTATTAGAGCCTATTTTAAAAAAGATTTATTTTCTTTTTTTTGTTAATAATTAGAAGGTTCAATTTATGTTATCTTTATTATATTTAAAGTGTATAACAATAATTTTCGCCCTTTTTTTTTCTTTTAATCACCTTAATTATAAGTAAAATTAGTAAACTTATAACCAATTTTCGAACCAGCATCTTTATAGGGAAGAAGGAGAGTGTTTAATATTTTGACAGCGCTACTTCCCCTACAGGGGGAATTCGATGGTTTGATAGATGAGCCATTTTTAGTATTTGTATTATTTGTTGTTGTTCAAGTGGAAGGTTTGAGTATTTGTCTAGTTAGTAATGAAGTAGCAGAAAACGGCGAGCAGAGAAAAAATCTAAAAATAAGGAACTATTTCATCAGGTTAATTTTTTTTTTAATAAATATAATAGACCGTTGGGAAAGCTAATGATTTTAGGAAATATATCTCTAGCGCCCTCTCTCAGTCTCCACTTGCTAATTAGACCGGTGACGCGACTGGCTGAGAGGCGCTGGGATCTCCTGGCCTCGGGCACCGAAACCCACTTGTGGGCGTCGGGGTTTGATTAGCAGTTCCCAGGGGCAGTATGTAAATATTGTGTATATGTATGAATGTGGCCAAGATTATTATTATTTATTTATTTTTATTATATTTATTTTTTTATGTACTGTACATAAGAAATGAATGACTTCTTATAGCGTTAATACTCATTGCCCAAGATTATGGCAGATTGTATTATTTCTAAAAAAAAAAAGCAATTTAAAATGTAAAAAAAAAAGAAGGAAATATATATAATCTATAATCTTTGGGGCTCTACTAAACCATCAAATTCTTCCCGCATCCAATCCTTACAATCCAAAATCCATCGTAAAATCCTCAACGCTCCTTACTTTGTCACGAATAAACTTATCCATAAAGACCTTAATGTTCCCTTTGTTACCGATTTGGCCCGGACCAGGTATCAATCTTTTCATGACAAACTCCATTTGCACTCTAACCCACTAGTTTCAATCATTTCTTCCTCTTCAATTCCGGATAATCCTCCGAGGCGCCAGAAAAGGAAATGGCCCCGGGACCTTCTAGTTTAGAATATTTTTAGAGTGTTTCTCGTGGGAAGCTTCTCTACATGTATATCATGTCATTGTATTATATAACACATCACATTTACTTGATGTATTTTTGTTAATACAGTTGTAAATACCAATAAAATGATTAAAAAAATTATAATTCATCAGCTGAAATGAATTCTATGTAATAAATTGAAACTGAAATTATATTACAGTTGTAGGAAAAATAATACAAAAACCTACATATAAAAACGAATACAATAATTGAAAATATAAAATTAAAACAAACTAACTTTATTTAACAACACATATTTCGTTCTTTTATGAGTGTAGCGTTTGAGAGAATATTTATTGTAATATTCTAGTTCTTTTATTAATGGGTTTTCGGAGGATGGAGTTTTACTGAAGTTAGAAACAGTTTCAGTAAGGGCAAAACTGTAGGAAGCTACAGGTCTTGGAGCATAGATGATATTTTTGTGTAGCGTTGCTAATTATCAATTATCCGCATTGATAGGTTTTGAATTCTTTCAAGGTTCTGATAATTAGTCAAGCAGGTTGAGCTCCAGGCTGGTGAGGCGTAGGTTATCCGCGGGCGGTTGGCTCATTTATATATTATTAATTTGTTATGAGAACTCAAATGGGATTTTCTGCTAAAGTAAGGAAACATTTTAAATATTATTTTTTTCGCTTTATCGATTTATTTATTGTTATGATCAGTTAATGTAAGAGATTTGTTCAAAGTTAGGCCAAGGTATTCCAGGGATTTTTACCAAGGGATGGAAGCTTAATTAATCTTCATTTAGTGGTTTATTTGTGGACGACGTTTTGTGAACAGTATTGCTTACTAAATAAACTTAGATTAAGTGAACATTTTATTTAAATTAAACAAGTATGTGAAAATCGATTTAACGCTATATCCTGTTTTGTTTTTTTAAATATTTTATTTCGAATCAATTAACTAATAGACGATACACAGAAAATGTTGATACTTTCAATAACACTAACAGAGCATAATCATCGCTGACACTAATGCATTCATAATGTAAGTAGATAGGGTTCTTCCAAGTTATTCAAGTAAAAGATTACTCGAGGATTTTCAAGACGTTGGAATTTGTGCCTCTGTTTGAGTTTTAGCTTGTCTAACTCAGTTAAAACTCGAGGGGGTTTGTTTGTGAGAACAAACCTTCCGTCTTGCCTCTGGGCTTTCAAAAGGAAGGAACGAAATACGAATACGATATGATTCCACTGAGAGTTCATGTTTTGTCTTGAACATTGATGATAATTGATAGTGACAATTGTGAGGATAACTCTTAAATTTATTAAACCGAATTCAGAATCGATAATCTATAATAAATAATATAAAATCTATTGAAGTTTTAAAGTTTTGATTTCTTTTGATACATTAGCAATAGACAACAAATTTACAGGGTATTAACAGTTAAATTTATAACTATTTCATGTTTATTTAATAAGATATACTGAATCATGAACATTTTAAAGCTTGCATTTAATTTTAATTTTTTTTAAATATTGGTTTGTAAATTAAAAATATATTACATTGTAAGCGTTTTAATAATGAATGTATTATTGTACTGATTGTAAGCAGTACTTAATGAAGTAACAAAGAAGAAAAAAAAAATAAGTATATATATGGGTCAATCAATTCCAAATCGTCCACACTAGACACTTGCCGCTAGACATTTTGGATTTTCGTGATTTTTTGACCAGTTATTCTCTATCCTTTCGTGAATATAAAACCATAAATAAAAAAAAATTCGGGCCAATACTTTTGGTGTTGCGGCCGTTTTAAGTCAGCTTCACGGGCGAAAACATGTGATAGAAAAACCTTTCTAATTCCTTTTTTTGTTAAGATATCGAATCAAAACAAAAATTTTTTTTAGTAATAACAATTTTTATTGAGAAAATTTTACAATCTGTCCCAATTTGGACATTAATAGTATTGCTGAATGATATCAAACATACTACATTCATACAATATTTACACAAAATAAAATTACAATAAAATATATACACAATAATGAATCAATACAAAAGTCAATAATTCACTTATACCTATATACACATACACACACTCATACATACATCACATTGAGTGGAGAATCTAGCCAGTGCTAGAACTCCAATATATTTACAAAAGGTCGCGAGGCCACTGCCGTTTCAACCTTATAGGTGGGTTGTATGGATGAGTGGAGCTGGATAGGGATTGAGCTAAAGGATTAGGATGATGAATGAGGTTCTGGTGGAATTTGGAAAATTTGGATGGAATTAGGTCTGAAATAAATGGAACATTAAGGTCGTGGTGCAAGGTATTATTGGAGACATAATAAGGAGCATTTACTATTGTACGGAGGACTTTGGATTGAAAGGATTGAATGCGTTTGATGTTAGAACGTTTAGCTGTCCCCCACAGTTCAATTCCGTAGGTCCAGATAGGCTTCAGTATTGTCTTGTAGATTAATAATTTGTTTTCAACTGTAAGTTCAGATTTTCTGTTGAGTAGTCGGTATAACTGTCCGAATCGTCGGTTGAGTTCTTGTCTTTTAAGTCTTGTATGTGGGTTCCAAGTCAATCTTTTGTCTAACAGTAAGCCAAGATACCGGACTGTATCTGAGAGAGGAATCGGTAATGAGTTGAAATAAACTGGCGGACAGGATTTTCGTCTAAGAGTAAAGGTTATGTGTTTACATTTGGCTTCGTTCACCTTTACACGCCAGTTATTACACCAGTGTTCGATAAGGAAAAGGTGTCTCTGAAGGTTTAAGGATGCTGTTTCAGGATTGGAACTGGATGATAGGATGGCGGTGTCGTCTGCAAAAGTTGCCAGAAAGGTATCAGGATGTGTAGGAATATCAGCAGTGTAAAGGATGTAGAGGATGGGTCCTAAGACGCTGCCTTGAGGAACACCGGCCTCAACGGGATAAAGGTTAGAAAATTCTTCACCGCAGCGAACTCGGAAGGAACGGTTCGAGAGATAGGATCGGAGAATGAGGTATAGGGACTGGGGTAAATGGGTTTTCAGCTTGAAGAGTAATCCAGTGTGCCATACCCGGTCAAAAGCTTGCGCAATGTCCAGAAACGCACCAGAACAATACTCTTTGCATTCAAGAGCTGAGGAAATATGGTCTACAACTCGGAGCCCCTGTTGAACTGTGGAATGCTGAGGACGGAATCCAAACTGATGGGAAGGAAGATTTTGAGATTCTAATATGGGTAGTATACGTTTAAGAAGAAGCCTTTCGAAGATTTTTGAGAGGATGGGGAGTAGACTAATAGGCCTGTAGGATGAAGTGTTGTTGGAAGGTTTACCTGGTTTTAAAAAAAGGATGATGGTGGAATGTTTCCATAACAGAGGAAAATAGGTGGTGCGGAGGATGCAGTTATAAATATAAGTAAGGAATATAATAGCTTTCTGCGGAAGTTGTCGGAGGATCTGGGGAGTAAGGAGATCGTGTCCAGGAGATTTACGGAGAGTCAGTTTTTGGAGAAGATATTTGACCTCAGAGGGATTAATAGCTTTAGGAGGTAGGGAAAGTGGAATCGGTGACATAAGAAAGTCTTGCACTTTTGCGGTGTGATTGATGTGGGATTCCGGGTGAGGAGTGAATACTTTGGAGAGGTGTGTGGCGAATTCCTCGGCTTTATCTTCATCAGACGCAGCCCAGGAGTCATCACCACGTCGGAGAGGATGGGAAACATGATGGTATTTTAGGATCTTTTTCGTGACATTCCACAGGGAATTATCACGAGCTGATAGAGAGGAGAGGTAGGAATTAAAGGACTGGGAACGGAAGTTCGCCAACTCCCTCTTCAATTGTCTACAATAGAAGTTATAGGAGCGGCGATCTGTTGGGTGTCGGGTGCGCTGCCATAATGATCTTGCTCGGCGTTTGGTGTGGATAAGGTCTATAATAGGTTGTGGAAAATGATTTTGGTCTGGATTTATATTGGAGTGTTTAGGAGAGGAAGCAGTCCAGACAGCTTGTTGGATGGCGGTTGTAAAGGAATAGACGGAATTATCTAGGTCATCTTGGGTTTTGAGGGTTACTCTGAGGTCAATATTATCGGTCAGGATTTGGCGGAAAAGGTTCCAGTTGACAGGGCCTCGGATGAATGATGGTGGAATGGGTTTTGGAATTGGAGTGAGAGATACTTTTAGGATCAGTGGACTATGGTCTGAGGATAGTTCATCAAGGCGAGTTAAAGACAAGTTGAGAGAGCCTAATCCGCTGTGGATAAAGAAGTCGAGGATGTCAGGATTGCGGTTAGGATCGGTTGGCCAGTAGGTAGGGGAGTCAGGAGGCAGGATATTAAAATTTCGGGAGTTGAGTGCAGACAGCAAATTTCGTCCCCGAGAATTCGTGGTTCTGGAACCCCACTGCTGATGCTTGGCGTTTAAGTCTGCACCCAGAATGAAACGATTTCCTAAGGAATCCAGGAAGGATACAAATTCAGAATTGGAAATGGAATGTTTAGGAGGGCAATATGCAGATGTGAGGGTTACCGGAAAGGAAAAAGTCTTGATTACTATGGATGTGGCTTGTAGGAAATCATAGGTGGGAAGTGGGAGTAAATGATGAGAGAGGGATTGGTGGACAATGATAGCAGAACCGGCATGGGCTTTACCGTCTGGGTGGTCAGTACGGTATGTCATGTATTGCGGTATTTTGAAGTACTGTTTAGTCGTTAGTCTTGTTTCAGTTATAAGTGCAACATCGATTGTTTTGTCTTGCAACAACGCTGTCAGTTCGTCAGTATGATTTCTAACACCATTCGCATTCCAAAGGAGAATGGATAAGGAGTTAGGTGAAGTCATTTAAGGATTTTTCAAGGCAGGGATTAGATTCGATACTAGATTTGTAAGGAGTGATATAAGCGGCATAACAAGAGATTTGATTTCGGAGATGAACGATGTCATTAGACTGGTAAGATCTGTGACGTTTGATGGTGGAGGGATATGAGAAATTTGATGTTGAGGAGTTTTTTGAAGATTAGGTAAACTTTGAGGGATAGATTCTTGTACAATAGATTGAGAATGTTGAGGAAAATGTTGTTCCGGCAGTGCCTCGACTTCATGATTCTGGTTACCACCTCCAAGCAAGTGGGCAAATGACACGTTAGAATTTACAAGTTTTGATGGTTCTCTTCTGCTTCTGGTTGGTACAGCTGTTTCATTCGGATCCTGAGGTTTTTGGTATCTGGTTCTGAGTTTCTTGTAGATTTCACATCCCTTGTAGTTAGCCGGGTGGTCCTTGAGGCACAGAGCACATACAGCGGGTGCTGATCTTGATCTTGTACATTCTTCTGTTTTATGCTGTTCACCGCATTTCACACAGCGTGGTATGTGATGGCAATAACTTTTGGTATGACCATATGCCTGACAGTTATGGCACTGGACTATTTCTTTCTTTGTGTAAGGTTTTTCAACTTTTACACGGGTATAGTACAGTCTGCTGAGGTCATAGATTTTTTCGACTCCTGCTGATGGTTCCAAGTCCACGAAGAATAGAGGAAGTGGACTTTTATCTTTTAGAACGTTGGTGACTTGCCTCACTTGGAATCCTAATTCTGTCAGTTCTTCTTTGATTGCTTCAACGGGTGTTGAGGAATGTAGGTTTCTGATTACGACCCTTAATGCTCTCTCTTGGCGCAGCTGATAAGTATGAAAGTCAGCTTTGGTCTCAGTCAGATATTTTACAATCTTTCTGTAGGTTTCAGCAGTAGTCGGAGATATTTTAGTATCATTGGTTCTACTTATACAATAATAACTATTAGGATCTGTTACTTTGTTTAAATGCGCACACATCAGTTTAAAATTTTTAATATTTTTAACAAATATTGGTGGAGGTAGTGGTTCTCTGGGTATAGGAGAAGATTCCATGGTTTCTTTTTCATTTTGGAGGATCTGAAATGGATTCGGTGTAAAAAACGGAGATTCATCAGTTATTCCTTGTGATGATGTGCTGGGCTGTGGTTCAGAACCTAATGAGGTAGCTGACGCGGTCGCTGGTGGAATCATTTTTTTATTTAGTTCACGGCGGGGTCTCTGTTTTGTGGGAGACGAGTTAGAACCTGCAGATCTAGATCTTTTACTTGCAGACTTTGAGGACATGACTTGATGAAAATATCTCATTGATTAATAAAATAATAATAATAAATAAATAATGAGATAAGAATTAAAGATAAAAGAAAGATAATTAAAAGAAAAGCAAGCCCGAGCTTGCCGAGCTAGCGGCAATCAGCTGATCAGTGACCCTTCTTTCACTTTTTCGTGATTGTACAAAGTAAATTATAACTTTGCTTACCGAAACTTCTCCAATATTCACTGCCGTAATATTCCTGAGGTCTAGTGATGTTCTCCAGACTGAATTCTAGCGAATTCCTACTGAAAAAAGCAAAAATCTGAGAGACGATGTAACGTATGACTGTTATCATCGAGCGCATCAGCTGATCAAACAAAAATTAACAATAAGATAAGGGCATGCTTTGTATTTTTTGCACTCACAACTTATTGTCTAAATAGTGAAGAAAGTTGTTTAAAAAATTCTCGAAAATGAATAAAAAAAACAGAACTTTAACAAGATAAAATTACATGAAGGAAAAGAGACTCACTTTTAATTATTTTTTATTATAAAGCTTAGTCTTAGTCCTACGTGCTGTAAAAATTTCCATCTTGAGAACATAGTAATTTTTTATACATGAATTTTCATAATTGGCAAAAATTCATTTTTCGCGATGTTTACACGGAAATATCTCAAAAGGGACTGGGTGAAAAATTATGAAACGTTTTCTTTTTAAAAAAATATTTACTCCGGTAATTTTGCATATTTAAGAAGCAAACAAAAACTAGAATGATAAGGAGAGTATTTTTATAAAATTTTAATCCTTACAACACATTACCTAAGTAACCAAGGGATCACTTGTAGCTGGGTGGCTAGCGTAACAGCCTCCCATGCCAAAGGTCACGGGTTCAAATCCGCAGGTGGTCCTAGGATTTTTTAATGGGAGTAAAAAATCCTTAGTTACGCCGTCCTTCGGAGGGGACGTTAAAAGGTGGTCCCGAGCCTGTGCGATGTCAGGTACTCGTTAAAGATCCCTATCCTAATTAAACCTGGATAGGCAAAATTTAGGACTCCCACTGTAGCATCGTCCGATTAGCCATAGTAGCATAAAGTGACGTTAAATAAATAAACAAACAAAAACAAGTAACCAAGAAAATGGTTTAAAAAAATCACGAAAAATTACATCAACTGAAACCTTAGACGCGCTATGACAAAGGAGGTTAGAAATGATTTTCACGCTTAATTATTTTTCCTTATATAGCCTTATCATTGCACTGCTTGTTTTAGAAATGTTGATCGCGTAAGCTATACTTTTTTTTCAATATAAAATTTCAAAGCAGGATTTTTTTCCAGCTTAGAAATATTTATAGTAAAATATCTCAAAAAGGACAGAGTGAAAAATGATTATACCTCTATATATTAAGTACGATAGAATAAAATTTAGTGGCTGAGACTCAAATGGGTCTAGTGTTATTTATTTGAGTTGTCTTATAGTCGGTTGATGAGATGAGAGCCACAAGTAATATTTGATGTATTATATTTCCAAAACAAACTATGTCTCAGCCATTTTCGTTATTGAGTGATGCAATTACTATGACGACGACTGTATATTAGTAGAAGGCGATTTTCAGAGGACTTTGTGAAAGATTTCGGAAGAAAGTAAAAGATGTGTACCGCCATCAGCACTTTTGCAAGTACTTATCCAAAGCCCAAGGCAGGAGTGAAGTGCCGTAGCCAGAATTTGCCGCCAATATCTCAAGTACCCCCCACCCCTCCTTCAAAATCCTCTTTGCCCCTGGGCAGAAAAGATTCGCTGCCAGTCGTTCACATTTTCCAAGAAGTAATCACGGTTACTTCAACTCTCTTTAACATTTCAATTGCAGAAACAAATTGTTAGACTTATTTTTTTAAAAACACTTCCTCATATATAATTTATTACTTCACTCCATAGCTTACTGCTATTCGTCCTCATGGGTGTTCATTGGCTTACTGTTTCTATTATTTTCCGTAAGTAAGCCAATGAACACCCATGTAGACGAATAGCAGTAAGCTATGAAGTGAAGTAATGAATTATATATATGAGAAAGCGTTTTTAAAAAAGTAAGTCTTGAGAATCGGGAAACAACCCCGAAACGTTGATAGATGGTGTGAATGGTTATGAAATAAAATAAATAATTAACAAAAGGAAGTTAAGGTGTGCTCATTTAAGTGTTAATATTAAGAAAAACTTCCAGAAAAATTAAAAAAGAAAAGAAAGTTAACATGTACTTTTTTGATTATTTTGTGTTAGTGAACACATACCTAAACGAGTGCCATGCGATTACGAAACACCCTGTATATCTTCAGGTTCACAGCTATATTTGAAAGCTAACAATTTGTTTCTGCAATCGAAATGTTAAAGAGAGTTGGAGTAACCGTGATTCTTCTTGGAAAATGTGAAGGACTGGCCGCAACTCTTTTCTGCCCAGGTCTTTTCTGGTTATGAAATAAAAAAAAAAAAAATTAACAAAAGGAAGTTAAGGTGTGCTCATTTAAGTGTACATATTAACTTATATCTTAAACTTATTTATTAAACAGATATCAAAGGTTGAAGATTTATTATCTACTACATTAAGACTGACTGTACAAAGTTTAACGTGTTTTATACTAAATAACAGGTTTTAATCACCTGATAAACAAGCAATGACAGTAGTTGCTCATCTGTTTGTCTAGTTCTGTATTTTTTAGTGTATCATCGCTGTATTTATCATCATATGTTTAGTTCGGTGTCATCTGCTCATTTGTGTCACTGCTGTTTCCATAAAAATAGTCCCACTTCATGTAATGTCACAATCTTAATTTTTTTTTAATAGAAAACTCCATAAAGCTCTACATAATTAAATATTTTATTTTGGTAGTATAATACAATCATTACTATGATGCTCCTACTAACAAAGAACGTTATTATTTTTTTTTATTATTTCTTTATTTCATTAAGCGTATGATATAAATAAGTAGACACATAAAATATTCGATTGGATGAAATTCATTCACATAAATAATTAAAGCATAGGTGATGCCATTTCCGTAACTATTGGCTTGTGTCACATGGAATGTCCGTTTTCAAGGTAAAGGATTTTTATTAAAAATACGATATTAAAACAAGATAATTTTATTCGAAGTATTTACCTTCTTTTTCTAAACATTTTTTCCAACGTGACACCAGCTTTTTTATCCCCGAAATGAAAAACTCTGAGCTTTGAAGTAAAACAAAATCTGAAAATGCACTTTTCACTTGATCTTCATTTTCAAAAAGTTTTCCTTTGACGAAGTTGTCTAAATTCCTGAAAATGTGGTAATCTGTCGGAGACAAGTCAGGAGAATATGGGGAACTTCGTAGCCCAGTTCTTTCAATTTTTGCACGGTATGTTTTGAAACATGGGGTCTAGTGTGAGATCATGAGGTACCCATGTATCGAGCTTTTTTACTTTCCCAATTCGCTTTAAATGTCTGGAAACGGTAGATGCACTTGCATTTAGTTGTGCTAAGAGTCCTTTAACTGTTTAGTAGGGGTTTCCTTCTATTGTATGTTTGAGGAAATCGTTGTCTATTACGGACGGAGATCTTCCTCGGGGCAATTTTCCAAGTTGGTATCCCCAGCTGAAAACTTAGCAAACTAACGGGGAATGGTCCGTTCATTAAAACTCCCTTCCCCAAAAGCCTTGCAAATATTTCTAGCGGCCTCAGCTGCTGAATGGTCGAGTTTAAACTCGTACAAAACTATTACTCAAAAAATCGCGGGTTTCCATGTTCATATATGGAGGTATACTAAAAAGTGGGTAATTGATTGGGAAGCTAATGTTTATAATACAAAGGTAGAGTATTAGTAACTGTTTACTTTAAATATATAAACATTCGGAAGAAAACAACAGAGACCTGCAAAATCCTTTATGTATTTTAGAAACTATAAAATCGGACATTTCATGTGAAAGAACCCAATAAAATAAAAATTCTGATTTTCATTTTTTAAAAGGAAAAAAACAATATACAATACAAGTTGTAATGCTATTCATAATAACAACATTTTAACTATTGTAAGATAGGATAATTTGCTATAATGCTCTATATTAGCGTCCATCAAGGAAATATTATGTTGGACGAAATTTGCTTTGGAAACTACTGAACTTGATCAGCCATGAAGGCTGGAGAAACTGGAAACAACTAATAGGCCAAGTTTGTAAGGACGGCTTCTTCCAGCCATGATTGTTAATACCGCCTCCAAGTTGGTGAAGTAGAGGAGAAGTGGGAGGTCGCTTCTCAGCCCTTTCTAAGCCGCTAAGGTAACGAGCCCTGTCCCAATGGTTCTTCTTCCACGTCAGGGAAAGTAGACTATGGGAGTTCATCAACTTAAATAATTACTTTATACATTCAGGTAATCCTGTAGCAATATTATAATTGTCCATTGTGACAAATTGTAATATATCCGAATAAATAAATAAATAAATAAATAAATAAATATATATATATATATATATATATATATATATATATATATATATATATATATATATATATATATATTCATACGTTATATATGGTAAAAATTAAACATCACGTAAACAATAAATGGCCTTTTTAAGAGTAATTATAAGAAATTTGAGTCCCTATCAGAATGAAGCCTGTTAAAGTTAAAGGCCCAAATATTGACACCCCCTTAGAAGACTCTATTTGTTTTCCAATGCATATCCACTACTGATTGAGGGCGGGTGTTCTCATAAATTTCCCGCCTAACCAATCTTTATATCCCTTCCCAAAGAATAAAAGAGTATGAATGATCTTTTCTGACCCGTTCCACTAGTTTGAGGAATTCCCTCCCATCCAACATACTTCATGCTCCCTATCTCTCCACATTTAAACACCTTTTAAGAAGGTATTAATTCTTGTATCCCAAAATGACGCGGCCTGATAATATAATATTTTTAGTTGGATTGTTTTCAATATTTGTCATATGTATTTATTTATGATATTTCAAGTTTCCTATTTAGTTAACTTCTTTAATTAAACGTTGAAGTAGTTTTTTTTTTAATACTATCGCTAAAAGAATTAATTTATAATTATTGTAGTATATTATTTTATTTGATTTATTTTTCATTAACTCTTGGCCAGATATAGATCCTATATTATGTCAAAGCTAAATGTTATTCTTAGAAGGCTGAGTACCAAAATAAAGATGTATTTCTTCTTCTTTTATATTTAAATTCTGTTATCAATTCATTTATTTATTTTAATTTTGTTCAACACAATTATCTCCTGAAAATTTTTGTTTGTTTGTTTGGTTTTAGTGAGTACAACAGCTTATTGATCACTAAGTCCGGGTTTTTATTTGTTTTTGTATATGTATTCATCCAAATTGTAAATATTTGTTAATTATATTCCTTCTGTCTGCTGGCCAGAGATGTATATTTCAACTGTACATACCTGTTATTCTTAAGGGACACAGTCCCGGAATCAAAATTATTTTCTATTCTATTCCATTTCAAAACACCTAAATCATTAAAAATAGGTCGGGCAGGAAAAAATTCTAAGCATACTGTGGAGGTAAAGAATGTATTTATTTTTGTTTTGGTCTCACCTGCTTCATGGAGGATAGCGACGTGAGAGGATGAGCACCCAATGCTCTGCATCGTTTTAGCTATTGTCAGAGTTTTATCCTAAAGTAACCTGCTCATTCAAGGAGACATCCTACAACTTTTACTGATGAACTTTGTTTTTTCTTCACCTTTTAGCAATACCTTAAAGACGATGATGAATTTTACTCAGTTAAACTTATAGTGAATTTATTATGATTATTTTTTTTCATATTACTAGAATATTTCATAGCTAGAATTTATTTTAGAACCTTTTAAACAAGAAAAAAACTGTCTACGGTGACCTCGTATTGTTCCATTCGTTCTTAGAGCAAGCAAGGCAATATTACACTTTGTCATAGACCAGAACAAACAAAAAAGATAATAGACAAAACTGGTTCTATTGGAGGACATAAAAAAAAAAAAAAGTAAGTAATATTTTCATCACTTTTCTTCAGTGCACTTAACTTATGACAGGGTATATTGAAGCAGAACTGTGCAAGGGAGTTTCAGAAAAAACTATCACATATCTCTTGACACTCAAAGAAAGATCTTGGACAAGATTTACTCAAACTTTTTAAAACCAATTTCTTCAATATTTGGTAATGAGTTGTGGCTAATAGTTTTTGTTTTTACTACATGTCTAAAACATTGAAAGAATTAGAAAGATTTTTCCAATACATGTTTTCTTAAAACGGCTACAGCACTAAAAGCATTAGCCAGAAAAAAAGTTTTATCTAGGGTTTCATATAGTGGAAAGGATAGAGGATAACTTGCTGAAAAAATCATGAAAATAAAAAAATGTTGAGCGATAAGGTCTGGACTATTTCGGATGGATAGACCCATATATTAAATTGTGGATTAAAATGTATTCCATAGTAATTTATGAGGAATAAAATAAATTTGTAATAGAAACACTTTGATAATTGTGTGCACAGCTGTGTTTAATTAAATTTTCATTTACATAGAAAAGCTGCAGCGCGTATTCATGGGTTATGCTCTTTCCCCTTTCATCTGCTAAAATTAAATGCTTAATCATAACAGCGTTTAATTTCAGCAGCAGCTGCTACCAGCCGATCCCACTTTGAATAATTGTCTGTTTCAACTTTAAATTTTAACGAAGCGAATTTTACTAATAACTTTCGCAGATGGTATTCGTTTTTGTCATTCAGTAGTTACCGAGATCCCATTAAAAGCCATTCGAAGAAACTTGGAGTTTGAGTTGAGTTACAGTTTCCAATGAATGGATAAGTGCTTTCGTCTCCCTGAGAGCCGGACCAATTCGGATCAATAATAACTATATAGATTCCAAACACTAACTTTTATAATACACGGGTTGTAATGCACGGGGGCCTTTCTCGACGGTCTTTGACAGAATTTGGCACCCAGGACTGTTGTACAAAATCCTCACTTCTGCATAATTCCTCATTATTCAATCCTACCTTTTCGACAGATCCTTCAAAATAAATCACAATAACTCATTTTCATTTATTTTTACACAGTCTGCTGGTGTTCCTCAAGGCAGTATTCTGAGATACCTTCTTTAAAGAGGCAATAAAGCTCATATCTCGAAGCCATCCTAACACTTTCCTTTCTACCTACGCTGATGAAATATGCGTGTTATCAGTTCATAATGATCTAGAAGTATGGTGCGAGAACTGGAGAATAAAAATAAATTCCAACAAATCTCATCAAATAACCTTTACTGTTCTTCATAAACCTATGACTTCCTGCCCTAAAGCATTGTTTAATAACACTCAACTGGTTCCTGTTAAACAGATCCGATACGTAGGACTCCATCTTGACAAACGTCTAACTTACAATCCTCATACAAGACTAAAACGACAAGAAACTGCTCGCCGTTTTCGACTACTTCAACACTTACTAGACAAACGGTCAATCCTCTTAACTGCAAAAAGCTCATCTACATGACTATTATAAGACCAATCTGGACTTTCGAAGAAGAGCCATGGGGGCTCTAATAAATAATCGAATTCCTCTCGTTTCTAATTCTTCGTAAAATACTCCATGCTCCTTACTTTGTCACGAATAAACCCATCCATAAAGATCATACTGTGCCATATGTTACTGATTTGGCTCGGAGCAGGTATCAATCCTTCCATTCCCACTTTAAGCCACTAGTTTCTATCCCAGCATCCTCTTCGATTCCTGATGAATCTTCGAGGCGTCTAAGAAGAAGATGACAACTGGACCGTCTGATTTAGAATTCCTGTTGAAATACTGCCAACAGGTCGTGTCTCTAGATGTATTTCATGTCATTGTATAATATAAGTATCTCATTCACTTTATGTATTTCTTAATACAGTTGTAAATATCAATAAATATGTTTAACAAATAAAAAAATATTATCGTTATATTTTCTTATTTCTATACTTCTTACAAACAAGGAGAATGAACGGAGTATATTTAAATTAATTATTTTATTTTTGAGGTGGAGGGTGTTATTACATAAAAAATGTCGACAACGGTTTATCCCTTTCGATCCAAGGATCATCGGAACTAAGAAGAAAACATATCGTTTTCGGTCTAGGCTTACACACAAACACAGACCTTTTAGCAAGATCTGGACATATGGATTGAGGTAATCCTTCTTAAAATTGTATTTTCGGTGAAAAATCGGACATAAGTATTTCCTATTACTATATATTTCATATATAATTTCAAGTAGGTGAAAATACAATTGCAAAAATTAAAATATGATTCATTTTTAGCCAAAAATATTTGTTTATAAATGTATAAATTACCAATTGAACGTTCTTTACATATAAAATGATTTGGATATAGTTCCTCCAGAAACATTAAGTTTGAACATAGTATCGAAAACATTAAAAAAAAAAAAAAAAAAAATAGTTTTCATTTCCAAGAGGTTCAAACGTTTTAAGACAGAAAATAATGTCTGTCTTTGAAGATGTATATCTCATCTACAGTTTACCGGATTTCGAAGTTCTTGAACTTATTGCAAGAAGGAAAGTATATTATTTCTAAGCGTATAAACGGATATTACATTATCTAACAAGGTATCCTATTAGTGGTCAGAAAATAACGTTTTCAACTCATTGTAATACCGATTGTATCAATATATTTGATGGGGATTGAAGTTGGTCTATGATAGGTACTACACATCCACATCCCGGCTCCCCCCCCCTCCTTTTTCCCCTCTAATACAATTAAGCAGCAACAGGATCGATTTATAGCAGTACTGCCCAATTCGTTATGCAAATGTCGCAGATGGACCTCTTTTAATTGGAATCGTAGTCCCCAAAAAAGTGTCCAATTCGTGAATAATTCTAATGTTCCGATTTAGCCAATCGAAGCTTCGTTATTATTCATTTCGGTTGAACTATCATCGGTTGAATCGGCAGGGATAGAATAAGCTTGAGCTAAGTAGTTAAAAAGGTCCACAAGTGGATGTTGCCACAAAATTAGAAACTAGATTTACTAATTTGGACTTTCCAAAGCCTATTTGCTTTACTCTGTAATCTTCAAAAATATATGATCAAACCTGATACCAATTAATCTTACAGTATATGTAAACATCAGCAAAACTTGTAATCGACAACATGATAAATGAAGCTGTAAATGTGTATGTAGCAAATCAATTTTTTTTTTTTTGGGGGGGAGAAGAAAGTGTGGTAAGGGGTCAAGTGTGGTGCAGTGGCTAGCACAACAGCCATTAATCCTCATGGAATTAACTATGTTTACACACTGAATTCGTGTTTATTGAGGTTCAGTAGTGAAGTTTATTGCAAACCGATATGAGTGACGATTCAGTTCATTTTCGACATATTATGCTGTTCTTTTTAATAAAGGAGAAAACAACTGTTTTAGGGTACTGCCGCGTGCACTTCTTTCGTTCCTTCAAAGTAAGAAAGTTTGATTTTGTAAATTAGTAAAAAGATACAAGACCTTTTGCGTTGTATATGATGTTCGTTTTACAAATCGAGTTGACTGACCGATAAAATCTGATCGGGGCCTAGTAGGGTGGCATATAAATGACGGGAGTATTTTCGGTCTAACTGAGCAAAATTTTTTTTCTTCACATGAACAGGTTTTATCTCGTCAGCTTAATTAACGCTAACAATTGATAAACAATTGAAAATACATTGCTCACTCCATTAGGCGTCCTTTGTAAAAGAGACAAAATAAATACCTAAAAAAAATAACGTATGAAACAAATGTCGAAGTCAAGCATTGCACAATCTATTGGATATTTTTGACAACTAAATGTTCCTTTGTAATACAGATAGCGTGTGCTCTATTAGTTCACCCCTCCCCTATTTTCTAGATTTAATTATTTTTGTTTGTTTTCCGTCTTAGGCACGAAACAACTTAATTTTTTATGTTCAAGGCCTTTCTGCCTTTTGTTCAACACTGTTTGTCTTCCAGTTTGTTTTTTTCATTCAAGCAATTTGTTTTCACTCTTATGGTTTTCATTGCAAACGACCTTTTTTTTATGCCTTTTACTTGCAAGTAAGTGTGAATTCTACCAGAAGATTTCTCAACCGAATGGTACAAACATCTCTAAGACTCCTGAAGCTTTCTCTGGACTGACAAATGCATTTGGAGGACCAGAGGGCTTTACTCACAACTCCACGACCTCCATCTCGGTAAGTCAATTTTATTTTACTTGGATTACATTTCTTCGAATTATTTTCTCTCTACGATTGGGAGCCTTTTTTCAAGTAATACAATATACAGTCACACCCAGAGTGTACTTTTATTCCGACGAAATGAATGCATTTTGACTCAACATACATTAATAGGTAATATTTTAGATTCTTTCATTGTTTAATATATCTTAAATGTTATGTTTTTTATTAAAAATTTTATGTTTGGAGAAAAATAATTTATTCTACAATGAATAGACTGCTGTGTATAATTTAACTGTAGTAATTTACAAAAAGACAGTCCATTTTTTATATATATTTTTATAGAGGAATTGAGATAGCCTTAGGATAGAAGTCCTGTCCGTTTGGAATTGAAACGTGACAAGGAATAATTGGAACCAGGCAATAATTGCTTGGACGATTAACATAATTATAAGATGAATATGGCACACAAAACAGGCTGGCTTTGTATAAGTTATCTTACTCAAAATAATCTATTCCTAAGAAAAAAACAAAAAAAAAAACAGAAATAACAATGATTCCCATATTTTTCAAATGAACTATTTAAAACACTTATAAAAAGTATAATTTAGTGTCCATGAAAATCCGATTTAATTTAAATGGAATCATTTGTTGTCATGTAAAAATTTTTGAAGTAGAAATAATTAATATAAATGTCAGTTTATGAATTTATTACAACTTTCCATTTATTATTTCTAAAATCTTGGTTGCATTTTGTTTTATTAGTGGCCCGAGTTATGTACACGAGAAAATTCAAGATGTCATGATATATGTACCTTCGCCACTACCGTCACTGTAGTGATATGCTTATCGGATTTAGAAGAAACAGTTTGGTATTATAAGTGTAATTATAAGTTAACAAAGAAAAAATAAAATAATCGTGTGCAAATCCGCGTTTTCAAGCTTATTACTAGACAGATAAATAGAGGCTATTTTATTAATTAATATCAAAACGGATGTTATTAATCTATATTTATAAATTAATGTACCATTTCACTCGCTTTCCTGGTCATCACAGTATATCAACAGTCACGTGAAGCTGACATTTTTCCGGGAGATTTCTCCTACTGTCTAAATGTGCAGTAGGGCTGGGTTTTGGAAGGTTCCTCCTCTTAAGTGGTTAAGAAAAAAATATTACAAATTTGCTTTCCGAATAACTCAAAAATTTCTAATTTCTGACCACATAGAAGCAAAGTAATTTAAACCTGACCTGAAATATACTCAATATATAATATATGTATTAAAGTTCTTCCCCAGATCCCGAGTTCGAATCACGGCTGAGGCAGAATTTCTGACCGCGGGGTATGGAGACCCTCCTGGGGAATACTCAGCCTCTATAAAGTGGGTACCCAGAGATTTGGATACAAAACCTAACGGCTGAGCGCGATATAACCAAATCACCTCCTTGTACGCCCTTTGGCCATACTTAGCCCAAGACCCGCCATGAATTGTAGAGGTACAGGTTTTATTTTGAAGATCGTATCGATTTGATTTAGACTTCACTTTGTGTTTAAGTTCCTATGGAAAATTGTTCAACGGTTATTTGGTTTTTAACGACTGAAAAAACTTATCGCTATTAGAAAATAGAACGAAATGGTTTGTGAAACCAAAAAAAGCTGCAAACTTAAATTATATGATGTGTTAAATCAGTAAGCATAATATGTTTAAAAGCTAACAGGTATTGAGCTATTATGGATATGCCATCTTCGATAGGAATTCTATTGTAAATTTTACAGAACAAAATCAGAATTTGGCTCAAAATAATAACTTTATTCGTTGTACACAAAAATAATTCGAAGTTAATTGATTGACCGATAGCGATGTTATACTTATTATATTTGCTCTAACCATAAACGCATATATATATATAATATATATATATAATTATATATATATATATATATATATATATATATAAACTTAAACCAATACAAAATGTAACAATTGCGAGCAAAGCCGAGGTTTCTAGCTAGTAAGCTTATAAATAAATTAATAATATTAAAATGAGATCAATGTATTTGGTGATATTTGACAGTCACTGATTTTGAGGTTTACAGAAACGGCGAATAAATTTGATGATTGAGGCTTGAGATGAAGGGAGAGGTTTCGTCAGCACAAATTGAACCAAAGGCTTTATATTCTGTCGGAATGGAGAGAATGGAGAGGGAATGAAAACAGGATGTATTGTTTCATATGAGTGAGGGCCAAGCTCACCATTTTCATGAATTTTGATCCCACTAACCTCAATCTATAGAGCTCTTCTGTCTCCAAGAGAATGGAAATGTCTGATTTTTATGATCAATACTGCAAGAGAATCGCTACGACATATGCGGTAACTTATAATAGCTATTACCAACATAATTCCTAAAAAAAAAAATTGTGTTTACCTCATTAATTTTGATTCATAACATTTTGCCCTGTATTATGTCATATTGTATGTAACATCTTTCCCAACAACACCAAGAGAACCTCGGCCTCCTCCGATATTCGTCAAAAATTATTAAAAAAATTCTATTGCTATGTTCCAAAATAAACAAAATTATTGCTCCCGGTAGTTACTCGTGCCTTAGCAGAAGCAACGATATTATGATTTCTCCGGAAACAACAGAAGCGTATTGGAAAATCGTTAAATATTGGACGGAGTTTCACATCTACCAGATTCGGCAGAAGCGCTCCTTGCGGTTCGTCATAAGAAATCTCCATCTCCCAACACCTGTTGAAGACATTGAAGGAGAATTGACGAACTTGGATTTCAAAGTTCGTCAAATCTCAAACTGCATCTAGGAAGGTACCCCTACCCCTCTTCTTCGTTGATCTCGAACATTCACCTGGAGATGAAAAGCCCTACGATATCCAAAAGCTTTATTATACCAAAGTCACAGTTGAAAAACCGTATGTGAAAAAAGAATTGGTTCAATGCCACTACTGCAAGGCATATGGACGCAGGATAAAATTCTGGAAACCGCAGTCCCTCAACTCCTAGAAGAATAACCTCAAACCTTATAAACTCCAATGTGTCCTTTGCCCAACTTCTCGGGGTCGGTGAAAAAAATAAACGTGAGGCCCTGTCACAAGAGCAATCAAAACCACAACACCCTCAACCCCAATCTCAATATTCATTTTCTCTAATCCAATCCGAGCCTCAAAAATTCCATCTACATCAAATTCCACTTATTCCTCCTCAATCAAATTCAACAGATATTACCATTCTCTTAACATCCTTCCTCGCTGAATTTATCAGTCATGACTCCTCTAATATCACTTCTTACTAACCTCGTATCCCACCTCATCACTTCTGCAAGAAATCCTTACATTACCTCTACCGAACCTATATCCATACTCCTTTGGAATGCGAATGATATTCGAAATCACACTAACGAACGAACAGCCTTCTTACAAGAAAAACATATAGACACAGGCCTAGTAACAGAAACCCGACTTACCAACTCACGACTGTTTAACATCCCCTATTGAAACCCGGATGGAACCGCACATGATCACCGCACCACTGCAATCAATCTCTCTCTCTCCATCACTCACACCCCTTACCCGTCTATAATTACCTACAACCTACAGCTGTAACAGTTCAGACCAAGCCTTTTCATATCACAATTGTTGCAGCATATTCCCCTCCAAAAATTCCATTTTCCGAAACCCCAATTCAATTCATTCCTAAATTCCTTAGGACACCACTTTCTTGTAGGAGAAAAACACCAAAAAATAGGGAGCCAGAACCACAAACTCTTGCGGACGAATCCTTTGGTCTGCACTTAATTCTACTCGCAGCAATATCCTTCTTCCCGATTCTCCTACATACTGGCTAGCAGATCCCAATCGCAATCCTGACCTCTTAGACTTTTTCATTCACAAAGGTCTAAGAGCACAAAATTATTCCATATCTCGCCTTGATGAGCTATCTTCAGATCACAGCCCGATACTCCTTATCCTTTCAATATCGCTCAATTTTAAACCGCCTCCACCCTCATTCGTCAGGAGCCCAGTTCATTGGGACCTATTCCGTCAAATCTTAACCGATAAAATTGATCTCAGGGTATCCCTCAAATTCCCTGAAAAACTGGATCAAGCTGTAAATACCTTTACTAACCTAATCCAATAAGGAGCCTGGACTTCATCTTCACCTCTCCCTTCCACAAAATACCGATGTAAGAATCCTTTACCTCAAGAACTCCTGGACCTGATTCAATACAAGCGACGTTCTAGGACTATCTGGCAGAGGACCAGGCGTCCTTATGATAGGAAACCTCATAATTATTATTGTAAGCTGGTTAACAATAAATTGACAACCTACAGATCCCAATCTTATATTTCCTCATTATCCACTTGTGACCATTCCCTCTGGGACGTAACTAAACAAATCCTTAAATACTAATATCTTCTCATCCTCTTCAACGTAATGATGGTTCCTGGACACATTCACGTTCACCCCTCATCCTGAACTTAATCCTACCCATACAGTTGGAGTTGAAGAATCCCTTTCCTCGCCGATTCAAATTCCTAATCGATAAACTTAAACCCTGAAAGGCTCCTTGATTCGATCTCCATACTTCCCAAATCCTTAAACAACTTCCCCAAAAGGCTATTATGTTCCTGACCTACATATATAACTGCATCCTCCGCACAACCCATTTTCCTCTAATGTGGAATCACTCAACCATTATACTTGTCCATAAACCGAGCGAACCTGTCAATCATTGCTCATCCTATATACCATTCAGCTTGCTTCTCCAAAATATTTGAGAAAATCCTTCTGAAACGCATCCTACCATTACTCCAATTCCACAAAATCCCATCTCACCATTTCGGTTTTCGCTGAGGCTACTCTACTGTTCACCTAGGTTTTCGAGTTGTTGACCACATATTTTATGAAAACAAGCAACATTGCACCGGTGCTTTTCTGGAGATAGCACAAGCATTTGACCGGGTATGCTTGCTTTTCAAACTAAAAACCCTATTACCCCAATCCCTATTTCTGACACAGTCAAGTACTTTCGTTTCCTCCTAGACAAAAGACTGACATGGAACCTCCATACTAGACTCAAACGACATGAACTCAATCGACGATATGAGCAGGTATATAGACTACTAAATAGGAAATCTCAACGGACAACAAACTACTAATTTACAGGACTATCTTTTAACCCATTTGGACCTACGGACATGAACTGTGAGGAACAGCAAAGTTTTCGAATATCAAATGTAATCAATCCTTTCGGTCTTAAGTCCTTAAAACAATAGTCGATGCCCCATATCACGTCACCAACAAAACCTTACAACATGACCTGAATATCCGAATATCCTTGGCACAATCGTTATCTAGTTCCAAACATTCCTACAACCATCCTCGTAAGTTAAAGCGGCAGTGGCCCAAAGATCTCATGTAAATATATCACTGGAGTGCTGGGATGTACATCACTTGATGTACTGTCCTTTAAAATGTACATGTGAGATGAATGATTTCTTCTAGCTGTAGCTACTAAGGTTCTCATAATTATTACAAAAAATCTTATTAGCTGCAATAATTTGCAAAATTCAGACCTCTCGAAAGTTGTAAATAAAAACGAGCTTAGATTTAAAATTTAGTTTGGTAAAAATCAGAGAAGTTAACTTTATATATATATTTTATATTAAATTATTTATTTATTGAGAAATAATACAATCTGATAAAATCGTGGGATCCTAAAATTGATAGTATCATGTCATTTCAAGAGTAGAAAACGCTGCAAATTATTACAAAAGGGTTTATTATTTTCAAATAAACATATTACGGTATAACTATATATATATATATATAATCATTATTTTTTTTTCTTTTTTTTTATTATTACAAAGGTTATCATTGAAAATAATAAACCAAAATCATAACAATAGACCCCTTCATTAAATATATCTGAAGAGTTTAAAATAATCAATACGCGATCTTAAATTTGATAGTGATTCCACGAGTAACAAAACATAATAATAGACCCCTATATAAAATATATCTGGAGAGTTTAAAATAAACGATTTTAAAATCGATAATACGAAAAAAGATACATCGCCTAAATAAATAATTAATATACCGCAAAATGGAAGAGGCTGTATTATTTGAGTACAGTACTCGTAGTTTTTTGTGAATATTTGTCCATCTCTAATCCATACAATCCAAAATTCTGAGGCGTCTGAAAAAAAGATGGCCCCGCGACGTTCTTGTTTAGAATGTTTTGGGTGTGGTACTAATGAGAATTTTCTATACATGGGTATTATAACATTGTTTAGTAATACTCACATTTACTTGATGTATCATTAATACAGTTGTAAATAACAATAAATTAAAAAAAAAAAAATGGACCTGGCTTGGGAATATGCCGAAAATCCTTACAAATAATGGGACATTAAGTCAATGATAGCGTTTCTTATTTTGAAGTGGACTAAGTGAAATTAATAGCATACTGCATTCAACAGTTCGTTCCTTCATCAAAAGGTACAAGAATAAAGAATGAATTGATGGACTCGGAACTGAAAAATCCTAAATTATGTAATGAAAAGTGTGATAGAGATTTGAACACTAAAATACTAAAGTACAAATTATTATCTAGATATTACTGTTTGTTTCCATATTTCATTACTGCAATATTTTATTATTACGATATTTTTTTTAAGCTTAAATAATTAAAGAATATATTACATACAAAAATCATTCACTTTTCATCACTCACCTTTTTGTTATACAACTTTTCATAAAGGATAAAATAATTGTATTTTATTAAAGTAAGTGGCTAGCGATACTTGACCAGTATTAGTTTTAATTATTATTATCATTTGAATTATTAATGTGATTATTTATTTATAATTTACCACCAGAAATTGTTCTTTGGTCTGTTGGTGGATTCTGTAAAATAAAATATAATAAAATAAAAATGAAATTTTGTCTAAATCCTTCAATATATTTTTTTTTCCTTTTCAAATTATTTTATTTAGAAATAATACTAATCTTGGGCAATGAATATTAATGCTATGAGAAGTAATTCATTCCTTATGTACAGTATATAAAAAAATAAAATAAAAATTAAAAAAACAATAAATAAAGAAATAAATAAATAATAATAACCTTTGTCACACCCAATACATATTAGAAACTCAATGTAACTCTTTAAGCTTTTTTTTTTTTTTTTTTTTTTTATTCTAACTTCATATAAAATTTCTTAAAATTAATTTTAACAACGGAGGTAAGTCAAAGTTATGTGTTGTGCACACCAGATTTTAATTCTTAACGATATACATATATTATTTAATTTGTTTTATAACATGAAAATATGGCTGTTAACTATAAACAATTATAAGGAAATAATTAAAGATGATTCAATCATGAGGGGTAAATTAAAGCTCGAGATTGATCTGCTAAATGAATTTCAGTTCTGATTGAGGCTCCCGAATATTGCGTCAACTAAGGAACGGGAAATTTAAGAGAAGATTAACAGAGGAGTCAACAGGATCTCCAAAATCTTCGTCCCATCTTCACACATTTTTAAATGAATTTGGGAATTTGTAATTATAATTATAGAATATGTATAGAGAGAATTAGTGGATGTAGTCATAGGAACACAAGTGAACGTAATTTTTTGTAATTTGGACCTTCATCAGGGCTAAAGAAACAACAGCAAAAAAATAAGACAATAACCAATAAAATAAAAATAAAATATATAATACAAACAGAATTATACAATGATAATTTCGGGATGAAAATATTTGAAGATTACGATAAGGAGTTTAACATTTAACAATTAAAATGTAATTTAAATAGAAAACAATAAAGATAGTAAATACACCGAATAAAACAGGACACGTTCTTATTTCTGTAGTTCTTTTTTTTTTTTTTTTTTTTTTTTTTTTTTTTTGTCTTCTCTTTTTTTCTTTCTATTTAAAAAATGATACTACAATACTTGGTTTCGGGGAACTCCTTTCAAGCCACAAGGTAAATTTTGATACAGTTTTCACCATTCTTTCTCAAGGTTTATAAATAAAATACATATCAATTTAGCTTTTCTTTAAGCGGAAAAAATAAGTTTTCTGTAACCAAGACATCAAAAAGTTATTCGTGAAATATAATTAGCTTAACGAAATTAAATATAATTATAATGATAAAGTATAATAAATAAAATAACTTAGACGTATAATATGCAAGGTCTTAGAAAAGTTAATATGCAATAAAATAAATTGTATAAGTTAATATAAAGTTGTTCTAAGTCCATAAACCTATGAACATATGTTATAGGTTAAGAGGGAGGTTATAATAGTTAAATTTATAGGATCGTGCAAGTTATATTCTTCCATTTAGTAAGCAAAATTTTAGAAGTAATATTACGTACCACATCGCATCTAAGTTATTAACATACGAGTGAATGGTAAGTTGTTATAAATCTATAAACTAACATTGATATCAATTATTTAAAATTAATACTATTCCATGAAAACTGATCTTTCACTTTAAAATAAAAGTTATAGTAATAAAATCAAATATTACTGAGAAATATTTTTACTGTTATCTTCATATTAAGATTTCTGTTATTTTACTGTGTTTTAGCAGCTCCTTGGCCAAAAACATTAATTAAGTATCATATTACATTTTCTAACCACCCTACGTTGATTAGAAAACAATTTCTGCTCAAGTAGGGACAGTACAATTCTCTCTATATATTGTATAATGGTACCATGATTTTTGGTTACCGCCAACTCCTTCTAAGCCACAGGGCGGATTTTGATACGGGTTTTACTCATAATTTAGAGCGTTCAGTGCAGAAGGTTTAAAGGTAAAATACATTGCAATTTAGTGTTCCTTTATACGTGAAAAATAAATTTTCTGTAACAAAGTTATCAAACAATTATTCCTGAAATACGAGTATGAGTAGTAATATAGACGTATAATATGCCGCTTGAAAGCGCAAGATTAAAAAAAAAGGGGAATATGCAAAAAAAGACCATATTTCCCGCTGTACACGCTCTAGGCCTTCAGATTTATACACAACGGCCCACCAATCTGCATATTTTGACCGATCGTTCCTTATCCGATCCTCAATCCTATGGAATTCTATTCCTCTTTCTATCCGCCACTCCAACTCTCTTCCTACAGTGAAATCCCGCTTAATAATTCATCTCATGACCATCCAGTCAAAACAAAATCGTAAATAAGACTCTATTTTATTTTATTCTCTAGATATTAGCGTATATCTGTTTTCGATTGATTTTTGTTGACTTGTTTATAAATAAATTATTACTCTAAGACTCTGAAGCCCAATTTATATATTATGTAAATGTTATTCTAAAGGGACTTGTCCCAGAATAATAAAAAAAATTATTTATTAAAAAGAAATCCTACAAGTTAATATAATAATGTTATAAGCTCATAAGCTTATAAACCTATGTTATTAGTAAAGAGGGAGGTTATGATGGTTTAATATTGCCACAATTGTACAGGATCCTGCAAGCTATATTCTTCCATTGAGTACGCTAGATTTGAGAAACTATATCACGCACCAAATTTTAACTAAGGTGTTAAAAATAAAGTTCTTTTAAATCCATATTTATTGTTTCAACTTTTAAACCATGTCTTGAAAACAGACCTTTGTCTATAAAATAAATGGGATTACTGTCTAAACTAAATTAAATCTTAAAAACTTATTTTGAATAGTTTATTTTAAATATAAGATTGTAAATAATCTAGTAGGACAGGAATCTTTGTTATTTGTGTAGTTTTTGATAATTAGTTCGGCCTCCACTGAGTCACACCAGTGACGCGGCTGAGAGCGAAGGTCTAGGATTTCTTGGATTCCGCTTTTTCCTCCACAAGTAAAGGGAAAAGCCCAGTCTGGGGTCCCTATAGCACTTTTATATTTTGTATATAGTTATGTTTGTTTATTTGCAAACTTTTATTTATCTCAATTATAGTTTAATATTTTGATTTGTTTTGTTTTTATATTTATTATTATTTAATTCTATATATATATATATATATATATATATATATATATATATATATATATATATATCATTTATTTGTAATTATCTCAATTATATGTTGTTGTTTGTTTTCTTATTTTGTATATATATTATATTTTATTTAATTTGACTTTATCATTGTATACTGTATATATTGTGTGAATGGGATCTTATATCACTATTACTAATGTTCATATAGAAACAAATTGTAATATATCTCAATAAATAAAAAAAAAAGTTTTTGATAACATACACTGCAATCAAGCTTTCTTCATATGGGTAGCTTACATTTTTGGTTAATTATGTTTCACATTGAAATAAAAAACAAACAAACTGAACCAATTTTGATTTTTGTCGATGATTTAATATAATAATGAATACAAGTTGTAAAATAAACATATGTTCTTGTTATTTTCGTTACAATGAACGGAAGCGATGAACTCCGAATCGGTCATACAGTGCTTAAATGACACCTCATTCAAAATGCAGCCGTGGCGGCTCTACTAGTTTTCATAGAAATTAGATTACTAGAAGTTGAGTAACTATGAAAAAAAAAATTAATACCATGAGAAGGCTAAAATCATTACCCCATTGATTTACAGATCATTTACAGTAGGCTGAGAAAATGTTTCTTCTTTACTAACTCTTGTTCATAAGACGAGCAATTTTATTTTAAAAATACTTTTTTAAAAGCGCTAATTACTTTTTTTCTGTAAATAAGAAGAAGGGTTATCTCTTAATTAGATTAGCTGTAAATGTTTGAATAAAGAGTTTTTTTTTTCTTTTTTATCCTTTTATTAAAGAGGAAACAGAGGTAGAAAGGAATAAATAAGAGTGGGGTAAGATAAGCTGGCAATATAAATAACCTTTAAGGGGACTTAGAGAATAGCCCAACTTAATGAGGCAACTTTGTGCCTCGAAAATAAAACACTAGGAAGGATGTAGTTTTAAATATACAAGCAATATCTCATCTACAACGATCTTTGAAATGGAGTTTTATTATCAAGTAATCATTATATTTTATAGCATATCCTTATGCTAGTCATTTATTACAAATAATAGATACCCGTTATTCACTATTGTATTATCCTTAAGTGTATGTAAGTTTTGATTTAACAAACGAGTTTAGTGCGCACACCACAAAAATTTTACTTGCCTCTCAACATAAAATAAAAATTAAATGAAATAATAAGTCAATATAAATTATAATCTACAATGGTGCCTAAGCTAAAGCTTTATTATCACTCTCTATAAAATTATAAGACTTGATATGTTATATAAAAATGTTTTTCTCAAATTTGAGGTTGTGAAAACAAAATTAGAACTCTTATTTTCCAAGAAAAAAATAACTTCAAACTGAAAAAACATTTCTCCTCCAATTTGTCTAGCTCCATTTGATGCATAATCATTTACTCAAATAGTATATTAAATAACGTTAAAATTAATAAAAGATACAAATGAAAATATATAATAAGTTTTGTCATGTATTATTAAAGTCAATATTTATCACATATATGCGGAAGATTAATTTTTGAGAATGTGGGTAAATAAATGTAGTTTGATAGTCGTTAGGGGTGACATTTTACGAAAGGAAGTAGGTAAAGTGTGCTAGCACTGATGATGAAGGACTTTTTAATGGATGCAGCTCTATGGGAGGTTAAGATCGGTAGGTGTGCATGTAAGAGCGCCGGGTTAGGTCATAGGTATAGGAAGGTGCCAAGTAGGTATTCTCTTCGGGATTCGGGATAGAGCACCTTTGACCAGAATACGAGAGAGAAACGTGTACATATACTTAAATCTTATAAAACTATATACATACATACATACATATATATATATATATATATATATATATATATATATAATATATTATATATATATATATTTCCTATAAACATTATTGACATTATATACAACAAATTTGAGAATAAAAATACTTTGAGAAAAATTATGCAAAACATGGTCTGAACAGATAAAAAAATAAAATAAAAGTAATAAATAAATAATGACAAGAGTGAAAGAGAGAGAATGAACTAAGGAAGAGGTGAGAGTTGAAATGAGAATTAAAATGTTTACAAAGCTTTAATAAATCGATTTTATTTTAAGCGATGAATATGAAGGAAGTCCATTAATGACAAACGTCTAAACTTCAGTTATTCATAACTTTAACATTGTGTATAAAAACATAGAAGTTAAAAAATGAAAGGTTAATATAAAATGTTTGATAGGAGGAGAATAATAAATCGTTGATTACGAATAATTAATCCTTTCTTAGTTTAAGGTAGATACGTACACCTGAAATGTTGATGCCTTACCATCCAATTTAAACGATGTTGATAAATATTTTGATCAAAATCACCATACAAATAAATTGGAAACATCTAAGCAGTGAAAGTTTAGTAAATATCAGATTTATGAAAATATGAGAATAAATTAATTGAAAGCTTAACAAATAGCTGATGTATTTTACCGTTTATTATTGCATAATATTTTTTAAAATTTCAACTATGGCTTTTCGTCCATAAGATGGTTGTAAAAACTGGAAAAAAACAAAACATGAAGTGTATTTACTTAGTCTAAATAAGTAATTGGTGTTTAACCTTATTTACGATAACTCTCATTATCAGAGGTATTTTCTTTGTTTGAGAACTATTTGAATTTTCAATTTATAAAAAGTACAAAAGTAATATAAGATATCATAACGGTAAAAAACAAACAGGACTTGGCAATAAGAAAGACATTATAAAATCTTCAAACTTAATTTATTTTTTATATCTTTGTTTTTCAAAATAATCATATATATATATATTTGATTGGAAGACAGTAATTGAGAAAACTCTCTATATTGACGTAAAGAAATATTAGGTAGATTTTATCCTCATTTAAATAGTATTACGGGACTTAAATATTTTTCTTGTTTTTATTTCTTCTCCTAAAGTGTATTTTATTTTATTAATTTTTAATAATTTACAACTTCATTTTGTCAGTAGTAGTGCAAAAATGTGAAAATATAAAATTAAAAGTACATACTACATAAATGCTTAAATAAATAAATAGATACTTATTAAGGTAAGGTTTTATTTCTGACCACATGTAAGGGAAGAAATATGGATATATAATAATATATCTTTAGAGAATGTAGGAGAAAAAAAAAAAAAAAATCTTCGATCAAAACTTAATAAAATTATTTCATATTCAGCTTTAAGTTCATCTTTAAATAATTTGAACGAGGGATCTGAATAAATTACTACCGAAACCTAAGTTATTTATAATACAAAAAAAAAATACCTTACAGTGGAATTACTGCATAAATCCAATTAATTTTCTTCACACAAAAATAGTAAATAGTAATAGATGAAATAGGCGATAATGAACTAGCATGGGCACTTCTATGGCGGGGACCTTAAATAGCACTGCAGCGGGACTCTTGGCAGAAACCTCACAAGTTAATCCTAATAAAGAGATTCAGACTTTAAAGGTTTTAAAGCACCCAGAGCTAGTTTTGTTTATAATGGAGTTACTCAATAGTTTTTATGCAAATATAATTATGTAAGTTTTTAGTTTAAAAAAAAAAAAAACAAAAAAAAAACGACCTAAATATATCTTTACAGAGAACATTAATTTAGTTAAACAATTCAATTTTAGGTTATACATGAATGCGTTCAATATAACATTATATGAAATATATAGTAAGGGAAAGTGCAATACTTAGATCGTGAAAATTTTTGAATCAGATTCCAACGGAAATACACATTTTAGGGTCATCTAGGTTTAAACAACAAAGTAGCGCAAAAAGGACTTAGTGTGTGTGTTAAGTCTAGCACCAAACTGAAATTTTATATTTTGAAAGCGTATAAGCGAGATATGTTACACTAAATCGGCTACTTTACACTATGCATTTTTTACCTTTTTACGATAATGTAAAAAAAAAAATAAATAAAAAGCTCTAAAGATTTTAATTGAACTAGCTGCATCGATATTTAATTTAATGGAATTTAAACATGTACGTTTCGTTCAAATTGAAATAGTCTGACTGGATTCAATTGAAGTTTTTTTTTTTTTTTTCTGTAAAGTATCTTAATTTTTATTGACTTAAAAATATTAAACATATCTTCTTATAAAATATTGATATAAAACGGGTTTGAATGAATTTAAGATGAAGAAAATGAATTTGAGAAACAACTATAAGGAAACAGAGCAAACATATTTGTTTTTATATTTTTTTTTTATTGTGAACCTAAACATAGTAATAAACAATGCGGAAGCTAAATATTTTAGAAAAAAAGGTCATCTTATACACAAATTTGTGGAAGTTAATGTAAAGTGGCGAATGGGACACAAACGTAGGAGTTTGTTATTCATAACAATTGTATACTATTATATTATTAATTCTAAAACATATATTTCCAGCGAAACTGAATGTAACAATATAAAAAAATTGAACTTTTAATTCATTTGTAAGTTAAGTTGATTTCGACAACCGTTAGTTCATTTTCGCTATTCATGTTTTAAGCATCCTCATACAAGACTGAAAGGAGAAGAAACTGTAGGTAGATAAAAATCACTACACTTAAACCGTTATTAGCTTGACAAACGTTCAAAAGCTCACTTTCCGCACTATTATCAATTTGGACATATGAAATCGAAGTTAGGGACTCAACTAAAGCACCTAATGCCCCCCGCAGCAGACCGGACCATCTAATGTCCCCCGCAGCAGACCGGACCGGACCGGACTGCTTTACTTTTTCTTCCTGAGTTACGAACAAGGAGAGGATCTCAAATGTGTATCACCGATTCACATGAATTTTTTTAAGATAAAACCAGACATTAAACAACTGGATTCGGCAAAATATTAGGGCCAACGCTTTCAATATCAATGATTCTAGTGAAGATAGAAAAATGGGTTTGGTGTCAAAATTACCCAGTGTCACAGCGGAATAATTAAAAAAAAAAAGAAGCTATTTAATTATTTAAGTTTTATGCTTCGTAATAACCCTAAAAGTATAAATAGCATCTTGAAAGCAGCACTTTTAATCTTAAAAACTGTGCTCAGATTGATTCCTTTTTAGGAATGAGGAACACTGTTTTTAAGAAACCTTATTAAAAACTTGACGAGTTTTTTTGTTTTTTTAAAAATATTTGTAGGGTTATTATTAAGCATAAAACCTAAATATTTTAATGGCTTATTTTTTTAAACATCCCGCTTTGTAATAGGGTAATTTTGACACTTAACTTCTACCTTCACTAGAACCCGAGATATTATTTAAAATGTTTATTTCGCTCTCAAACTTTCCCTGGGGAGCGTTGACCCCTAATATTTTGTAGTGTCTAATAGTTAAATGACTAGTTTTTCCTGAAAATGTTTTATTGAAATCGGTGAGGCACAGTTGGGATCCACTCCTGTTAGCCCAGTAAGCATGCGATACAAGAAACTGATTATTTAAAGTTTAAGGTTCAACTTGTCGTATGTGATAAACGAAATTACATCTATACATTGAGTGTTTAACGCCTTACTTTGAACTCTGAAGATCTATAAAATGTTAAAGTACACAAGCTTAAAGTGTTATATTGTATCTGAAATAATTTTAAGCTAACTGTAAATAAAATAAACACATCGAGCGGAAAGGGTTTAAAATGATGTTAGGTGCCAGAACTGAGAAACGATAGCCAGTAATGCTCTCTGTTAAAATAAATTAAAAACAAATAATAATTAAAAAAAATGCTACTAAGAACAATATTTATATTTTTATAAAGTGTAAATGTCACCTTGTTACAAAAAACAGTTAAAAGATACAGAGAAAGTAAAAAAGGGAATAAGGAAAAAATAATTGAGTAATCTATTTTCGAAAAGGAGGAAAGGTGCGGTATGTAGGCTAACACCAACGAAAATAAATCCTTTTAGAGAATTACTCTTTCTTTACCAAGTGACCAAGCACTAAAGGTAATGGAGAAATAAGCGAATTTTCTTATGTTTACAACCAACTTAATAGTTTTTGTAGACATATTTATACTTAAAACTATATTATTGAATAAGACTAAATAAAAAATGTGAGTACAACAGATGTAGAGAAACTACCGTTTGGCAGAACTCCGAGAATATTATAAACTAGAGGGTCTCGGGGTGATCTTTTTTTTAGAAACATCGAACGGATCAGAACACACGTTAAGCTGTCAAATTCTGTTACATTCCATGTATAATGTAATAATAGTTCTTTATCAATTGTAATAAAATTTATAAATTAAGCATAATTTATCTCATATATTAGTGATAACACACACACTCATACACACACACACACACACACATATATATATATATATATATATATATATATATATATATATATATATATATATAAATTAAGCATTAATTATTTCTCGTGTTAATCTCATATAATAAGTAAAAACACTCACAAACATACATAGATGTATATATATATATATATATATATATATATATATATATATTGCTACGGTCAAGACAATGACGGGTGGACCACGCCTGGAGGGGCCTAGATGAGGCTAGAGACTTCTGGACCTGGACAGTCCTCGAAGTGCCTGGAACGGCCCACCCGCCTTACCTGCGCCCGGGTCTAGAAGATTCGGCGGTGGTACAAATACCGGTCCCCTAAGCCTGGGTGAGTCAGTCTTAATCCGGCTCAACAAGCATCTGTGATGTATCAGTGAACAGTGACAGTGAACCGTTCGTGACAGTGTAGTGAAACTGTGTGTCAGTATTGTGATAACCGGTCGGTGGGAAATTAGAAGACTGTAGTTTATATATAACTTATAGTTGTAAGTTTTAGAATAAATCTAGCATATTGTATAAATTTACGTAAGTAGTTTATGTGTTAGGAATACCTGATTTTATATGTCGACTGTTTAGTAGTTAAGCTGGTAATTCAATTATTATTGTAACTATAGTGGTTAGTAATCCCTTTGTATTTGTACATTCTGTATTTAATAAATATTTGTAATTTGTAAACTGGAGTAGTTCATTTCTCACACCCCGTAGCCCGTAACAATTTGGTGTCAGAAGTGGGATCATTGTAAATGGTTATAATTTTGGTTTTCTTGTTTTTGTAATTATTGGGCTACTGTGTGGAAAATGACTTCTCAGAGTGTTAGACTGAATGATTTAAAAGTTGCAGACTTAAGACGGGAGTTAGAAGAACGAGATCTGGATACTTCCGGAACGAAATCAGTACTGCAACAACGCTTGCGCCAATTTTTTGTTGATTCAGGGGAAAATCCAGACGAGATTACGTTTGAAAATGATTTCAGTAAGTTGTCTGCAACTTTTAAAACTGAATTAGGCACTGTTAAAAATGAGTTAAGTAATGAGTTAAGTACTGTTAAAAATGAGTTAGGTAATGTAGAAAAGAAGTTAGGTAATGAATTAAGTACTGTTAAAAATACATTGGAGTCTAAGTTAGGCAATTTAGAAACTAAGTTAATGGAAAGTGTAGATAATAAGTTAGCTGATGTAGAATCTAGATTAGGAGAAAAAGTCGATTCAGTAGAAAATGAACTTAGGGTAAGAATAGAAGCTCTAGAAGAACGTATGAGCAACCCACCGACAATCGACACCGACCAACCCTCTGAGAGAAGCCCTCTCAACACCATTCCCTCCGCCAATGCTGGGATGCCACCAACGCACAACACCATCCCATTGTTCGACGGGAAGACGCCGTGGGAGGACTACATGACTCTCTTCGAGACAGCGGCTTCGATCCACGGGTGGTCAAAGGAGACGCAAGCATCAGCGTTGTGCCTAGCCTTGCGTGGAGACGCCTTAGGAGTGCTACAGGGGATGCCCATGTCGGAGCGGTGCAACTACGGTGAGCTGATGAGAAGACTGGAGATGCGTTTCGGCCATCGCCACATGGACCAACTATACCGTTCCCAGTTAAAGAACAGGGTCCAGAAGACCAACGAGACGCTGCAGGAATTTTAAGCAGATATCGCCCGGCTAGTGAGGAATGCCTACCCAACGGTCACCGACGACGTCTACGAGAGCTTGGCTATCGACAAATTCCTGGATGGACTTCGAGACCCGGAAACCCAACAGGCAGTGAAACTCGCACGCCCTAAGACTTTGAGCGATGCATTGTCGCAGGCCATGGAATTCGAGGCTGTCAGGCAGTCAGTCCGTGGACATGCACGAGTTCGAGCGGCAGAAGCGGAGCATAACGCGGCCCCCACCATCGAGGGCATAGTAACAAAGGTTTTGGAAGCCCTCAGGACACGCAAAAATGAGATACGCTGTTGGAGCTGCGGTCAACTTGGACACCCCAGAAGCAAGTGTCCTACCAGGAAGCCGGAAAAAGCCACAGGAAAACTAAGGAGGGTTGATGGGAAGGGGCAACTGTCAACCCGTAGCATCGAAGGCCCCAGGGTCGCCGTGAGAATCGCGACAATAGGGAGCAAGACAAATAGTTTTTATGTGGATGGAATGGTGAACGGGCAGCTGCGGAGTTTTCTGCTGGATACCGGCGCAACCATGACAATACTGAACCCGAAGGCAGTTAACGCTAAGAAGATATCACCTACCACTTGGGCGTTACGGACAGCCACAGGACAGCCAGCCGAGGTCTACGGGGAGACAGTTGCCACTTTCATCATCGGGGGCCAACGTCTAGAGCACCGCGTTCTCGTGGCGAAAATAGACGAGGAAGTCATCTTCGGCATGGACTTGATGATTAAATACGGGATCAAGCTGGACATGTCGAGAGGTGTGATGACGCTGGGAGACGAAGAGGTCATCCTTCGGCAGGGAAAGGACCTCTATGCACGAGTACTCCTACTAGAAGACACCACTTTACCTGCACGGAGTCAAATTCTGACGCATGGGACGATCAATGGACGACTACCGGAGGGTCAATGTCTTCTACTTGAACCTGGGAAGCACGAGGAGCAGGAAGTCGGACGCGGTGTTCTGGTTGCAAGGTCTCTCATCAAGGTCGGACATACCACCCCAATCCGACTGATGAATCTGAACAGCTTCCCGGTGACACTAAAGAGAGGAACACCAGTCGGAGAATGTACGGCAGCTACCTCAGTAGTCCGACAGCTACAACGCAACCCCACCGAGCAACGAGGACTACCCGAAGAATTAAAAGGATTCGTGGAGGAATCATGCAGAGAACTTTCGCCTGAACAGAGCGAAATCGTGAAGAGATTGATTACCCGATGGCAGGACATTTTCGAGATCAGTTCAGGACCACGGGGTAGAACGAACATCGTCCAGCACAAAATTGACACCGGGGATACAAAGCCCATCCGACAGATCCCGAGGAGGCTGCCGCTAGCTAAACGAAAGGATGCCGAGGAGATTATTAAGGATATGGCGAATGATGGTGTCATCGAGTCCTCGAGTAGCCCATGGATGTCTCCTGTCGTACTGGTGAAAAAGAAAGATGGGACGACAAGATTCTGCGTAGATTACCGTCTTTTGAACAACGCCACGAAGAAGGACAGTTACCCACTCCCAAGGATTGACGACACGCTGGACACACTAGAGGGTTGCAAACTATTTTCTACCTTGGATCTCCGCAGTGGATATTGGCAGGTTGGATTGGCACCGGAAGATAAAGAGAATGGAAGCTATCAGGCCAAAGGAGACCAAGCTGGCAGGATGTTGCTCCAATGTCGGAAAGTATAAAAACCTATTGGGCTCAATGGGACTCCATTCTACTGGACAAAGGTCTGCTGAAACGAGCATTGGAGAACACGGAGGGAGATCAGCGGAGACTACAGCTCATCGTACCAAAGATTAAAGTGCCCGAAGTACTGAGGGAACTACATGATGGAGCATCTGGTGGCCACCTTGGAGTTCACCGGACATTAGAAAAGGTTCGTGAACGCTTTTACTGGGCAAACCTCAAGGACGATGTGTTAGATTGGTGCCGGCGGTGTGCAACTTGTGCCGCCTCTAATGGACCGATAAGGAAAAAGAAGGCACCTATGAAGAAATACAACGTAGGAGCACCATTCGAGAGAATAGCGGTAGACATCGCTGGCCCTTTTCCTGTGACAGATAATGGCAACCGATATATTCTCGTGGCCATGGATTATTTTTCAAAGTGGGTGGAAGCTTACGCCCTTCCGAATCAGGAGGCCACCACGGTTGCAGATGTTCTCGTGAAGCAGCTCGTCAGTCGGTTTGGGGTGCCCATGGAACTTCACGCTGACCAAGGAAGAAACTTTGAGTCGGCAGTCTTCACCAGGATGTGCGAGGCTCTAGGAATACGAAAGACCAGGACGACGCCTCTTCACCCTCAGTCCGATGGCATGGTAGAGCGCATGAACAGGACAATGGGTCGATATTTGGCCAAGGTAGTTTCTGACCATCAGCGAGACTGGGACCAATATCTTCATCTGTTCCTGCTAGCCTATCGTAGTTCAGTCAATGAAACGACAGGGCAGACCCCCGCCAATGTCGTGTTCGGCAGAGAACTACGCTTGCCTTGCGATCTGAAATTCGGTTTCAGGCCTGATGAGGAAGTCGCCGGAGAAGACTACGTCACGAACCTACGGAAGCGAATGAACACTATTCACGAGAAGGTTCGCACAAACATCCAGGGAGCATGTGACAGAATGAAGGAGCGTTACGACATCAAGGCAGAGAAAGGTGGCTTCCAACCTGGAGACTTGGTCTGGCTACACGATCCTCGAAGAAGGCAAGGCTACTCACCGAAACTTCAAAACTCCTGGGACGGACCGTATGAGGTCATCAAGAGGATCAATGATGTCATCTATAGGATCAGGAAGCAGCCCAAAGGAAAACCCAAGGTATTCCATTTCAACCGATTGGCCCCATACAAGGGAAACCATGGCCCTACAGAGGAACAGCAAGTCAGGAACCTCACCGACAAGTACCTAATTCCCCATCCTAAGGCGCCAGACTCCCGTAGGGTAACGCAGACAGTTTACAGAGACTTATTCTCGTTACCGGTAGACTATGCTCTAGCACATTGCGTCGCCGAACATCTGAGGAATTCCCGGGGGATTGCGACGGTCTTCAGGAAGAAGTTCGCTGGAATTGAAGAGCTGAAACGCCAGGGACCAAGAGTTGGGAAGGCTCTCCATCAAGAGCATGAAGGCCGGCACCTGTTTTACTTGGTTACCAAGAGTTCATCAGAGCAGAAGCCGACATACGACACACTGCGCCGGAGTCTTGACGACCTGCGGAGAAAGCTTCTGGAACTGCGAGTTACCAAGCTCGCCATCCCGAAGTTGGGTTGTGGATACGATGGCCTGGAGTGGAGGATTGTCAGGAACATTGTAGAAGAGACGTTCGCCAACTCTGGAGTCATCATAATGGTATGCACGTTCAACCCCTGGAAAGACAAAACACCTACATCGGAGGAAGATCAGCATCGCTCAGCTTCTGCAATCTGTGCTCTGGGGCAGAGCACGTCTAAGGAGGGGGTAGTGCTACGGTCAAGACAATGACGGGTGGACCACGCCTGGAGGGGCCTAGATGAGGCTAGAGACTTCTGGACCTGGACAGTCCTCGAAGTGCCTGGAACGGCACCCGCCTTACCTGCGCCCGGGTCTAGAAGATTCGGCGGTGGTACAAATACCGGTCCCCTAAGCCTGGGTGAGTCAGTCTTAATCCGGCTCAACAAGCATCTGTGATGTATCAGTGAACAGTGACAGTGAACCGTTCGTGACAGTGTGACAGTGTAGTGAAACTGTGTGTCAGTATTGTGATAACCGGTCGGTGGGAAATTAGAAGACTGTAGTTTATATATAACTTATAGTTGTAAGTTTTAGAATAAATCTAGCATATTGTATAAATTTACGTAAGTAGTTTATTTGTTAGGAATACCTGATTTTATATGTCGACTGTTTAGTAGTTAAGCTGGTAATTCAATTATTATTGTAACTATAGTGGTTAGTAATCCCTTTGTATTTGTACATTCTGTATTTAATAAATATTTGTAATTTGTAAACTGGAGTAGTTCATTTCTCACACCCCGTAGCCCGTAACAATATTATATATATATATATATATATATATATATATATATATATATATATATATATATATAATAATATAATATAATATCATATTATAATATTATAATATAATATAATATATAATAACAATAATAAATTCTTTATTTATTCTGGGAGAAGTCCCTTCATAATAATATTACAGAAAACTTATATTAGAACTTCAGTGTCTTAGAGTAAAAACACAACAGCAACAGAAATAACAAATAAAATGAATAATAGTTATAAATTAATAGGTATGTTCTTATTGGGTTGATGCAAAATTAATGCAGGTTTTTAGTAGGTATTGTAAATACGCCATATCTTTACTTTAACCATATATATTTAATCAAAATAATTTCCATCTGAATCAATGCACTTTTGCCAACGTTCAACAAGCTTTCTTATTCCACCAGAAAAAAAAATCCGAATCCCTGGACTCAATGAAATCACGAAAAGAATTTTCAATGTCGTCCTGGTTTTGAAAATTTTTCTCCCTCAAAAAGTTGTCCAGATGCCTGAAAAAGTGGAAGTCTGTAGGAGAGAGGTCAGGTGAATAAGGCGGATGTTGGAGAACTTCGTAGCCCAAGTCGTGCAGTCGTCGAAGCGTTGGTTGTGCAACGTGTGGTCTGGCGTTATCGTGGAGCAGGATCGGCCCCTTCCGATTCATCAATGCTGGGCAAAGACGTTGCAATTTTTGAGTTCCGAGTTCCGCCGCCATTTCTCGTGTGGTTTTGGTTGGGTCTTCTTCCACTTTTGACCTCAGCTGGTCGTTGTCCAGAGCAAGATGACGGCCCCGACCTTCCTTGTCTTCGAGGTCGAAATCTCCTCTGCGAAACTTCTGGAACCAACACTGCACCGTGCACTCATTAATAGCCCCCTGACCCCACACTTCATTAATATTACGAGCCGTTTGCGCAGCGCTGCGCCCTAATTTAAATTCGTAAAAATAAATTTGACGAAAATCGCACTTTGACATTTTCGATTCAAGACCTTTGAACACACTGAACAAAACGATTTTACTAAACAAATTTATGGTGAAAGAGAGGGTATTAGATAAGGTTTGTTTTGGTATAATAATGATCAATGTTAGGATTAGCTTTGTGTGGAATTAAGATATTGCAATAGAGGAAACCTGCATTAATTTTGCATCAACCCAATATAATAATTAAGAAAAACAAATTAGACAAAAATTAAAAAATATGTTCATAAATACAGTGTAAAATAAACTTATAATGCTTATGAAAACGTGTGAAATAAAATTCATCTAACTTTAAATACGATACAAAATAAAATATGATATATAATCGTTTATCTCTGCCATTTGCCGATTTTTATTGAAATTTGCAAATTAGTTGGGGTTATTTGAAAATTTGATAGACAGGAAGTGTTTGTACACTCGGGATTTGAAGGTCGGAAGAGTTTTGGAATGAGGGGTATAAGAAGGAATTAAATTCCATACGGACGAGGATCGGATAAGGAAAGATCTGTCGAAACCTGCGGTTCGATGAAGCGTTATATACATGTCCGAAGGTCGCGAACGAATGTTGCGGGAGTGGACGAAGGATTTAAAAGAAAATTATTGGAAATATACAATAGACGTTGGGATTGGAGAACTTGAAAGAGAATGGATGCCAGGAAGTACTTAGAACGGTAGGAAGTGTAAAGTCACTTTAACTCCTCGTTGAATCAGGCTGTTAAATAATCGTTTTAGTTTAGCTTCAAGATCCCCATAGACACACCCATACACCGCCCAGCAGTATTCAAAGTGGGGGAATATTAGCGGACAAAGCAACAGCCTGTGGGTTTCAAATGGAAGAAGGTGACAATGGTAATTTAGAATTTTTAAGATGGAAATTGTGCTTCGAGAAAATTTGGGGACGTGGTTTTTTGTTATGTATAATTAAAACTAATTGACTATTTAATATAATTGAAACCTTGATATCATTTAACCATTTTTGTAACCTTGTTGTAACCTTTTTAATATAATATACTCTCTGTTCCTGCTCCAAGCCATGTGAACGTTTTCAATTACTTTATTACCGTTTTCCCCATGATTTATCAAAACATATCAATTGGCGACGAGAAAAAACTTATTAAACTATCTGAGTTTCAAGTTCGCGAGTGCTATTTTCACCGCTATTGCTACTGCTAAACTATTTTTAACGTGTGTGCTTTTCGTTAGTACTTTTTCGTTGTTTTATCGGTTTTTTGTTTTATTTATCGTTCGGGTTAAGTATCAAGATCATCAAGAATGGATGCACAACAATTTCAAGAATTCATGGGTGTGCTTCAAAGTTCTCAAACATCAAGTAAACAAGACCCTAAGTCAGATACGAACAACCTCTTTTAGCCAAAGCCACTGCACTAGAGATCGTTCATATTGAGCAGTCAAAGCAGTCTAATACAGGTACTTCATTTTTCTCCAGTGACACGACCTCTTATCTGGGTCATCAAATCATCCACAAAAGGATAGGAAATCTTAATTTCGAAGAAAATCACAAGACCGCTCGTCCAACCGTCCTGATTCTCGTAATAAATTTTATTCAGGAGCCAAAAATAGATCCCACAGCCGAGGTAAAATAGATTATAAAGCATTAAGGATTCAAGACCAATGTACAAGGTGTCCTAGAAATAATCATAGACAAGCAGACTGTCGCGTTGATTATGATTAAGTTCATTGCACGTCATGTAACCGCAAGGGACACGTTTCACGAGTTTGTGTCACCACCCTGTCAAAAAATAAGAAACCTATTTACACATCATCTGCAAATGCAATTTCTCACATCAACGCTAAACATCAATACGCCATTTCATATCTTATAGACCTTTTCGAAGTAAACCCCGACTCCGATAAATATATCGTCACCGTCCAAATCAAACCCCAGCTCATGGAGGTAGATTCAAGAGCAAGATTTTCTCTCCTAAACGAGGATGATTCTAGGAAATCGAATTTGGGACTAGAAATCCAACCAACAAATACCATTTTTCGAGCGTACTCAGGCAACGAAATTCTCCCAAGAGGAAAAGTTGAGGTAACAGTCATATATAAAGGTAGAAATGCGCGTGGTGATCTGTAGGTTGTTCCTTCTGGCCACACAGCATTGCTTGGGCGTCAATGGATTAGAGATTTAATGATTGAATTGAGAGAAATTGAAAATGAAATGAAAAAACTTCTTTATTATCCTGGGACTAAAGTCCCTTAAGAATAAAATAAAATACATAATTGATGACCGGAACAGTGTGGTCATGATTTAGAATAACAAAATACTAAACTAAAAAATAATTAAGGTAGTAATATATGTACATATTTACAAGTCAGACTTTCGGAATAAGAAAAAAAAAAAAAAAAAAAAACAGTAATAGCTGGTTCATCAATGATAATTTGAGTAATACAAACACATAAAAAAAAAAAATAATAATAATAATAATTGGTATTTATAGCATCTGCAGTTTGAAGTTATTGTCTGTTTGACTGGGTAAGGAGAAGGTGGTTGAAAAGTAGCGATTTGAAGGAGGAAGCAGTACTTGCATGACGGATCTCAGGAGGAATAGAATTCCAAAGAGTGGTTGCTTTGGCTAGAAAGGACTTGTCAAAGGCAGCAGTACGGTGAGGAGGAGGGTAGAGGTCAGAAAGACGGGATCTAGTAGAACGGGACTGAATTGATGATTTAAATTGAAGGGATTGGAAGATGTAGCTGGGACGATGAGTTCTGATAACCTGGTAGAGGAAGGAGGCTAGGAAATACTGGCATCTGTAACGAGGATGAAGCCACCTTAACTCGGTGTAATACTGAGTTATATGCGTGTCTCTGGTGATTCCGAATACAAACCGTATTGCACAGTTCATAATACGCTTAAGTTTTGCTTCGAGCTCACCTGAAAGTCCGCTGTACACCTCGCATCCGTAGTCAAAGTGGGGAAAGACAAGGGAAGAAACAAGGAGTTTACGAATATTGAATGGTAGGAGGTGATGGAGGCGACGGAATTGCTTTAGGGTTGTTATGGTTCGGCGGGATATTTGGGAGATGTGCGGTTTCCAAGAGAGAGTTTGATCAAGAGTAATACCTAAGTTCTTGACAGATGAATGGAAAGAGATAGGAGTATTGTTTAGGAAAAGGTTGGGGGAACTGGGAAAGGATTTAAGGAGAGCAGGTGATGCTATCAGGATGGCTTTTGTTTTTTCAGCGCTTAGCAGGAGTTTGTTGCTGTTTGACCAAGCACTTATATTATTTATGTCCTCCTGAAGTTTAGAGATAGCATCAGGAAATTCATTTAGGGTAAAGGAATATAAATCTGAATATCGTCGGCATAGAGGTGGTATTGGGAGTGCTTGATGGAGAGCGGAAGATCATTTATGAATATGGAGAAAAGGGTAGGAGATAACGAGGAACCTTGGGGTACACCTTTTGTTAGTGGCAGTGAGTCGGAGCGGGGTTTATTGGGAACTACAACATACTGGGAACGGCCGGTAAGGAATGATTGAAACCATTGAAGAGCGCCTGTGGATACTGGGAGTCTATGGAGTTTGGTTAAGAGGATATTATGGTCCACAGAATCGAAGGCTTTGGAAAAATCAAGCAAAACAAGGATAGTTATTTTGTGCTGATCTATGGCCTTGTAGAGATCTTGGGAAATGTGGGAGAGAGCAGAGTGAGTTGAATAGCCAGGCCGAAAACCAGAATGGAGGGGGTTCAAAAGGTTATTTTGCTCGAGGTAGAGGGATAACTGAGATTGGACCAGACGCTCTAAAGGTTTAGAAAGGTTTGAAAGGAGAGAAATTGGGCGAAAGTCATTAGGAGATACCGGATTTGAGTTTTTCATCAGTGGACGGACCAGAGCGGTTTTCCAGGAAGTTGGGAAGGTTGCACTGTCTAGAGAAAAGTTATAGATATGATATAATATTGGAAGGATGGAAGGAAGCGAGGCTTTGATTAGTTTTACTGGGATATTGTCAGGTCCGTAGTCATTGGTTTGGGATTTACGAATAGAATTAAAGAGGTCCTCAGGGGTGATATGGGAAAAAAAGAATGAATCCGGATTGAAATGGTGCATAGGAGCAGGCATCGGCGTCTGACATGATAAATGAGAGGAGCAGGAAGCAAAGTGGGTGTTAAGATCATCAGCGGAAATAGGAATAGGTTGGTTATGGGTGTGTTTTCCTAAGGATAGTTTACGCAGGATTGTCCATTTGGTTTTGGAGTCGGAAGCACAAGATAAGGATTGCTGAAAATATTGGGATTTAGCTTGGCGTATCATGGATTGGGTACTGTTTCTGAGATGTTTGAAGGTGGAGTAATCACGGTCGCCTTGCAGCATCCCTGTGCCTCATACATTCCCTAATTTCTGGCGTTAACCAAGGAGCAGGAGGGTGTCGGATTTTCTTTGTGATAAGGGGAGCATGGTTGTCTAGGATATTATGGAGATGACAGGTAAGGGTTTCAACCATAGAATCTACGGTCCTAAGCGAGTATATGGTGTTCCATGGGATAGCTTCAAGATCTGGCGCCAAGATTTCAGAGGAAAGGGTGTTAAGGTTACGAAAAGAAATGGTTCTTGGGGAAAATAGAGTGATCGGAAGATTATAGGATATCTGGATAAGGTCGTGAGCAGACAAGAACGGAACAGGATGTTGAGACGAGGCGAGGAGTTTATCAGCAGAATCCAGAACATACAGATCGAGCCAGGATTCTGAGGACTGGGTGTGGTGTGTGGGATTATATGGTACAATATAAAGATCGAGAGAGAAGAAGAGGTTGGTTAAGTAGGCATGGTCTGAGGAAGGCAACAATAGGTTGGTGTTAAAATCCCCAGTGAGGATGATATTGTTATAGGATGGGATTAGATTGTAAAGAGTGGATTCGAATTCTGTCTCAAAGGGTACTCTGGGAGGGCGGTATATGACTCCAAATAGTAGGGAATGTGAAGCTGTGGATATTTCGGCGAAAAGGTATTCGAGGTGAGGGCAATCGGAATGGGGTGATTGAATGAGTTGTTTGGATTTGAGGCTGTCATGAACAAAGAGACCCACGCCGCCACCCGTTCGGTCATCTCTGTCATGACGGAGCAATGTATAATTCGGAAGGGAAACTTGCGATGTCGGAATTGTAGGTTTCAGCCAGGTTTCAGAAACAGCTATTAAGTGATAAAAGTTATGGAGGAAAAAGTCATGGAATTCATCAATATGGGCTAGGAATGACTGTGCGTTGACGTGACAGGTTAAAAGGACATTAGTCATGGGAAAGGAAAATTGGAAGTAGTGAACCGAGATGGTGGGCCATGAGAAAAGGGGAGCGAGGAATGAGAAGATGAATAAACCTGCAGTGCATTGACATTATTTGTGGAATAAGAACTAGAAACATAAACATTCTTAGAAAATAGAAATAAAACAAACATAATATAGAAAATCAAAAAGGTTTTTACAATTTCAACAGCTGTTAGTAGTCTGTACATAGCGAATAAAAATAAAATAATTATTACTCTTGTTGAGTTAGATAACAAAAAATTCACGTATATTTGCGAATAAAGAAAAAAAATTGCATTTTGTCTTAATGTTGAACAAAAATAAAAATAGCTACAGTAATAAAGAAAAAAATAAATGATGAGATGAAAATCGCGAATTAGTGGTTAAAAAACGAATGGTCGAAAGCCGATGATCCCGAAAGGTGAAAAGTAGTCCCTGATGTCAGTCAAAAACTTCTAAGTCAGAAGGCGAGTTGATGACTATTACTGGTTGGCCATCCGCACGCCGACATTTCACTTTACCATCATTAAACCATGTGTATTTCAATTTGCCGGCGGCTCTTCTTTGCCGGGCCAGCCAGTAAAGATGCCTGTTGGTCGGGGACATCGCCTCACCCAAGAATATTTTATGGACATCGTTTTCTTGCCATCCTAGGTGGCGAGTAGAAAAGTCTCTGACAACCTTTCTCTTCCTCACCAAATTGATACCACCAAAAAGCATATGCCAAATGTATGTGCAATAGGCTGTGTCACTACACCTGGTGAGACAATAGCTGAGTTCCCAACTGTCTTTGCCGAGAAAGTTGGTTGCATTCCAGATTATGAAGTTAAGTTGCAGCTACGACAAGGGGCAAAAGCTTGTTTCACAAGAACTCCATTTGCCTTATGCTCCACGAGAACGTGTTGAAAAAGAATTAGATTCCTTGGAAGCTGCTGAAATAATTTCACCAGTTACAACGAGTGATTGGGGATCACCATTATTTGTTATCCCAAAAGCAGATGGTGGTGTACGCTTGTGCGTTGTTTATAAATGTGATGTTTAATATCGGTAGTGGAAGATGTGTCAGGAGATAAGGATTCCAAGTGCTTGTTGAGATCGTCTGGGGGGGGGGGACAGGAACAGAATAGCAGTTATTTGATTCAGGAAGAGATAATTTTCGAAGGATTTTCCGTTTGGATTTAGAATCTGGAGAACTGGACAGGGCACTGTAGATATAGAGCACTGCGTCCTGGAAAGCGAGTTGGGTGTGTGTCTATATATATATATATATATATTATATATATATATATATATTATATATATATATATATACATATATGTGTGTGTGTGTGCGAGTGCGCGTGTGTAAATTATAATCATAATTTTGTAATCAATCATAGGCGATTCGCACAACATTCAATTACAAGTATATGTTTGGTTCGCTGATCGATTATGTTCTGCAGAAAGAACTGTTTCGTTTGGAAGCCGATAAAGATATGCCCGAAATGTAAAGAATATATCAAATAGCGTATAATTTACCCCTAGATGTTCAGGATAGGCTTGATAGGGATAATATTGTGACAGTAGATGATATTTTGAGAGACCTGAAAAAAAATAATGATTCTTACATGATGAAAAAAAGATTGGAAGAAAAAGAACATTTAGAGACAAAAAAGACTGACATGGTAAATAGAAAAACGGAAAAAGTAAATGGTATTGATAAAAAAACCGTGCACCTTATGCGAGAGAATTGGTTTTAAAAATCGTTTTCGTCCAACGTCAATATGCAGGAATAAACAGTTTCAAAATGAAAATGTAGTTAATTTGACGCAAATGGATGACGGCTTGAAAACTGAGCTTTCAGGAATTCAAATTCAAAATAAAGAGAGTTCAAAAAGCTAAATGGCCCGGAAAAACTCACACCATGTACATTAATCAAAATGAACGTAGAAGTGGACAGAAATAAAGTAGTGACAGCTGTTTATGACAAAATAAAAAAAATAAATAAAATAAACTTTATTTACATTTTTACATATTGACAAAATATTTATAAATGATTACGGATGAGACATCCTTACAATCATCAAATGTTTGGTTCATTTGGTAGTTATAATCTAATCATCTAATCTATAATTAGTGGTAAAATTAAATTGTGATTATATAATGTTGTAGGAAAAATTATACAAAAACCTACTAATAAAAAAAGATAACACAGTTGATAATATAAAATTAGAAATTAAAATAAACTAGCTTAAGTTAGTAACACATGTTTAGTTCTTTTATGAGTGTAGCGTTTTAGAGATGCTTTATTATAGTTACCGATTTCCTTTATTAATGGATTTTTGGAGACTGGTGTTTTACTGAAGTAAGAAGCTGTTTGATTATGGACAAAATGTTTAATTGTTGGAAGCTGTAAGTCCTGGAGCATGGATGATATTTTAGTGTAGCAGGGGTAATTATTAATTATCCGCATTGATAGATTTTGAATCCTTTCAAGTTTTTGGTAGTTAGTCAAGCAGGTTGAGCTCCAGACTGGCGAGGCGTATGTAATTAACGGGCGAATAACTGATTTGTATATTATTAATTTGTTATGAGAGCTCAAATGGGATTTTCTGTTGAAGTATGGAAACATTTTAAATATTAATTTTTTGGCTTTATCAGTTTTTCTATTGATATGATCTGTGAACGTAAGAGATTTGTCTAATGTTATGCCTAGGTACTGTACGGATTTTGACCAAGGGATGAGAGCTGAATTTATCTTGATTTGGTGGTTTATTTGTGGGCGACGTTTAGTGAAAATGTTTATGACATTGGTTCTACTTGTTCATTGGTGAATGAAAAGCTTGTTCGTTTATTCAAATCGAAATCGCTCTCTAATAGAAGTATTTTAAAAAAAACTATGAGTAGCGTGAATTTTTGTAAAAGCCGGGCTAGCCTTCATAAATAACAACAGATATTTACTTTAACAAAACATCTCCCGTTAACGGAAATACCTGAATATCGTTAAGGGAAATTTTTTTGGCCTGAGTCTATATGATGTATATTTTTTCTTCTTCAATTTTTCCTCTTACTATCGAGTTTTTACTATGAGACGATAATAAGTTCTAGTTTATGACGAACCGGAATAAAAACTTTACGGCTCACCTACCTATACTAGCTTCCGTGACATTTCCGATGAAAACTCTTCCGAAGAACATAAATATTTTAGAGCCCCTTGTAGAAATATTCAAAATTTATAAATGAATTTATCCTGGCACAGTTTGGTGTATCTCAAGAAATAAAGACAAAAGAGGACTTGATTCCGTTTTATTGTATAAAATAAAAACAAATAAAAAATTACAAGATATATTACTTTTTATTTTAGAAAGAACCGATTACTATGATTAAAAGGATTATATCGTGGATTTTAAAGGAATTCTTAAAAGAAAAACCACTTAAATTCACAGGGCTTATCACAGGAAAATGAAAAAAGCACTTTTATAATTTGTTTGCAATTGAAGTGGTGCAAATACAGCAAACTCGAGAAATAAAATTCATACAATATTAAAACCTTGCTTTCTAATATGAAACGATATCTTTATTCATTACTTTGTAATTTTTTATTTTTATTGAGATATATTTTTTGATATAATAGTGCTTTATTGAGAAATAATACAATCTGCCACTATCTTGGGCAATAAGTATTAGAGATAAAAGAAGTCATTCATTCCATATGTTCAAAGTAAAACAAACAAAAAATAAAATACCTCAATAACAAATGTAAAAAAAAAAAATAAAATAAATGAAATAAAAGAAAATAATTATAATCTTGGCCTCATTCATACCTATATACAATATTTACATACTGCCCCGAATCGAACCTCTGCATCCAGAAATAATGTCAGGAGATCCCAGCGGCTCTCAGTCAGCCGCGTCACCAATCTAGTCAGTGGAGACTGAGTGAGGGCGCTAGAGCCACACACTCTCAGGCATGAGTGGAGAAGTTGGCCATTGCCAGCACTCCAGTTGCGTATTTATAAGAGATCTCTCGGCCACTGCCGCCTCAACCTACGAGGAGGGTTGTAAGGATGGTTGGTACTAGATAAAAGGACAGCTTCTCTGTACCACATTGTTTTTTTTTTTCATTTAACAGTTTCTTAAATTATTTTTATGTGATTTATTTCTTCTTTCTACTATCGTGGAATTTTTATTTGAGTTTTTATTTTTATTTTGGTATTTATTTAATCATATTTATGTTATTTATATATGTATTTTATTTCGATCCAAAATAGAGTGCTGGACGAAAAATTGTTATATCCTATCCTTCAGTCCTAATGCTTTTTTCAGTTTTTCCTCTTCTCAATCCTCCCATTATGACTAATATCCTAACTTCCTGTCACATAAACGCACAATCCCTCTTAGCCCACTATGATGAATTCCAAAAATATTTCCTTGACAACTTTTATCATATAGTAGCCGTCTCCGAAACGTGGTTAAAACCATTTATCCTTCCTCTCAGGTTTCCCTTCTAAACTACTGTTTCCTACGACATGACAGACCTGATCGCACGGGAGGTGGAGTCGGGCTGTATATTCACGATAGCCTGAAAGCCAAAATCCTACTGAAGTCCCCTCCTAATCCCCTTCCTCAAATAGAATACATGTTTGTTGAAATTTCAACCATCTCCTCACACTTGTTATACGCCGTTGTCTACCGACCTCCTCGTGTTCCATTTGATGACCTCTTCCAATCCTCCCTTGTCCAACTGGTCTCAGCATATAATAATATAATTATCTCTGGTGATTTTAATACTAACATGTTATCTGAGTCCAGCGACAAATCCTTCCTCACCGATTTAATATACTCCCTCAATCTGTACCTCGTTCCTTATCATCCTACTCATCATTCTCAGTATACTGATACCTGGTTAGACCTACATATTTCTGACTCTCCTGTAAAAATTATTTCCTCATCGCAGCATCCCGTTCCTTTCTTATCATCACACGTCCTTATCCATATTACTTATGATCTACCTGTCAAATCCTACAACCCAAGAATCATATCATATCGAAATTTAGACCTTCTTTCCTACGGATCTCTTCAACCTGATCTGGACTCAATCCACTGGGACACGATATACTCCGACAACTCCATTGATCCTATGGTCTCCACTCTTACCTCAAACCTACGATCCATACTAGACATCCACGCTCCCCTGAAAACCAGAATCTTACGCCGTCCTACTGCGCCTTGGCTCACCCCCGAGATAAAGGATATGATGAAGAGAAGGGAAGCGGCGAGACGCAAATTTCGACGCACCCGTTTGCAAGAAGACTATGTGTCTTTCAAGAAGCTCCGTAATGAAACCCAATGCGCAGTGCGACGTGCTAAATCCCTCCATATCCATTCTGTCCTTTCCGATGCTCCTGATAATAAATCCAAATGGAAAATCCTTAGAAAATTGTCATTTCCCGAACCCAATAACCCCAGTTCTTTCCAAATCACGCCTGACGAACTCAATAACCATTTTATATCCTTTGCTTCTGATTCCTCGACAGCTCCTGACATTACTTACCGAAGCTTCAATCCCAACAGTTTCTTCTTTTCTCACGTGTCCTACGACGAACTACTCAATGCAATCTTAAAATCCCGTACTAACGACTATGGACCGGACAATATTCCAGTAAAACTAATAAAATCCAGCCTCCCATCTCTCATACCGGCATTATATCATATTTATAATTTCTCTCTGCAAAATTCCACTTTTCCTTCTTCCTGGAAAACCGCCCTCGTCGGACCACTAAATAAAGTTCCGAATCCTGCCTCACCGCAAGATTTCCGTCCTATCTCTATTCTCTCCAATCTATCAAAACCGCTCGAACGCCTTGTACAAACCCAACTATCAAATTTCCTTGAAGAAAACTCTCTCCTTAGTCCTCTCCAATCCGGGTTTCGACCTGGTTATTCTACCCAATCCGCTCTCCTTAAAATAACACAAGACCTCCAAAATGCCATTGATCATCAAAAATTAACTATACTCATCCTCTTAGATTTCTCAAAGGCGTTTGACACGGTTGACCATAGTATCCTTCTTAACAAACTCCAAAATCTACCAGTATCCAACAGTGCTTTACGCTGGTTTCAATCCTTTCTCTCCGATCGTTCTCAGTATGTAGTAGTGCCAGATCAACCTCCTTCCAGTACCCTACCTCTATCCTGTGGTGTCCCTCAGGGATCGTCTCTATCTCCTACCCTATTCGCTATCTACATTAATGACCTCCCTCTCCATATCAATCACTCTAAATACCACCTCTATGCTGATGATTTCCAAATATACCTCTCCTTCCCACCTTCCGACCTATTACTAGCTACAAAAAAATTAAAAGAGGACATAAATCAAATAAGCCACTGGGCTGAAGTGAATAAGTTAAAATTAAATGTTGAAAAAACAAAAGCAATTGTAATAGGATCCCCTCACCTTCTGAAAACCGTTCCTCATATTCCAACCTTGTTCCTCAATAGTAATCCTATAAAGTTCCACCTATTGTCCGAAATCTGGGAGTAACCTTCGATCAATGTCTATCCTTCAAAAATCATATTTCAGAAATCTCTCGACGTACCCTTTCAACCTTAAAGCGACTGTATTCCCTCCGTCACCTATTTCCGCTTGAAACCCGAATACTCCTCGTTACCTCCCTAATATTCCCCCACTTCGACTATTGCTGTACAGTATATGGTGGTGTGTCTGGGGATCTCGAGGTAAAAATAAAACGCTTAATCAATTCCTTTGTTCGCTTCATCTTCGGGGTCCCTAGATACACCTCTGTATCCCAACTTTATGGAGAGTTGAAGTGGCTTAACCCTTCCAATCGTCGCAAGTATTTCCTTGCGTCATTCCTTTACCAAATTATCCAATCCCGCCGTCCATCATATATTTTTGACCTCCTACAGTTCAAATCCTCTGTCCATTCCCGTTCTACACGCTCCAGGCCTTCGGATTTATACAGTACGGCCCACAGAACTGCACATTTCGACAGATCCTTTCTCATTCGATCCTCCATCCTATGGAATTCTATCCCTTCCTCCATCCGTCACTCCAATTCTCTTTCTACCTTCAAATCCCGCATATTTGATCACTTATTGCACATCCAGGCTCAATAGAATTCTAAATAAGCTTTTTATTTATTTATTTTTTTATATATTTTTTTTTTCATCTCATTTAAATATGTATATTTTATACCATTAATTATTAACTTGTTTATATTTAATTAATTTACTCTAAGACTCTAAAGCCCTTTTTTTTGTACATTTTGTATATTTGTTCTAAAGGGACATGTCCCAGAATAATAAAGAACTTATTTATTTATTTATTTAGATAGGGATTGTGCCAGGGGATTAGGAAGAAGAGTAATTTTTTGGTGGAAAGTTGAGAATTTGGATGGGATGAGACCTAGGACATAAGGGATCTTGAGGTCATGATGTAAGGTCTTGTTTGTAACACAAAAAGGAGCATTGAATATTGTTCTAAGGACTTTGGACTGAAAGGAATGGATACGTTTGATGTTCGAAAATTTAGTAGTACCCCATTGTTCAATTCCGTAGGACCACATAGGTTTGAGATTTGTCTTGTAAATTAATAGTTTGTTTCCAACGGAAAGTTGTGATGCTCTGTTCAATAGTCTATATAACTGTCCGTATCTTCGGTTGAGCTCTTGTCTTTTAAGTCGAGTATGTGGGTTCCAGGTCAGTCTTTTGTCTAGTAGGAAACCCAGGTACCGGACTGTATCGGAATAGTCGTATAGAGTTAAAATGAACTTGTAGACAGGATTTACGTCGGAGGGTGAAGGTGACGTACTTACTTATGGATTGATTGACTTTGATACGCCAATTGTCACACCAATGTTTAATCAATGAGAGGTGTCTTTGGAGATGGAAATAGGCTAGTTCTGGGTCTGAATGGGTTGATAGAATGGCAGTATCATCGGCAAAAGATGCTAGGAAGGTATCAGGATCTAAAGGTATATCAGCTGTAAACAAGATATAGAGGACAGGACCTAGGACGCTTCCTTGAGGTACGCCGGCCTCAAATGGGTAACAAGTGGAGAACTCTGAACCACAGCGGACTCTGAAGGAACGATTAGAGAGATAGGATCTTAGGATTAGATATAGGGATTGGGGTAATACGGATTTTAGTTTGAAAAGCAATCCATCGTGCCAGACCCGGTCGAATGATTGAAGTCCAGAAAGGCACCAGTGCAGTACTGCTTGTTTTCAAGTGCAGAGGATAAATGGTCAACCACTCCTAGACCTTGCTGTACAGTGGAGTGCCCCGAGCGGAATCCGAACTGGTGGGAAGGAATTTCAATTAACTGTAGGATACGCTTTAGTAGGATTTTTTCAAAAACTTTTGAAAGGATAGGGAGGAGGCTTATTGGTCTATAGGATGTGGCGTTGTTGGGAGGTTTACCAGGTTTAAGAAAGAGGAGAATAATGGAGTGTTTCCACAACAGAGGAAAGTGGGCTGTGCGGAGGATACAATTATACAGGTAAATAAGGAATAGAATTGCTTGTTGAGGCAGTTATCGAATGATCTTGGAGCTGAAGAGGTCATGGCCAGGAGATTTACGAGTTTTTAGTTTATTTATAAGGAATTTGACCTCAGAGGGCTTTAGGAGGTAGAGATAGAGGTATTGGTGAAGAGAGGAATTCTTCTACGCCATCAGTATGAGTGGAATTGTGGTTGGGATGGGGGGATTAATATGTTAGAGAGGTACTGGGCGAATTCTGCAGCTCTAGTCTTCTCTGAAGCCCAGGAACCATCAGCTTGTCGGAGAGAGTGGGTGATGGTATGATGTTTAATTACCTTTTTGGTTATTCTCCAGAGAGAATTATCGGTTACGGAGAATGAGGAGAGGTAGAAATTGTAGGAGTTGGATCTAAAGGAATCTAATTTCTGTTTAACTAATTTGGTATAATAGTTGTAGGATTTTCGATCGTCTGGGTGCCTGGTTCTTTGCCAGAGGATTCTGGAGCCCCGCTTAGTGTGGATTAGATCTAGGTCTTGGGGTATAGGATTCTTCTTGTAGTAAAGAGGGGAAGATGCTTTCCAGACTGCTTGTTGGATCAGGGTGGTGAAGGAATTAACAGCATCGTCTAGTTCTTGAGGAGATTTGAGGGATACTCTGAGGTCTATTGCATCGGTTATGATTTCACGGAAGAGGGTCCAGTTAACTGGGCCTCTTAGGAATGACGGTGGAGGGAGTTTTAGTATAGGTGATAATGCAAGAGTTAGGATAAGAGGGCTGTGATCTGAGGATAGGTCATCAAACCGGGAGACAGAATGATTTAGCGGTCCTAGGCCGCAAATTATCTTAGGGATGAAACTATCTAGTAGGTCGGGATTACGGTTAGGATTGAGATATATTACAATTCGTTTCAAAATGAACAATAGTAGTAGTGATATGAGGCTACATTCATACAGTATTTACAACAAACAAATGATAAAGTCGAATTACATTTTCAAATAAATATCACATATATATATATATATATATATATATATATATATATATATATATATATATATATATATATATATATATATATATTATATATAAAGAGAGAGAGAGAGAGAAGAAAAAACAACAACTTATAATTAAAATAAACACTGCGGTTGAGATCTTTTCTCGTCGTATGTTCCACGTCAGTCTTTTAGTCTTTTGTCTAGTAAAAAGCCAAGATACTGAACTGTGTCAGAGAGAGGAAGGGATATGGAATTGAAATTAACCGTTGGACAGGATTGTTCTGCATATGGCCTCTACAGACAACTTAAGGATGTTATAGTTCGTGTAAATCCAAGAAAATGATATCTGTTTATTTAGGCGTGAATGATGTTACATTTAGGCAAAACACCGAAAAAAACAAGTCTATTACCTTGCGCGAGGCAAAGGAATGATAATGAACTGGACCGAAAGCGTGATGCAACTTAGCGTCCAACGAGTCACCACCACACATGTACACCAAATGAAACAAATTTAAAGTACCTACTCATTAAACTGCTCTATTTTTTTTTCCAAATATGGGTATCATCGGAAGCTGGTAAAGGTTTGGTGATGCCGGATCAGCCGGTTTACCGGATCCGTTTTTTCCGGATTGCTTTCCCTAATTTGGACGCTGAGGTCCCTAAAACATGTATTTAGAAAATCGAATTCGAAGTTTTTCCTAATCACAATACTTTCCTTTACTACATATCGCATATAAAAGTGAGTTAAAGGGGAAAAAAAAGTATATTGTGCCAAAATCAATAAAAATGGATAAATGAGTACAGCACTAAACACAATATGCCAGTTCATAAACTATTAAACGAAAATAACATAACCGTGTTTCAGATAAAATTAATTCCATCAAGATACTGATTGTAGAGTATTTAAAAACTCATCAACAAAACCGTTGAAAAATAGGTTTTTAATACCACACGACATGATGCTTTTCCTGTAATTAATCAAAACAAGCGAATTTCTTTTTTTTTTTTTCTTTCTTTTTTTCCCTACAAAATTAGGAAGGATTTTTTTGTTGAGGATTTATGGGTCGTTAGTCTTTTTGAGATTTATTAAATGGTTATTGCTATTTCAGAAATGTAATAACAACAGGATTAATTAATCGGTTCTCAATTCAATCAATGGTAATATTTACGAACAATTTTATTTCGATTCAACGTTTCGGGACTCTTTCCCCACCTTCATTCAGGACTCGCTACAATGTATTAACAATAAATGAGAACAATTATTATTATATAAGAACTAATATTATTCAAAAACCTTCAATATTAAAACAAACAGAAACGTATAATTAAAAAAAAAAGAAGCTTTTTTTTCCTTTTTTTTTTTAAACGAGTCAAACAAGGTAGTTTTTTTGTTTTGTTTTTTTAATTTTCCGTCCTAGTATTCTATTTTTAAGATTTGGCAGAGCCCGTACCAGGTATCACACCTTCCATGAAAAACTCCACTCCCACTCTATCCACCATAAGGTTTCAAACCTTGCTTCCTCTTCCATTCCTGATAATCCTCCGAGGCGTCTGAAAAGAAGATGTCCTCGAGACCTTCTTGTTTAGACTCACTACCAAAGAGTGCTACCAATGGGTAGTTTCTCTTCTTGTTTATTTCATGTGTTATAACAATTCAGCATATTTACTTGATGTATTTTTTGTACAGTTGTAAATTTCAATAAAAATATATTTAAAAAAAAAAAAAAAAAAAAAAAAAAGATTTGGCACAATAAAATTCATGAAAAAAAGTTTAACAGATCGTGTCTTATCTCCATTGAGATATTCTGACAAGGCGTTAGGAATGGATTTTCTAAATGGCTCAGCTAAAGGCACCTGTAATTTTGTTCACTCCAAATAATAACTACCTCTTTCAGTTTCATTAACAGTAACAGTATAATATATACATATAGTAAATATATGTAGAATATAAAAAAAAGGCAATTTACGCATGTAAGAAAACTACGCATTGGTGGTAGAACTATAAAAAATGTTCTAAATTATATGGTTTCAGGGCCATCTTATTTTCAGACGCCTCGAAGGATTATCAAACTCAGAAGTTTGTCATGAAAAGGTTGTTACCTGGTTCGGGCCAGATTAGCAACATTTTAAGGTCACTATGGATTAGTTTATTCGTGACAAGGAAGGATTATTTTGGATTTTACAAAGGATTTTGGATTTTAAGGATCGGGTACTAGAACTCCATGTTTAGTAGAGCCCCAAAGCTCAACTTCATAAGTCCAGATAAATCATGTAATTGACTGAAACTTTTGTATCAAGTGGAAGGATAGATCGTCAATCTAATGATCTATAATGGTGATGTAGCCGAAACCGGCGAGCTGGTTCTTGTAAATTCATTCTTGTTTGCGGATTACATGCTAGACGTTAGTCAAGCAGGAGTCCTAGAAAGCGAATCTGTTCAACCAGGACAAGAGGAATTTTATTAAATGAAACTGAAGAGCAGGATGTGATAGGTATATAACGAACTATTAAAATATTAGGTTATAGAAGATAATGAATGGAGAATGAATAAAACCCGCATAAAGCTGAGTAATCATTGTAGTTAATTTTTTTTTCAAATATAAACTTAATCATCTCATCAACTAAATGAGAATGTCATAAAAACTTGAGAAAGTAAAAACGGGAAATTTTAAAACTTGCGTAGATATTAATTAGTATTGAGCGTAGGATGGTCATGTTGAGCGGATTTTTTATATCTCCATTTATTTTTATCTTTAGTTTTATGTCGTTATTTACTTTTACAACAATTTTTATATGATTGAACTTTACTGTTAAGTAAATATTTCTTGTTAGTTTATATTCTTCTATATACTTTTTTCTTTTCTCTCGTTTTTTTAAAATTTATTTATTTATTTATATTTTTTACGTATTAGAGTCTTCTGGTATGTCTAGCTCAAATGATTGTAACGCGAAACATTTATGTAATGGGAAAAAAAATCTGGAATGTAAAATGTAGTCCGTACAGCTCATGCATATGTAATGTTCCACAAATAATATTTATATCCTTATATTATATAAGAATAAATTGTAAAAATGTATATAGGATATATTTGTGAAGGCACCCAGCAATCATTTACAGTAAAGTCTCCACAATCCGATTTATACATTTGTGCCGCGACCACGATGCTAACAATTTGACTCGGGACTTAACTGGGCTTTCAACATGACTAAACAAACTTTTAATGAAGGGATCCAGTTTTGTAGATTTGACCTTTTGCTGTTCAGGGCAAGTTCCAGAAGCTGATTAGTAATAACGATTGGGAATTCGATATAAACAATAAGAAGGGAAGAAAAAATACTTTTTTTTAGTATAAATTCATAATCACTGGCCGTTGCATAGAAGTGATGAATTAATATTAGCCAAAAAAAAAAAAAAAAAAAAAAAAAAAAAAAAAAAAAAAAAAAAAAAAAAAAAAAAAAAAAAAAATAAAATAAAAAAAAAAAAAAAAGTGAGGAATTCAGAGATTCGTTCTAGTATAGTAGTTGATACCAAGATATTAAGAGACAACCGGCCACCTATGAAAACATACAAAGCGATATAAGTGTGCGAGCTCGACAACCCAGAGATGGGAGCCCAATATACTACTGGAGGAAAGAATCAGAAGACTGGACCTTTCAGGAGGTGTAGAGGGACAATGGAGCAATCTAAAGACATGTATATTGAATGTCGCTAAAGAGGTCTGTGGCATTAAAAAGGTCGGTGGGAAAAAAAGCATACCAAATGGTGGAGTGATACCATTAGGGAAATAGTTAAAAGGAAAAAATTAACGTGGAAAGCATATCTCCGAGATAAAATACATGCCAACCTAATTGAATACCGCCGTCTAAGAAATGAGGCTAAAACAGCAATACGTTCAGCGAAAAGGCAAACTTGGGAGGAGTTCGGCAAAAGTCTTGATGGAAACCACCGAGAAAATACCAAACGCTTTTGGCAGACAGTAAAATTCCTGAAAGAAAAACACAAAAAGCCAATTCGGAATATAAAGGATGAAATATTATTCCGATTTATCCAAATTTATTCCCTTTAATCTAAAACGAATTTGCATAGTTAATGAAGGTAGGGGTGGTCAAATAGTGAACATAACGACTCTTGAAGCACTAACTAATTTGCCCGCTCTTATTCCATCACTAATTGGGCTTTGATCAATACTGCAGTGACCTGCCACCGGGTAAAATCTCACAATCTCATTAACTTTAATCATTAAATTTGCAATTTAATCATTATTTTATTATTTAAAATGGTTTCATTAATTGAAATACGATATAAGGTATTGGAAAACAAAAAACTTGAATAAACCAGACAAAAATCTGGCGTGCGCGATTCGCGACTTTCACTTTTCAATCAAATCAATTTAAAAACATTAAAATGAACATTCAGTGCCTAGCATTAGAAGAGAGAAGACGTCCCTCTAGTTGCTCCACGACAGCAATCCAAATCAAGATAAGATTTTATGATTTCATAGCATTACATTTATATTTTAGCTCTCATATTACTTATGTATTAAATTATAAGTATAAAGTGGTTTTTCTTTTTATTTATGTATATTGATTTTTTTATATTATTAATTTATTTACTTTTTTTTCTGCGTTATATATTGTTTGGGTAATTAAAAAATCTATCGAGGATCTTATAGACTTGTATAGCCCTAAAACCAAACCGAAAATACCCTAGGTCCGCCTAAAAATCGAAAATGAACATATTGTTAGCACAGACCACATCAGCCCATCTTTCCTTCTAATAGAAAGAACGGATGATAATATTTTTCAAAAAGTGTCACCGTTTCTAATTAATAAGTTTCTAACAGGGATTAGTAGGAGATATAAAAAAAACTAAGAAATGGTTCTCTCCTTATTGAAACAAAAAACGCTAAACAATTTTTTAAAATGTAAGAATTTTGTTAGGCAGTCTACAAACATTATAGATACCATTAGAATAAAAATTAAAAAGAATTGTGAGGAGATAATGACAAATTCATACACCCTTACTTTCCCAACACCTAAAATCCCCGAGACGATAAAAATATAATATTACACGGTTAAGGTCCTTAACTTCATCCCAAGCTCTCAAAGATACTTTAATTGTTTGGTATTTTCTCATCCTACTGATGTTTGCAAACTACAAGCAAAATGCATCCAATGTGGAGAATTAAAGCACGCTGATAACGTTGTGCCAATAGGTGTGCCAACTGTGCCGGAAATTATAACGCACTAGATAGTACGTGCCCCATTTTCAAATATTATTACAGTTAATCCTTCTTTAAACACGAACAACTCTCCGATGACCCTAAAGGCGTCGCAGATGCTTTTGGCAATTTCTTTTCTGAAATCTACAACTCTGGCCCAAACACTAACGATCATGAAGTCATAGATTATGGAAGTATAGCTATGCATGATGATTCCAAATTTTATAATATCCCGTTCTCAATGTGGGAACTAAAAAATACTTTGTCCTCCGTCAAAGGATCTACTCCTGGCTCCGATCTGGTCCATTATGACATGATGAAACATCTACTCGGCAATACAATACTCTTACATTCCTGCTTGCTTATTATAATCATGTTTTGTCCACATGACATTTTACGAATTTCTGGCGTCATTCATTTGTCATCCCAATCCCAAAAAATCTGGTGCGCGCAACACACGACTTTCACTTACCTCCATTATTTATATGAATTCAAAAAATTTTAAATAAATTTATAAAATAAATAAATCGTTAATGAATGATTTAAATTGGATTTCAATATAAACATGTGTTTTATTAAATAATCTATTATCTTATTATCTACGACAGTCAGTTTGTTTTATCGGCTTTTCATCACCTTCCGTTAACTTTTACAATATTATGTATAGGAAAACATTTTTTTCTAAAATGTTTAGCATTCCAACGGTATATTATACATGTAGGTATATTACTGTTCTTAAGTTCAAAAACTAAAAATTGCATTAAAAAAATATTTTTGCAGCTTTCTCGTTTTGTTGGATCTCGAATTCGTTCAACTTATATTTTGTTAGCAAAGCTGATCAGACGATATGGTTAATTTTTCGAATCTACAAAATTAAAGGTACTTAAAGGGAAGAAAATAACAATTTAAGAATTTTTAAACAAATTTAGAAACGAAAATAATTGTACGCGGGATAAATTTTGAAAAATCGGGACTGTCCCGCCAAAAGCGTCCCAGCGATGACAGCGCCGTCCAGCGGCCAAACGGTGAAAGATTGCATAAAAATTATTTTAGGTTTTTTCTCCTTTAGTTGTTAATCAAATTTGATCAACTTGCATATTTAGGCGTTATTTATCAATTAATAAGTAATAAGATGCTGTGCCTAATTTTTTTAATTCTTCAAAATTAAAATATCGGCATTTAAGCCCCATCAGACTATTTCAATCAGAATTAAACTTACATGATATTAAAGCCCATTAAATTTTGCATCGATATAGCGAGTTTAATAAAAATCGTTAGAGCCGTTTTTGAGAAAATCGTAAAAAGGTGCTAAATGCATGAGATAAAGTAGGACTTCCGGTCAGCCGATTTGAAAGTGAAAAAGTTGCTGTAACATCTCGGGTGTATAGTAGTCTTAAATATGAAATTTTAGTTACGTACGACTAATGGTTTTTGCGCTAGACTTACCATACACACACAGACCTTTTTTCGGGACTTGGTCATTTGGACTCTAAAACGTGTATTTCTGTCGAAAACTGGAATTCGAAAATTTTCACGATCGCAATATTTTCCCTTACTATATATAGTAAGTGAAAGTAAAAATGAGAATGACGGTGGATGACTAAGGGATTTTTTAAAATTCATTATTCGGATTCGACATATCTTGAAACGTATCTAATTCCCATCAATAGACCAAATTTACTGAATTAAATTTCTCTTTACAATAAAATCTGAATGGTATAAAAGGAAGAACTTCAGTTATAACATTAGTTATAAAACATGAGATGAGGGCGGGGGAAAACAAATATCTGGGAGAATAGAAGAGCTAACAGGAAGAGAACAAAGGCAAATACTCTCAACCAAACGAGGGCCTTGCAAACCGATCTCAAGCAAATGCAATTAGCTCTAATGAATGGCCATTCCGGATGATATTTACCAACCCAAGTCCATATTTATGACATACAACAGTTCTAGGCTCCTCAGCAGTCTCATGAATAAATCATTGAAGGATTTAAATCTAATTTGTCCAAAGATGAGGGTTCAAGGAGGAAAAGAATTAGAATTAGGGAAAATTGGAGAGAGTGGGTGGGGCGGAAGGGTTAGAAATCTCGGCTCAGATCAACTGTATCCTCAGAATATTAGGTTTTATACATTTTGGTATATTATTTTCTAAATGAACCTCTGTAATCGACCAAAAATTATCCGCCTCAAATTTTGAGGGCTAACGTTTCAAGATACGTAGAAGCGGACTAACGAATATATATATATATATATATATATATATATATATATATATATATATATATATATATATATATATAAAAAAAAAAAAAAAAAAAAAATCAATTTTTACACCGTCCTTGGTTTTTCTCCGAAACATCAGGACCAAGTTTTTATTCAGCACAAAAATACTAGGGCGTCCAACGATGATCCTAACATGTAGACGTCGATATCAGCCGATTAAAAGTCATTATTAATTCACCAAATCAGTTATTTTTGAAGATAGAGAAAAAATGTATTACTGTAATGTTTTTAACCGAATAATTAAAAAAAATAAAAGAAAAATCAATAAATACGCCCACACACAGTTATTGGTGATAGAAAACAATATGTATAAAGTTTTAGAATCAGTAAAGTGTGAAAACAAAAAAAGCAAAAAGGAAAAAAAAAAAAAAAATTGAAATCTTGCCTATGTAACTCCAAGAATCAGTACACTCCAACTAATTACAAAACAGAAAACAAATTAATTGAAATTTTACCTATATGTATATATATATATATATATATATATATATATATATATATATATATATATATATATATATATATATATATGCCTAAACTCAGTTATTTTTGAAGATAGAGAAAAATATGTATCTAGGTTTTTTGCTCTTAGTGCTATTTCAAAGAGAATTAAATTTCCTACAACACGAAAAAAAATCATTGAAATCGATTCTGAACCAACAGACATTTAGAGTTTTGAAATTAGCAGTGGTGATATGCCATATTCCTTCCAATTATTTATTGCTCTTCCTATTGTTAATTGCCTATGAACAGCTATATAAACAGTTATACCCTAATATTGATATTATGAAATCATTAACTATTTCAAAATAATTTTCAACGTTTTTATGGTTGTAACAGAATCATTTTTAGTCTTGGAAGAACCACTAGAAGTGAACGGCTCTAAAACTAACTATATAGTGCCTGGGGAAGCAACCTTGCAACAAGGTCGACTGTGGCACAGGGCAATGCAATCGAACAGGATATTAAAAAAATGAGACAAAAAAATAATAACAGGTGATTAATTTTTATTTCACTATTGAGAAGTTGATTTCCAGATGTTACTATGGCCACTTTTTACAATTTTACAGGAAAAATTTATCTTTTATTTATTATTGGACCAATTTACTTGATTCTTTCTGACTGTGTTACTATCTTATTTTTCCAAATTATCACATTTCTAGGGTGTGTAAGTCGGCACTTGCGAAAAAAGTCGCGGGTCGCGTGACTAATTGCGAAAAATCGGGAGTGTCCCGCCAAAACCGGGAGTCTGGTCACCTTTGTCTAGGAGTCTTTAAGGAAGTAATTAATTTATTTTTTAAGTGAGCCGGATTCGTCCTGCTAAAGGTGTGCAGAAAAAATATATAATTTTGGTTGAAAAATATGATGGGACCATCTGCTGCGTTTGAATTCGCGACTTTGTGCATAGAATAGAAAAAATCCTCGATACGCAAGCGCGCGGTCTTAATTTGATTCCATTTGATTGCACGAGAAGAAAAAAACATAATAATAGACCCTTATATCGATTTTATCCGAAGAGAATTAATTATTCGATTTAAAAATTGATTAAATGGAAAAAAAAAGATTGGTAATAATCTCTCCTCTGGGAATCTCATATAAAAAGATTATCAAGTACTCAAAAGTACAAAAAAATGGTGAGTACTGTACTTATTTTGATAATGCTGAGTATCGAGCATTATTTTGATTACAGTACTCAGTGCTTGTTTTATCTGAATATTTGCCCAACCCTGGTTTTACGACCCAAAACTAAAAAAAAACAACAACGCGATTCAGAAACGCAGTTAATTTAAAAAATAACTTATTACACGAAAGAATTAATGAATGAAAAATAATTTTTATTCTGGAACATTTCGTCCCCTAAGAATAATATACCGTGAACAGAGGAAGTCCAATTTGTCTGGTTTCATTTGATAGATAATTATTTAGTTAAATAGCAAAGTATTTGAAGTTAATATAAAGAAATGATACAAATATAAACAGTTAACCAAATCAAATGAGTTTAGTTATGTCTTATCAAAGTCAGGATTCATCACATATGTGGGGAAGATTGATTTTTGTGGAGGTGGATAAATAATTGGTGTATGAAAGTGGTTAGGGATGACACTATGGGGATTGTTAAAGAGTTGCAAAGTATGGTAGCACGGATGATAAAGGACTTTTCAAAGGATGCTGTGCTATGTGAGGGTTGGAATAGATCGGTAGGTTAAGATCTTGTATTCAGGGTGTGCACGGAAGAGTGCGGAGGCCAAAGATGTAGGAAGGTTTTCTTCCTCGCAAGGATTGGAATAGTAAGATGCCAAGTAGGTATTCTCTTCGATATTTAGGATAGTGCCACCTTTGACCAGAATACAAGTGAGAGGCGTGTGACTACCGTACATATATCTTATCAACGTATTCATTAGTCATCTTAGCCTCATCTCTTTTTCGCCACCGAGTCCCCCATATACTAGGCATTCATAGTCCATTGTATGTGAGAAGACACTAAGAGATGAGGGGTACTTTTCTAGGAAAAGAGTCACGAAAACGTAGGAGCTGTTTGAGGATAGAGGTGGATATTCTGATAATTTGGAAAATATAGTTGATTCACCTTAAGTTTTTATACAAATAAACCTCCTAGATTTTTTATGGAGTTCTGGAATTGGATAGGTGTTTTATTAAGAAAGAGTAATGTGTAGTAAAGAAGTGAATAGATGTGAGGTTTTGTGCCAATAATCAATGCCTTTGTTTTCGCTGGATTCAGGCACAGTAATTCAGTACACATAATTCGTTCAAAATCACAATAAAAAATTTGTTTCCCGTACCGTTATTGAATCTTTTACAATTTAAATCGTCACTCTACTCCCTATGTGTCAGTCTATATAAGAACTAAACATTTAGATAATCCCTTTTCTGTCCTCCCAACTATCCTCTGGAATTCTCTACCTACTTAAATCAGCCATGCTTCTTCCCTATAATCATTCAAGCCTCAGTTGTTCCAATACATTCTGTCTTCTCAAGCATTCGCTAAACAATTCCGATATTTGAAATCAAATATGATACTTTGAATAAATTTTGAAAAAAAAAAGTATAATTTTTATGTTCATATTTAAATTAGTTTATCAAATAAGTTATTTTTACTTTCACTTCCCTATAGATGAAATATATAGTATGGGATAGTATTGCGATCGTGATTTTTCTTTAATTTCAGATTTCACTGGAAATACACGTTTTAGGGTCTCCTGAGTCCCGTAAAACGGTGTATGTGTATGTGGTAAGTCTAACGATAAGTTGTAAAAAACTGAAATTTCGTATTTAAGGAGCATATCCTTGAGATTTTTTTTTCATCAATATGGACAAACCAGAAGAGCCATTTTATACCATGCATTTTACACTATATCAATGGATAATTTAATGTACTTGCACAGTCATATGATGTAGGTTTCATTCTGATTGAAATAGTCTGACAGGGCATGTTTCAATTTAAAGTACTTCTAATTTTATATTTAAATAATTTTATTAGTATTGACAAAAAAAGGACTGAATATACAACTTGAATGAATTTGATAAACAACTAGAGGAGAAAAGAGCAAAAATATACTTTTAGGTAATTTGTTTTTTCTAAATCTAAGAATAGTAATATATATAATATCGAAAGCTGAAGATTTTAGAAAAAAAAAATTGTCTTGTTTTAAAAGCTAATATAAAGTGACGAATAGGCCATAAACTCTGTGATCATTTTATTCCAACGAAACTGAACGTAATTCTTTAAAATATTTTCAACTATATTTCATAGTTCTTAAATTAGTTTAATCAACCGAGGTAAGTGAAAGTCGTGTGTTGCGCGCACCAGATTTTTAGCTTTGTTCAACAAATTTATCTACTAGAAGTTATTTATTTATTTTACTCTTTTGTTTCATCTTATGCCTTTTTTACCCTCTACTTTTCTTCTCATAGCATTGTAAATAAGAATATATTATGTTCCATTGGTCTTTTGGCTAGGTTCATTCTATATCATAATTGTGCATATTTCTTATTCTTAAGAGACCCCGTCCGAGAATAAAAATTATTTTCTATTCCATTCTATATAACAATAAGTAGAAAAACAGTTATATAAAAGTGGATATTATAGGGGAGAAAAACCAGTGTCTTAGAAAGAGAAAAAAAAAAAAAAACAATTAGACCATATCAGTGTCTGAAATGGGATGCGTGTACAAAGTGGGCATAAAGGTTATTTGGCAACGCTGTAGAAAATACTAAGTTACTAAATACTAAAATACTAAGTTAGGAGAGGGAATGTAAGGAGCCGCTGGTGCTTGGGCGTTAATGGAGGGGCCCTTCGCGGGAGAAAACAAAGAGGTATAAAAAGAAACCCCTCCAGCTTCAGAATTGAACTTAATGACCACATTCCATTGAAAAGAAATAGAAACATCAAAATAGTGTGTTTAAAAATATTTTTAAAGAAATATGAAAAAGAAATAAATATTAATAGTTTTATTATTATATTTAATGAAATTTACAACTGTATTATTACAAAATACACCAAATAAATTTGAGCAAAGTATTAGTAGAGAAACTACTCATTGGCAGCGCTAAAGATATTCTTAACGAGAAAGTCTCGATGATTTTTTCAGAAGCAGGAGGATTATTAGGAATAGAAAAGGATGGAAATTAGTGAGTTAGGGTGGGAAAGGAGTTAGTCATGAAAGGAATGGGATCTTGGCCAAATCAGGAAGGTGTAGAGCATTATGGTCTTTATGTAAGTTAGGAAGAGGCTGGCAGGGTGGGTAGACCAGTAGGCTACTCTTCTCCCGGCTGGGGCACAATTATTTATTCTCTTATTCCAGCCGTGGAGTTACTCTGGGGCTTGGAGACCCTCCTGAGGCACATCCTGCCTCTATAAAGTGGGTACCCAAAATTGGGAAAAGACTGGCGGCCCAGCATGATTTAGGCCTAATCACCTCCTTGCTAATCGTTGGTCGTGAAACAGTATGAATCTCTATAAGCACTAAACTCCTCCTGGGTTGTTTTTTTTATTTTTTAATTTATTCATTTATTTATTTTTTTTATGTATTAGTTAGTGATGTTATCAATCATGTATATGAGACTTTTGTAGTCAAGTAGAAGATTAGAACGTTTTTAGATTATGTATTTATTTAAATTAATACTACTTCAATGTCTCTCATTCACATTATATACAAGGATGATAACCCCTCCCTTCCCTCCTATTACAAGGAATCGAAGCAATAATAAATTCAGAAGCTGCGAAACATTTTTATAATAAGTATACAGAGGACAGGTTTTATAAGATATCAAGAAAACGAGTGGAGGTGGTTGACATAAAGGAATTTAAAAATCGTCAGTGTTTCGACAGTTAAAGCACTCTCTAGATATTATTATCGAGAAGGTCTCGGAGCCGTATTCTATTCAGAAGCCAAGGAGAATGTTTTTGTTTTCTTTATTAAAGGTAAATGGTACCTGGTTCAGACCGAATCAGGAACATATACAACATTAACGTTATTTTGGATAACTTTATTCGTGAAAATGTAAGGAACATTGAGGAGTTTGGATTGTAAGGATGGGATACGAAATGAATTCTACAGTTTAGTAGAGCCCCAAAGTTGAACTCCTCAATCCCAGATTGGCCTTATCATGATCATGTAAATGTATGACATGACAGACTTATGTAGTTATGTGAAAAGTTAGAGCATCTATCTATTAAGTGTTGATGTAGCCGAAATCGAGATTTATTAAAATCTGCAACAGTATAATATGTCAAGGTCTTGCTTTCAGTATCTAGTAAATGTATGTAGAATATGAAACAAAGGAAAAATATGCGTGTAAGGAAACTACGCATTGGTGGTTGTACTATAAAAAATGTCCTAAATCATATCGTTTTGGGGCCATCTTATTTTGAGACGTCTTGGAGGATTAGGAAAGTCGGAAGTTTGTCATGAAAAGGTTGTTACCTGTTACGGGTCTAACCAGCAACATTTTGGGGTCACTATGGATTAGTTTATTCGTGACTAAGTTAGGAGCATTTTGCACTTTACAAAGGATTTCAGATTGTAAGGATCGGATAAGAAAGGAATTCTATGGTTTTGCAGAGCCCCAAAGTTAAACTCCATTAGTCCAGATAGGCCTTATGATGGTCATCTAAATGACAGAGACTTTTGTAGTTGAGTGGAAAGGTAGAACGTCTATCAATTCAGTATTGTTTGCGAATTTCATGTTAGACGTTTGTCGAGCAGGAGAAGGCGAGTCTGTTCAACCGTGACAAGTGGAATTTTAATAATGAAACAGTAGGGCAGGATGTCATAGGTTTTTTTTAACGAACTATTAAAATATAAGGTCATAGACGATAATGAATAGAGAATAGATAAATCTAAGTAATCATTATAGTTTTTTTTTTAAATGTAAACTCGATGATCTCTTGAACTAAATGCTCAATGCTGTTAGTAAAGATTGGCCTAATGATAGTCGTGTAGACGAACATTTTGTTGTTAAGTGGAAAGTTTGAGTGTTGGTCTAATTCAAGTTGAAGTAGACGGAGACGGTGAGCAGAAATATTAATATATGTATTTTTTTTTTTTTATACTTAACTGAACATTTTTTTATGTCAAGGTAAAGTATAAATAAATTGAGAACGAGGAAGACAAAGAAGAAGAAATATATATAAATAAAAGTGTTATTACGATTAATTAAAGTGTGAGTCATAGTTGGAGATCTAAATGAAACTTTACAATTACCTCCTCTCTCAATTTCGGCTCTCTCAGAATTACGACCGAGTATCGCAGAAGTTTTCCGTTCACAGTTTTCGAAATAAAACGGTTTCGCTTAAAGGAGTTCAGCAGAAACTTTCTGTTTAATTTAGCTTGAATATATTTCATTATTATCATTCGATTGGAAAGTCCGTTTTCATTGACTCTATAATTACTGGAGAAAAAAGTTAACATGTTTTACTTTATAGAATATTCCGAAAGGGTTCAAAAACTTTCTTCATATCTGAGAAATTTCGATTCAAGTTTAGTATCAACTTTTCTCCGGACATATCAGAGTATATTAGATTTATTTATATATTCATACTAACAGAATAAAGAATATTCAGAGAGATTTCTGGTTATTTTAGAGTGTGGTAGTTTTGGGTTTAGGAGATCACTTCCTACATTTTCATCTTGTGTTTGACTTGAATTATGGAAGAAGCTTTCCATGACGGGGAGTTTCAAGTTCCGACTAAGTACCCAACTTACATTCTCCAGCCAAAAGTTAAACTTTGAATGAACTTATCTTTGCTTCTGAAATACAATTAAGGATTGTATTGGAGGCGGAAATTAATATGGAAATCGGATAGAGGCCACTGTATAGTCTATTTCTTTTTTAGAAAGAAGTTTTACTTTCTAATTTATTTTTTAATTCAAAAGGGTCCTAATATATGAGATGTTTATAAAAAAGCTTTGGAAAATGGTGAAGCAAGGGTTAATATAATATTACGCTCTGTGAAATGTTGAGAATTATTTTACATGGAGATCCTAAAGAATGAAAAACATAAATAGGAAAACATTGAATTGAATATGGACAAAAAACGTACAATATGTAAATACTAATTTGAAGTAACCTATGTGGACCTACGGAATTGAACTATGGGTTACTAATAAATTTTCGAACATCAAACGTATCCAATCCTTTCTGTCCAAAGTCCTTAGAACAATAGTCAATGCTCCCTATTATGTTACAAACAAGACCTTACATCATGACCTTAAGATCCCTTATGTCCTTGATCTCATTCCATCCAAATTCTTAACTTTCCACCAGAAACTTACTCTTCTTCCTAATTCCCTGGCACAATCCTATCTAGTACCAACCATCCTCACAACCCTCCTCGTAGGTTGAGGCGGCAGTGACCGAGAGATCTCTTATAAATACGCAACTGGAGTGCTGGCAATGGCCAACTTCTCCACTCATGCCTGAGAGTGTGTGGCTCTAGCGCCCTCACTCAGTCTCCACTGACTAGATTGGTGACGCGGCTGACTGAGAGGCGCTGGGATCTCCTGACATTGTGGTTCGATTCGGAGTTCCCAGGTGCAGTATGTAAATATTGTATATAGGTATGAATGTGACCAAGATTATAATTATTTTCTTTTATTTCATTTATTTTTTTTATTATTTTTTTTTTCATTTGTTATTGAGGTATTTTATTTTTTGTTTGTTTTACTTTGTGCATATGGAATGAATGATTTTTTTATCTCTAATACTTATTGCCCAAGATAGTGGCAGATTATATTACTTCTCTTAATGTACTCTTAATGTATCTTTTATAAGAACTATTAATTTCGTTGAGTTATTTCATCAATTAGGAGTATTATAGGAAAGCCAGTTGGCATTTAGAATTGATTTAATCATATAAAATACAAATACTATAAATGATAAGGAAGAATATTTATGCCCTATCGAACTATTTTAATGAGAACATAACCTAGATGGTATTTAAGCTCATTAAATTTGAAATCGGTAAGTAAGGAGATAATTAAAATCGTTAGAGCCGATTTCGAAAAAAATCATGAAAATGAACAAAATTCACGTTATAAAGTGCCTCTTGTGGTTCGTCGATGTTTGTGAAAAAGTTACCTTAACGACCAAAGCAAAAAGTTGTCAAAATATAAAATTTCAGATTCGTATGACTTTTCGTTTTCGGGCTAGACTTAACACACCAACATACTTTTTTGTGGGATGTGGTCATTTGGATTTAGAGAACCCTAAAACGTGTATTTTCGGTGAAACCTCGAATTTTAAAATTTTCATGATCGCAATACTTTCTCTCACTGTATATTTGAATTAAATTTTGAGGCTATACTCTTTTTTTTAATGATTGTAATATACATTTTTTTATATGGTTGTATACAGGTGAAAAAATTCAGTTGTTTGATGAAACGTATGTATTATTGGCTCGCAAAAACTTTGATTTCTCGTTTAGATAGATTTCGCTGGCAATGACAGGAAAAGCCGAACCACTGTATCCCTATGCAGATCAGAGAACAAGTTGTCATTGCTTCATTTAAAGTTGAGCCTGGCGGCTAACCAAATTAGCAAAGCAACTTCCCCTGTTAAAAGTTATTTCCTTCGCAAGTAATAACTATCGATGCCTCTACCCACAATAACTATCGGTGCCTCTACCCACAATAACTATCGGTGCCTCCAACTATAGTAACTATCGGTGCCTCCACCAATAATAACTATCGGTGCCTCCACCCACAATAACTATCGGTGCCTCCAACTATAATAACTATCGGTGCCTCCAACTATAATAACTATCGGTGCCTCTACCCACAATAACTATCGGTGCCTCCAACTATAGTAACTATCGGTGCCTCCACCAATAATAACTATCGGTGCCTCCACCCACAATAACTATCGGTGCCTCCAACTATAATAACTATCGGTGCCTCCGCCGACAATAGCTATCGGTGCCTACAAATATAATAACTATCGGTGCCTCTACCTCCAATAACTATTGGTGCCTCAACCCAAAATAACTATCGGTGCCTCCGCCCACAATAACTATCGGTGCCTCCAAATATAATAACTATTGGTGCCTCTACCCAGAATAACTATCGGTGTCTCAACCCACAATAATTATCGGTGCCTCTAATGAAACCCTCTTGTTCCATAACGAAAACCTGACAATTTACTATGAGTTTAGGGGGCAACTTACTTGACAACGTAGAAATCTTCCAGTTTATTACAAAAAGCTCATTTACGTAACTGTTATCAAACATATTAGGACGTTTGTAATTGAGCTTTCAGGCTCTACTGAACCATCTATTGCTTCCCGCGTACATTTCTACTATCCAAAATCCTTTGCAAAATCCTGAATACCCCTTATTTTGTCACAAATAAAATCATCCATAATGATCTCAACATCCAATTTGTTGCAGACCTAGTCCATAATAGATATAGCTCTTTTCATATAAAACATTCTGCTCATACTAAGCCACTTGCCTCGTGTTGCCTTTTTGTTGAAAAGAAGGCTGCCACGGAAGCTACTCACTTAAAATAGTCATTAACGTGCTATCAATGAGTGGTTCTTTCATAAACTATTTTGATGACATGTTTTCTTACTACTCATATATTTGTGGAACTTGTTTAATACATTTGTGAATTACATATGTGTGTGTGTAAAATATATATATATATATATATATATATATATATATATATATATATATATATATATGTGTGTGTGTGTATATACATATATATGTGTATGTATATATATATATTATACATATATATATATATATATATATATATATATATATATATATATATATATATATATTGTCAATATATTTGAAATCGTGCAGACCTACATTTTTGATTTTCATGATTTTTTTACCAGTGATTTTCAATCCATTCCAGATTATAAAATATGTGTCCTCGAGACCTACTTTAATTAAATTGACATGAAGTGCTACTACCACTGGGTAGTTTCTTCACAAGACATTATCACGCCCATAAGTGTAAATTAGCCCATTTACTTGTTGTATATATTGTATGAACAGTTGTAAATATCAATAAAATGTTTAAAAAAAACAAAACAATATTTGTCTAGCTAATATTTGTAGTGTTGCAGCCATTTTCAGTCAGCTTCGTCAGCTGAAATTATGTGTTGGGATAATCTTTCTAATTCTTGCAATTGTGTATATATCAAATCAAGACCAAAATTGACAGTAACATATAGGCATGTTTTATATTATTTGTCCCCTCAACTTAGTATTGAAAAAAGTTAAGAAAGTTGTTTAACAAATGTTCCTAATTGAATGAAAAACGAGACTTTTAGCGAGTTAAAAGTAAAAACACTTCCTGCCTATCCAATTTTCAAATGACCTCAAGTGATTTAAAAATTCCAATAAAAATCGGGAGAGAGAAACGATTATTGATCACATTTTATTTTGTATATTAAAGATTTACGAATTTTATTTTGCAATGTATATATGAACATATTTTTATTTTTTTATTCTCGTCTAATTTGTTTTTCTAAATTATTATAAGAAGCTACCTATGAATTTATAACTATTATTCATTTTCATTGTCATTTCTGTTGCTTTTTATTTATTTTTTTACATTAAGACACTGAAGCTCTAATTTAATTTGTCTGTAACATTATTCTGAAACTGCTTGTCCCAGAATAAATAAAGAATTTATTATTATTATTATTAAAATACCTTTAGTTTAGTAATTTTTATGGAATTCACCATATAATCTGATTATTAAATCTAAAATATAGGTAAATATATAAGTTGATCGAATTCGATAATTTTTTTATTTTTTAATATTTTTTTATATATTTTTTAAATATTTTGTAATGCAATTTTTTGGTTTTTAACTAATGAACAGTGATATACATGTATACATATACCGTTGGAATGCTAATGATTTAAGAAAAATTATTATCGTATACATACTATTGTAAAATTTAACGGAGAGTAATGAAAATCCGATAAAACAAACTGGTTGTAGTAGATAATAATATAATAGGTTATTTAATAAAACACATGTTTCTTTTCAAATCTAATGTTAATAATTCTTTGATAATTTATTTTCGATTCTAATTTTTTTTTTTATAATTCTCATATTGATATCAATAACGAAGGTAAGTGAAAGTCATGTCTTGCGCGCACTAGATTATTTATTATAAAGTTCTTTTCAACAACAATTTATTGAGTAAAATTACAATCTGTCCCAATTTGGACATTAATAGTAGTGCTGAAAGATATCATACATACTACATTCATACAATATTTACACGACATAAAATTATAATAAAATATATACACAATAATGAATTTATAAAGTTCAAAATAGTTTTTCCTTTTTTGTTTGTATTATGACAATTCCATTGGGTGTGCTTAGTGTTCATGTCACCGAACATGATCACTTCTTTATTTAGCTGAAATAATTTAACGATATTCGGAATGTGAATTTTATTTGGAGGGATATGGACGGATATTATGGTCGTGGATTTATTATTAATTGTAGTGTTAATTGCCACGGGTCCGGTAAGGACTAAGGCAGGTACTGGGATAGAATAATGATTGACATTGGGACGAACCAATAAGATGATCCCCCGCCCGATCTATTGCCGTCTCTGCAACCTGGGACCGAGAATCTGTCATTTGTAGATAACCGTGTTTCATTTACGGCAACTATATGAGGCTGATTTTGTTTTTAAAATAATTTATTATCCACGGATATTTTGGGCATTCCACATCATAAATTTTAATTTACATTTGCGGCCTGTCATTTTTTATGGTTGCAATTGAAAACAGAATGAATTGAAAAATATTGACAAGATCCCAAAAAAAAACATTATTAGGATTAGTGAGTGATCTGTTGGGAAAGTGTGAGATTTGTATAGTAGATAGTTATTGCTTGATATTTATTTTATCTGTAAATATTTTTTTTGGATGTATACAAAGCTAACTCAGTAAACATTTGGAAATCGCTAGTGAAGGTCAAGCGCGTGTGCAGTGCATTTGTCTTAAAATGGTATTGGACAGCGAACACAATGAGAATTACGGCATCATATACAGTATTAACATAGAGTGCTGTGAGTAAAAATAATAAAGTAAACAATTATAAAAGATAAAGTTGATGGTGATTATTATTGGCATTGTGACCTTTAGAATAATAATCAAATAAGAATACATGCTGTCTTCTGTCCTTTTTACATTAGCGACAATATTTTTTTAAATTTACTCATTAATTTACTAATTTTTAAAACGTTAAACATATTTTTAACGTTCCGGTCATCAATTATGTATTTTATTTTATTCTTAAGGGACTTTAGTCCCAGGATAATAAAGAAGTTTTTTCATTTCATTTCATTCATTTTTAAATTCCTTGAAACTTTCAGTAATAGAAGGTTCATTATTGGAAAAATTTGTTTACTTTCGGGTTTTATGAAAATGTTTTTTTTTTTTTTTTTTTTAATGTTGTCTTTGTCAACAAATTACTAATATACAAGACAGTACTGAAACCAATATGGGCCTACGGACTTGAACTGTGGGGGACAGCTAAACATTCTAACATCAAACGCATCCAATACTTCCAATCCAAAGTCCTCCGAACAATAATTAATGCTCCTTATTACGTTACCAACTCTACCCTACACCACGACCTTAAAATTCCGTTTATTTTAGACCTGGTACCATCCAAATTTTCCAAATTTCATCAGAACCTTAGTCATCATCCTAACCCTCTAGCACAATCCCTATCCAGTACCACCCATCCCTACAATCCTCCTCGAAGATTGAAACGGCAGTGGCCGCGAGACGTATTGTAAATGTTTAAATTGGAGTTGTGACACTGGTCAGATCCTCCACTCATGTAATGTATGTTTGTGGCTATTGCGCCCTAGTTCGGCCTCCACTGAGTAACACCAGTGACGCGGCCGAGAGCGAGGCGCTAGGATCTCTTGGATTCCGCTTTTTCCTCCACAAGTGGAGGGAAAAGCCCAATCTGGGTTCCTATATCACTTGTATATTTTGTATATAGTTATGTTTGTTTATTTGCAAACTTTTATTTATCTCAATTATAGTTTAATGTTTTGATTTGTTTTGTTTTTATATTTATTATTAGACAAATATGGTCATGGCTGATTGTAAAGTTCATTGTTCATGTCGCTCTGTCTTTCTCACTGTGTAACAGACGATTATCGAGTTAATCAGCAGTCAGCTTTTGCAAAAGGTTTCCTCATTTGAACATTTTCACGTTACGCCTATAGACTTTGAGGTGAGTGGTTTTATTTTAATAGCCAGCTCACTGACCTGTGTCATTTGTGCTAACTGACGTGGCAGTTAATCCCTACGATCTCTTATCAGCCAGCGCTTCAAGTCCACGGTCACGGCACTGGGAATCAGCCTGCCACCGTCCTGAGTTCGTATCCCGGACTAACTAAGAAATCTTTTTTTTTCTTTGAATATTTTTTAAAAATTTCTTTAAAATGTTTTTTTATTATTTGTATATAGTTATGTATATAATTTAATTTTTAAAGGGTTATTTAATTTTTATTACTAATATTTATAGGGTATATTTTTTATTTTTTTATATTTTTTTTGTAGATATATTTTCATTAATTACTATTATATTTTTAAATTAATAATTTAGTAGGAATTTTTTATTTTTTATATGTTTTGCAATATATAAACATTATGTCTGATGTGAATTCAGTGATGGACACAGACAATGAGACTCCCTTTAGTGAGACTGATTCGCGGTACCTGAAAAGAAGGACGCGACAAAAACGCCACAGAAACGTTCTGCCAAATTCTGGGAGTAACTCGCCTAATAAGAAAAAAAATAAGAAAGCGAAGGCTAAACAAAACTGCACTCCAGAAAACCGAAGTACAACTTCAGCCAACACTCAACAAGCCGAAACTGCCTCAACATCTGTACCCTCCAGCAACAACGTTGCAGCCATCAATAACTCGTCGACAACATCCTCCACACCCCATGAATTCAATGAACCTGAGGCACCACCAGTGTATGTTAACAACATTCAAAATTTTTATAAGTTTGGCCAAGAAATATCTGCTCTTATTGGACAGACTAATTTGAAATGCTTCGCAAGACTAAAAGACGTGAAAATTAACACAACAACTAAAGATAATTATAAAAAACTTGTCAATCATTTGAAAGAGAAACAATACGAATTTCATTGCTACCAGCTGAAAGAAGAGAAGCCATACTGAGTAGTTTTAAGGGGTCTTCACTACACCACCCCCATAGAGGCCATCAAAAAGGACTTAGAGGAACTAGGATCGAAGAGCCAAGACAGAAAGATGAGATAGTACAGTGTGCAAACTGTCAAAATCTTGGGCATACGAAGGGATACTGTCATCATCCAGCCAGATGTGTCAAATGCGCCGGCCACATGCTTCTAGCACCTGTTTAAAGCCTCGGGACACCCCCAGCGAAATGTGCACTGTGCAGTGAAGCTCATCCTGCTAGTTACAAAGGCTGCATAGTATACAAAAATTGGATGAGACAAAAAAACCTAAACATAACCTCTAGAACCCCACTGGAGAGTTCAAGAACTGATAATGAAGCACCCGGCCGTTCGACCAAGACTACCCCGATGATCCGTCGAACTCCAGGAGCCAGCGTTTATCAACCGCCATCAAGTTTCAACACATCCACCTATTCTGCAATAGCCAACATACCTCTGCCCCGACCTCAGTCGCCTCAAACCTCCACATCACATCCTCAACCCCAGATCCCCTATTACCAGCCACAGACCTTAAAATAACAGCCTCAGAGAACTCAACCTAAACCTCAAAATTCTCATCCTCAGACGAAAATACCAATTAATGACCCAAAACCTGCTTCTCTAAGGGTAAAATTACCACCACTAATCCCTCCACAGACCAATCCCAAACATCCACCTTCATTAATGCCCACAGTTCAAGACAATCTCTCATTAGAAGCTCCTATATTATATGCTGAACCTCATCAACTCCCTCAGAGAAAAATCCCAACCACTCCGAAAGTGTTTAATCCTTTATCCCTCGACACCCCTGCCTATTACTATCAACCTCCAACTGATATCACATCAATTCTTTCATCCTTCCTTCTTGACCTTCAAAACACCATCAAACCACTCATCCTTACAACACTCTCCTTACAAGTCTCCTATCACAGTTCCCGCTTAATCTCCCAAGATGAACAAATAGACCCTAGCTATTCTACTATGGAATTCCAATGGTCTGAATAATCACAGAAACGAACTTGACATCTTTCTTCATGACAATCACATTGACATTGCCCTGATTACTGAAACTCATTTCACAAATCATTTTCACTTTTACATACGGGACTACATTACTTACAGATCAAATCATCCAGATAACACATCCCATGCAGGCTCATGTATCCTTATTCACAAATCCTTACCTCACTCACTGATTCCCTCCACTCCAACAGACACCATTCAGTCAACCTCTATCACCTTATCCTGCCACCCCTTTACCACAACGATCTCAGCTGTATACTGCCCTCCTGGTAATTCCTTATCCTATAATCACCTTGATACCTTATTCAGATCCTTTGGTCCGCGCTTCATTGCTGGTGGAGACTACAACGCCAAAGACCAACGGTGGGGATGTCGAACGTCCAATACTCGTGGCAGGATTCTTTCCCAGATCACTCACTCCAATAGCTATTCCGTCCTTTCACCCTCAGACCCTACTTATTGGTCAACATCGCTTAAAAAACGCCCTGATATACTTGATATATTCGTTACATCCCAAATACCTACAGTCCGAACCACGATAAGAACCTTAGATGACCTTTCCTCAGATCACAGTCCAGTTCTGCTTCTCATGCATTCCAATCTTGTTCCGAAACCTTCTTTTCCTTCACTGATTACTGGACATGTTAACTGGGACAATTTTCGACTTGACATGGAAAGCAACCTTGACTTGACAATTCCATTAAAAACCAAACAACACATTGATTCAGCCATTGAACAACTCACAAAAACAATTGAGACAGTTATCAAAAACAACACACCACACCCTACAAACAAAAACCCTCAAGACCTTAACAATAACTTGCCACGACATATCCGAATGCTTCTAAAAGAAAAACGACTAGCAAGGACTAAGTGGCATAAAACTAGGTACCCATATGACAATGCTCGTTACACGCAACTTACTAACAAATTGAAAAAAGAAATAAGAAAATTTAAAGTACAAACTTTACAGAACTTTACAGAAAACCTAAACACCTCTGATAAATCCTTATGGATAGCAACCAAAAAACTCCTTAAATTTAAATCATTTAATCACCCGCTCTTCAATGAATCCAATAACTGGTCACGATCAGATCAAAAAAAGTCACAAATATTTGGTAAACACCTCTTCAATATTTTTAACCCTCATCCAGATATCCTAAATCCAACCCATATTGAACATGTTGAGGCAGAAATAGCTATCCCACTCCAAATGTCCCTTCCTCCTAAAGCCTTTCATCCTTCTGAAGTCATAAACATAATTAAAAAATTACCTTCCAAAAAAACTCCTGGCCATGATCTTATCACACCTCACATCCTAAAAAAACTTCCTCGAAAAGCCGTCGTTTTCCTTACCTATATATACAATGCCACTCTCAGATCCACGTATTTTCCTACTGCTTGGAAACTTTCAATAGTAAAAATGATACAAAAACCCAATAAGCCTCCTGAACATCCGTCATCCTATCGTCCTATCTCCCTTTTGCCCATCATGGGCAAAATCCTAGAAAAACTCCTTCTAAAACGTCTTTATCCTATCCTAGAAATGAATCATGTTATCCCTGACCACCAGTTTGGATTTCGAACATCTCATTCTACAATACAACAATGTCACCGCGTGGTGGATGTAGTGTCCTCCACATTGGAGCGCGGAATGTACTGCACTGGAGCCTTTCTTGATGCAGAACAAGCATTTGATCGAGTCTGGCACCAGGGACTGCTTTACAAACTCCGTCAATTCCTCACCCCTACATATTTCCTATTAATGCGTTCCTACCTTACTGGCAGAACCTTTATGGTAAACCACAACTTTTCCTACTCATCCACATTTTCCCTATCTGCTGGAGTGCCTCAAGGAAGTATCTTATGTCCTATCCTCTATTCCCTTTATACTCCCTGACATTCCACTCCATCCTCGCACTGTCCTCAATACTTATGCTGATGACACGTGTGTCTTATCAGTCCATAATGATCCAACTACTGCATCCCAAACCCTTCAGTCCCACATCAAAGCCATTGAAGAATGGTGTCAAAATTGGAGGATTAAAATAAATCCCGACAAATCCCACCAAATCACCTTTACCCTTCGTCGCAAACCGATGACTTCCTGCCCCCCAGTATCCTTTAATAACATTACCCTTACTTCTGTAGAACAAATCCGATACCTAGGTCTCCATCTTGACAAGCGCCTTACTTGGAAGCCTCACACAAGACTGAAACAACAAGAAACTGCTCGAAGATATCGATTACTACAACACTTACTAGACAAACGTTCAAAACTTCCAGTACATTACAAAAGACTCATATACATCACAATTATCAGACCTATTTGGACATATGGAATCGAGCTTTGGGGCTCTACGAAACCATCTAATTCCTCCCGCATCCAGTCCTTACAATCCAAAATCCTTCGCAAAATCCTGAATGCTCCTTATTTTGTCACAAATCAAATCCTCCATAATGACCTAAACATCCCATTTGTTGCAGACATAGCCCGTGATAGATACTCCTCTTTCCATTCTAAACTCCCTGCACATACAAACCCACTTGTCCGTAATTTATCTTCCTCAGATATCCCTGATAACCCTCCCAGGCGACTGAAAAGAAGGTGGCCTCGGGACCTACTGTATTAAAATAGTTAGTGAAGTGCTACCACTGGGTGGTTCTTTCTCAAGACATTTTTATGACTTTTTATATTCATTCTACATATTTACTTATTGTATTCTTTAGTACAGTTGTAAATTACTATAAATAAATTTAAAAAAAATATATTTATTATTATTTAATTCTATATATATCATTTATTTGTAATTATCTCAATTATAGGTTTTTGTTTGTTTTCTTATTTTGTATGTATATTATATTTTATTTTATTTAACTTTATCATTGTATACTGTATATATTGTGTGAATGGGATCTTATATCACTATTACTAATGTTCATATAGAAACAAATTGTAATATATCTCAATAAATTAAAAAAAATGTTGTCTTTGTAATGTAGGGAAGTCGTTTGGCTTCGGTTTGAAAATTAAGTAAAAATAGACCTTCAAAATCACATTTATAATTGTATATGGCTTCGGGGCAGTATTCATTATGGTTTATCATTTGTGGAAATTAAGTTGTTTTTTTTCGGTTGGCGCGACAGGCCTTGGATGGTTTACATTCCACACCGCGATACTCGAGATGACATTTTATAGAGTAGGGTCATCACTCCCTACGCCTATTTTTGTGGGTGGCTAACAATTAGCTGACGGGTACCACATACCCGGGGGAGATTGTGGGTGAATCTCAATTTATTTGACTGCTTGAAAAAAGTCCTCCTGGGAATGGGATTCGATCTCACAGCTTCAGCGTGGCAGGCTAGCGCGCTAACCACGCAGCCACGGGCTCCCCAAAAATTAAGTTAGACATCAAAATCATTTTATATGTGAATTTTTTTCCGGTCTTTCCATTGAAGAAATTTTTAGTAACCAACAATGCATTCTATTTTACCAAAAGCATAGAAATCAATTTACGGTTTTGAAATTTTGTCCGTAAAAACTAGAAACGAAACTAAAATTTTGAAAACAAATAGCACTTCATTATATTATGTACGTATTGATATATTTTAAATAAGTTTAATTTTTTTAAACATTTTTTGAAAATTCTTAAAAAATTACCAAGTCGTAATATGAAACCGAAAGTTATCTCATAATAACATTAAACTTATCTCATAACGATTAAAAACAAAGTGGAATGTAGGAAATATAGATATATAAAGATGTACATAAGAATAATTAGTTACAGAGAGATTTCTCTGATATTATCGACAAAACCTATATATTTTCATAATATGAAAACAAGCTAAAAATATTACAATCATAACATTGAAAGTAAATTTACTAAGGAAAAAATAAGGTTAAAATGTCTGATATATCTGGATTAGAAGGACCAGTGCAGACTTTTGTCTCGAAAAAGTGCGTTTGGAAGGACTGTGGGACGGGTCGGTGCTGGGGCCTTGTTTCTTATATAACAAGGACATTTATTGGAGTGTTCCTCATAGCAATTACTGAATTTTGCTGGAAATCCCTCTTTTAAAATATTAGAGCAGTCTTTAGATAAGTGTTCTTCCGAAAACTTCAAACTTTTTTTTTATATGACATTTTCGTGCCACATGATTAAATTCTTGACATAATAACATTGGGTCAATACTTTTTTATAGGGCATATTTTTCCCATTTTATTAAAAATTCGTTACAATAGCGAAATTATTTTAACAATTTGTTCCTTATTATTGAGGATAGCGCAACGCAGAGTAGTAATTATGTTTATTTACCTTCTGATTTTCTCACTATTTGAAATATTTTATAAATTCCTAATCCTTTGTTCGTAAGGCCGGATAGTAAGTATTGGGTTGTTTCAAATGAAATGTCCGTTTTCAAGGTAAAGGATTTTTTATTAAAAATACGATATGAAAACAAGATAATTTTATTCGAAGTATTTATCTTCTTTTTCTACACATTTTTCCCAACGTGACACCAAGTTTTTTATTCCCAAACTGAAAAACTCTGAGCTTTGAAGTGAAAAAAAATCTGAAAACGCACTTTTCACTTGATCATCATTTTCAAAAAGTTTTCCTTTGACGAAGTTGTATAAATTCCTGAACGGGTGGTAATCTGGTGGAGACAAGTCGGGAGAATATGTAGGGTGCGGAAGAACTTCGTAACCCAGTTCTTTCAATTTTTGCACGGTATGTTTTGAAACATGGGGTCTTGCTGCCGCTCAGTGAGATCGTGAGGTACCCATGTATCGTGCTTTTTTACTTTCCCAATACACTTTAAATGTCTGGAAACGGTAGATGCACTTGCATTTAGTTGTGCTGAGAGTCCTTTAACTGTTTGGTAGTGGTTTCCTTCTACTGTATGTTTGAGGTCATCGTTGTCTATTACGGACGGAGGTCTTCCTCGGGGCTCTTCCAGTCGGTATCCCCAGCTGAAAACTTAGCAAACCAATGGCGAATGGTCCGTTCATTAACACTCCCTTCCCCAAACGCCTTGCAGATATTTCTAGCGGCCTCAGCTGCTAAATGGACAAGTTTAAACTCGTACTAAAATATTACTCGAAAATCGCGTGTTTCCATGTTCATATTTGTTTCATATCATGTTTATAAAAAAATTCAAAATTAAAATTAGAGTAAACTGGTGGTAGGCAATTATATTAAAAATAAAACGAAACCATACACCATCACTAGTTTGGACTTCTTCACTGTGTGGCTGTTGGAACTAGACTGATAAATAATTACTGTAATTGATCGTGACAGAGCTACAGGAGGAATGGAGTTTTGAATCCAGTTTCTAATTGAAGCACAATTACCTAGGCTTATATTATGTCATTCCCGTATCAATTAAGCACTAACTTAGTTATGGGATAATTGAGCAAACCGAGGGAGATCCTCCGCTGCAGTCCCCAGAGACGGATCTCAATTTTCCTTAGCCTTTAGCTTTGGCTTCCATCTAGGATGTCGATTAGAAAATCATTGTTGTAAATAAAACCAATTAATACGTTGATTTACAAAAGGTACTATACTCACTTTAGACAATTATACAGTAAACGTAAAAATCTTTCATTTATTTATTATTAGACCAATAATCTGGCCAATCTTTTTTTATTAAAATCTAAAGGTCATGTGTTACTAACTTATTTTTTCAAATTATTGTACTTCTCTCATAACTTTTGAACAATATAAAATGAATATAGAACTTTTTGGAAATAATTAAAAGGGATATAGTAGTTTTTGGAGGAATATAACTCGCGGTAAGTTGCTTTTTTTAATTAACAACAACAATTTTTTATTCAGTAAAATTACAATCTGTCCCAATTTGGACATTAATAGTAGTGCTGAAAGATATCATACATACTACATTCATACAATATTTACACGGAATAAAATTACAATAAAATATATACACAATAATGAATCAATACAATAGTCAAGAATTCACTTATACCTATATACACATACACACACTCATACGTACATCACATTGAGTGGAGAATCTAGCCAGTGCTAGAACTCCAATGTATTTACAACAGGTCGCGGGGCCACTGCCGTTTCAACCTTCTAGGTGGGTTGTATGGATGAGTGGAGCTGGATAGGGATTGAGCTAGAGGATTAGGATGATGAAATAGGTTCTGGTGGAATTTGGAAAATTTGGATGGAATTAGGTCTGAAATAAATGGAACATTAAGGTCGTGGTGCAAGGTATAGTTGGAGACATAATAAGGAGCATTTACTATTGTACGGAGGACTTTGGATTGAAAGGATTGAATGCGTTTGATGTTAGTACGTTTAGCTGTCCCCCACAGTTCAAGTCCGTAGGTCCAAATGGGCTTCAGTATTGTCTTGTAGATTAATAATTTGTTGTCAGCTGTAAGTTCAGATTTTCTGTTGAGTAGTCGGTATAACTGTCCGAATCGTCGGTTGAGTTCTTGTCTTTTAAGTCTTGTATGTGGGTTCCAAGTCAATCTTTTGTCTAATAGTAAGCCAAGATACCGGACTGTATCTGAAGGAGGAATTGGAATGGAATTGAAGTAAACTGGCGGACAGGAGTTTCGTCGAAGAGTGAAGGTTACGTGTTTGCATTTGGCTTCGTTCACCTTAATGCGCCAAGCATTACACCAGTCTTCGATAAGAGAAAGGTGTCTTTGCAGGTTTAAGGATGCTGTTTCAGGATTGGAACTGGATGATAGGATGGCGGTGTCGTCTGCAAAAGTTGCCAGAAAGGTATCAGGATGTGTAGGAATATCAGCAGTGTAAAGGATGTAGAGGACGGGTCCCAAGACGCTGCCTTGAGGAACACCGGCCTCAACGGGATAAAGGTTAGAAAATTCTACACCACAGCGAACGCGGAAGGAACGGTTTGAGAGATAGGATCGGAGAATGAGGTATAGAGACTGGGGTAAATGGGTTTTCAGCTTGAAGAGTAATCCAGTGTGCCATACCCGGTCAAAAGCTTGCGCAATGTCCAGAAACGCACCAGAACAATACTCTTTGCATTCAAGAGCTGAGGAAATATGGTCTACAACTCGGAGCCCCTGTTGAACTGTGGAATGCTGAGGACGGAATCCAAACTGATGGGAAGGAAGATTTTGAGATTCTAATATGGGTAGGATACGTTTAAGAAGAAGCCTTTCGAAGATTTTTGAGAGGATGGGGAGTAGACTAATAGGCCTGTAGGATGAAGTGTTGTTGGAAGGTTTGCCTGGTTTTAGAAAAAGAATGATAGTGGAATGTTTCCATAACAGAGGAAAATAGGTGGTGCGTAGGATGCAGTTGTAAATATAAGTAAGGAATATAACAGCTTTCTGCGGAAGTTGTCGGAGGATCTGGGGAGTAAGGAGATCGTGTCCAGGAGATTTACGGAGGGTCAGTTTTTGGAGAAGATATTTGACCTCAGAGGGATTAATAGCTTTAGGAGGTAGGGAAAGTGGAATTGGTGACATAAGAAAGTCTTGCACTGTTGCGGTGTGATTGGCGTGGGATTCCGGGTGAGGAGTGAAAACTTTGGAGAGGTGTGTGGCGAATTCCTCGGCTTTATCTTCATCAGACGCAGCCCAGGAGTCATCACAACGTCGGAGAGGATGGGAAACTTGATGGTATTTTAGGATCTTTTTCGTGATATTCCACAGGGAATTATCACGAGCTGATAGAGAGGAGAGGTAGGAATTAAAGGACTGGGAACGGAAGGTCGCCAACTCCCTCTTCAATTGTCTACAATAGAAGTTATAGGAGCGGCGATCTGTTGGGTGTCGGGTGCGCTGCCATAATGATCTTGCTCGGCGTTTGGTATGGATGAGGTCTATAATATGTTGTGGAAAATGATTTTGGTGAGGATTTATATTGGAGTGTTTAGGAGAGGAGGCAGTCCAGACAGCTTGTTGGATGGCGGTGGTAAAGGAATAGACGGAATTATCTAGGTCATCTGGGGTTTTGAGGGTTACTCTGAGGTCAATATTATCGGTTAGGATTTGGCGGAAAAGGTTCCAGTTGACAGGGCCTCGGATGAATGATGGTGGAATGGGTTTTGGAATTGGAGTGAGAGATACTTTTAGGATCAGTGGACTATGGTCTGAGGATAGTTCATCAAGGCGAGTTACAGACAAGTTGAGGGAGCCTAATCCGCTGTGGATAAAGAAGTCGAGGATGTCAGGATTGCGGTTAGGATCGGTTGGCCAGTAGGTAGGGGAGTCAGGAGGCAGGATATTAAAATTTCGGGAGTTGAGTGCAGACAGCAAATTTCGTCCCGAGAATTCGTGGTTCTGGAACCCCACTGCTGATGCTTGGCGTTTAAGTCTGCACCCAGAATGAAGCAATTTCCTAAGGAATCCAGGATGGATACAAATTCGGAATTGGAAATGGAATGTTTAGGAGGGCAATATGCAGATGTGAGGGTTACCGGAAAGGAAAAAGTCTTGATTACTATTGCTGTGGCTTGTAGGAAATCATAGGTGGGAAGTGGGAGTAAATGATGAGAGAGGGATTGGTGGACAATGATAGCAGAACCGGCATGGGCTTTGCCGTCTGGGTGGTCAGTACGGTATGTCATATACTGCGGTATTTTGAAGTACTGTTTAGTGGTTAGTCTTGTTTCAGTTATAAGTGCAACATCGATTGTTTTGTCTTGCAACAACGCTGTCAGTTCGTCAGTATGATTTCTAACACCATTCGCATTCCAAAGGAGAATGGATAAGGAGTTAGGTGAATTCATTTAAGGATTTTTCAAGGCAGGGATTAAATTTGATACTAGATTTGTAAGGAGTGATATAAGCGGCATAACAAGAGATTTCATTTCGGAGATGAACGATGTCATTAGACTGGTAAGATCTGTGACGTTTGATGGTGAAGGGATATGAGGAATTTGATGTTGAGGAGTTTTTTGAAGATTAGGTAAACTTTGAGAAGTAGATTGTTGTACAATAGATTGAGATTGTTGAGGAAAACGTTGTTCCGGCAGTGCCTCGACTTCATGATTCTGGTTTCCACCTCCAAGCAAGTGGGCAAATGACACGTTAGAATTTACAAGTTTAGATGGTTCTCTTCTGCTTCTGGTTGGTGCAGCTGTTTCATTCGTATCCTGAGGTTTTTGGTATCTGGTTCGGAGTTTCTTGTAGATTTCACATCCCTTGTAGTTAGCCGGGTGGTCCTTGAGGCACAGAGCACATACAGCGGGTGTAGATCTTGATCTTGTACATTCTTCTGTTTTATGCTGTTCACCGCATTTCACACAGCGTGGTATGTGATGGCAATAACTTCTGGTATGACCATATGCCTGACAGTTATGGCACTGAACAATGTCTTTCTTTGTGTAAGGTTTTTCAACCTTTACACGGGTATAGTAGAGTCTACTGAGGTCATAGATATTTTCGACTCCTGCTGATGGTTCCAAGTCCACGAAGAATAGAGGTAGTGGACTTTTATCTTTTAGAACGTTGGTGACTTGCCTCACTTGGAATCCTAGTTCTGTCAGTTCTTCTTTGATAGCTTCAACGGGTGTTGAGGAATGTAGGTTTCTGATTACGACCCTTAATGCTCTCTCCTGGCGCAGCTGATAAGTATGAAAGTCAGCTTTGGTCTCAGTCAGATATTTCACAATCTTTCTGTAGGTTTCAGCAGTAGTCGGAGATATTTTAGTATCATTGGTTCTACTTATACAATAATAACTATTAGGATCAGTCACTTTGTTTAAATGCGCACACATAAGTTTAAAATTTTTAATATTCTTAACAAATATTGGTGGAGGTAGTGGTTCCCTGGGTATAGGAGAAGATTCCATGGTTTCTTTTTCATTTTGGAGGATTTGAAATGGATTCGGTGTAAAAAACGGGGATTCATCAGTTATTCCTTGTGATGATGTGCTGGGCTGTGGTTCAGATCCTAATGAGGTAGCTGACGTGTTCGCTGGTGGAATCATTTTTTTATTTTGTTCACGGCGGGGTCTCTGTTTTGTGGGAGACGAGTTTGAACCTGCAGATCTAGATCTTTTACTTGCAGACTTTGAGGACATGACTTGATGAAAATATCTCATTGATCAAGAAAATAATAATAATAATAAATAAATAATGAGATAAGAATTAAAGATAAAAGAAAGATAAGTAAAAGAAAAGCAAGCCCGAGCTTGCCGAGCTAGCGGCAATCAGCTGATCAGTGACCCTCCTTTCACTTTTTCGTGATTGTACAAAGTAAATTATAACTTTGCTTACCGAAATGTCTCTAATATTCACTGCCGTAGTATTCCTGAGGTCTAGTGATGTTCTCCAGACCGAATTCAAGCGAATTCCTACTGAAAAAAGCAAAAATCTGAGAGACGATGTAACATATGACTGTTATCATCGAGCGCATCAGCTGATTTTCGCGGTAAGTTGCTAACAATCACAATTACCTTTCTCACACAGCATTACCGATAACTAAGGTCTTTATAATGTTTATTACTAAGTTATGTATAATTCCATATTCCTCCACGAGAAATACCTTTCCTGGTTGGTTCATTACATTTGATTATATATTGGTCATAAAGAAAGCGAATATTAAAAAGATCGGTTATTTATTTATGGCGTTTATTAAGAAAGCACGTAATTAGGAAGTTTATTTTGAACTGTCACTTACTATTTATATGAATTTAGCAAATCTATATCTATTAATAACTACTTGTAAACAATATTTAACTATAGAGATAAATAAATAAATAACTTTTAAGCTTTTATTTACTGAAACGACAAGAAGCTGCACGACGTTTTCGACTACTTCAACACTTACTAGACAAACGTTCTAATCTTCCACTTAACTACAAAAGACTCATCTACATGACTATCATAAGACCGATATGGACTTACGGATTTGAGCTATGGGGCACTACTAAACCATCGAATTCTTCTCGTATCCAATCCCTTCAGTCGAAAATCCTTCGTAAAATCCTCAATGCTCCTTACTTTGTCACCAACAAACTCATCCATAAAGACCTTAATGTCCCATATGTTGCTGATTTGGCCCGTACGAGGTATCAATCTTTCCATGACAAACTCCATTCCCACCCTAATCCTTTCGTTTCAATCCTTTCTTCCTCTTCAATTCCTGACAATCCTCCGAGGCGTCTGAAAAGGAGATGGCCCCGGGACCTTCTAGTTTAGAATATTTTTAGAGTGCTTCCTTTGGGAAGCTTCTCTTCATGTGTTTCATGCCTTTTTATGTTTCATTCAAATTTACTTGTTGTATTACTTGTTATACAGTTGTAAATTCCAAAAAATAAATATATAATAAAAAAAAAAAAAAGAAAAAAAAAAAGCTTTTATTTTACATGTTTCAACAAAAAATTCTCTATTAGGTTGGATCAGGTACGGTTTTTATCCCCATACAAGGTCAAGGGATTATAATTCTAACCATTTTAAGGATCAAATACCATTATTGTATTAAAATGAGAGTTTCTGAAAATTTTTAAACCAAATTTATGTTGGTGCAAGAAATACTATAAAAAAACTTAATTTAATTGAGAATCTACTAGAAGCAAAGCAGCGCAACTAAGTTGTTTGTAACAGCCTAAAAACTGATTATTAGGTTGAAACCATTGGTGTAAATAATAGCGGTTATTATAGGCGCGCTGAATGAACCAATAAAAAGGAACAAAATGAAGGGAACAATAAATTATTAGTAATGTATCACGGGGTTAGGAGCCTCTGCTTTATAATAGAAAATATATTGTAATAAAATAAAAGGTACTACCTTTTAAAAGGAAAAGAGAAGTAAGGTTTTCTGTTTTGCACAGGATGTAGTACGTTTTGGAACGAAATGTTATTAATACCTTTTGGAATGAAATGCAATGTTGATTTGGTACGTTTTAGAATAAACTACAATTTTCAAATACGTTTTTGAAGGATTTTAATGTTTTTTTAGATAAAATCTCCTGACAGATTTAGATAAAACTATGCTATTAGAATAGAAATATGTCAAAATATTAATTTTGAAAATGTAGGTACTTTTTTTGGTCCCTAGGTACTTTTTGGAAATCAACGTCTCAATTGTGCAGCAACCGATTATCAGTTGCTCATAAAACTAACAAAACACGACACCCTAAAAATGTCGTAACCAGTTTAAAACTAACAGTAAAAATATAAATAATGTAGTTTCCATATTTCGTTACCTTGCATAATTCAGAGGAAAATGCTACTTTAGTTTTTTTCTAACCTTGACGTCTTAACTTTTTAGACTATTACTTTCCAAAACATTTCAGATAAAAAGAGAGTTAAATTTTCCTAAAAATATATAAGTAAGGATCAAAAATACAATTTAACGTTTATTTAAAAAAAAAAGAGATTAAGTTAAACTTTATTATATATATATATATATATAAATATATATATATATATATATATATATATATATATATATATATATATATATATATATATATACTTAAATAAAACTTCAAGTAAAATTAAAAATATACTTTTTATTATTTTTTTTTATTATTATTTTTATTTTACTTTAAGTTTTTATCGGATACGTACTTTATCGTTATGAACAATTTTAGATAAGTTATTTAAAAACCAGGGGAGGGTTCGTTAACAGAAGGAAAGTATACTATTTGGTACGGGGGGAGCGTTAATTATTGTCTAGGTACCGGGTTTCTGATTAGGAATAGATTTCTTTCCGCATTACGGGACGTACAGTTCTTTAGTGAAAGAATATCGGTTGCTATATTTCAAGGGCGTTGGTTTAAAATCGCGTTTATAAACATTCATTCTCCCACCGAAGACAGTGATGATGAAGTAAAATGCGAATTTTATGATAAACTAGAGTCGGTTTACGATAAGTTACCGCGAAATTACATTAAGATAATACTAGGCGACGCGAACGCAAAGGTTGGAAGGGAAGAAGTATATCGTCCTACAATCGGTAAAGAAAGTTTGCACGAATATAGTAATGATAATGGGACCCGACTAATAAACTTTGCCATTTCGAAAAACCTAGTAATCAAAAGCACTACATTTAAACGTAAGGATATTCATAAGTATACGTGGACATCACCGGATGGACAAACACGGAATCAAATCGATCATGTTTTAATACAAAACAGATGGCAAAGTAGCATAATTAACGTGAGATCGTATCGAGGTGCAGAATGCGGTTCTGATCATGAATTAGTAATCGCGAAACTTCGACAAAAACTAAATACAAAAAAGAGAACACCGAACTATATTCGTCCCGAGAATTTTGATTTAGTTAAATTGAACAACCTCGAAATTAGAAAACAATTCGCGATAGAAGTAAAAAATCGGTTCGAAGCTTTGGAATCTTTAGACGAGGAACACAAAGATGTAAACAAACTATGGGAAGGGATCAGGGATAATATTAAAGAGGTCGGTAATTTATGTCTTGGAAAAATCGAAAATAAAAAGAACAAACCTTGGTTCGACAGGGATTGTCAAAATATGTGCGAAAAAAGAAAAACCGCTAAACTGAATTCCTTAAATAATCCAAGCGATAATAATGTGGCTTACTTTCGGTTAGTAAAAAACGAAACTTCAAAACTCTTAAAAAATAAGAAAAGAGAGTATCTTAAAGGGCAAAATAATAGAAATAGAAAAACACAGAAACGAAAATAACGTAAGAGAGATGTACAAAGGTATAAACAAATCGCGTAAAAGATTTGAACCTCTATTGAATGCGGTTAAAGATGCAAATAACAATATAATTGCGGATCCTTCTGAGATATTAAATAAATTTAAACAACACTTTGACGGCATCTTAAATAGGAAAATAATAATCAATCTCCTCTCTCTGAATATCAGAGCGCTGAACCATGGATAGACGCACCGAGTAAAGAGGAAGTCGAAATGGCGATAGGAAAATTAAAACGTTATAAGGCCGCAGGAAATGATAATATCACGAGTGAATTAATCAAGGCGTGTGGAGAAGCGGGCGTTTCCAAAATACATTTTTTAGTTAAAAAGATCTGGGAAACTGAAAAAATGCCCGAAGAATGGAAAGAATCAATACTTATTCCGATTCACAAAAAAGGACCGAGGTCGCATTGTAACAACTATCGTGGGATCTCTCTTCTTCCAGTATGCTATAAAATATTCTCGTCAAATTCTAACTAGTCGAATAACGGAATACGCTGAGGAAATTATCGGAGATTACCAATGTGGTTTTAGGCGGAATTGCTCGACTATTGACCAAATATTTTCCTTACGTCAAATATTAGAGAAAAATTGGAATACAACGGTGTAGTCCATCAACTTTATATCGATTTTAAAAAGGCTTATGATTCAATAGACCGTCAGAAGCTATATAACATCATGATTGAACAGGGAATACCTAAAAAGTTAGTAAACCTAGTAGAGATGTGTTTGTCGGAAACATTCCATAAAGTTAGAATCGGTCATAATTACTCCGAGAGATTTGAGGTGCGATCGGGTTTGAAACAGGGTGACTCCCTTTCACCTGTGTTATTTAATATAGCTTTAGAATATGTCATAGAAAAGGTGATGTGTACCGAGAAAGGCTTAAATATGGGTGACAAGATTCCGGTTTTGGGGTATGCCGATGATCTGGTACTGCTAGGTGAAGACACGGAAACCATACAACTAAATACAAGTGTGTTAATAAAAACCGGTAAAGAAATAGGACTCGAATTAAATACCGATAAGACGAAGTATATGATCAGTAGCAGAAACGGTGTCGATCTTGGTGATATTGATGTATCAGGTCATACTTTGGAACACGTAGAGAAATTCAAGTATTTAGGTTCAATTATAACTAGAAAAAATGAAATCCAGGAAGAAATAAAGTCCCGGTTAAAGATGGGAAATGCGTGTTATTATTCAGTTGCTAAGTTACTTAGTTCGCGGCTTCTATCTAAAAACTTAAAGATTAGAATTTATAAAACTATTATTCTTCCAACGGTTCTTTACGGATGTGAAACGTGGCCGCTTACTTTAAAGGATGAAGAGCGGCTTAAGGTTTTCGAAAATAAGGTATTGCGTAAAATATTTGGTCCAAAGAGAGATGAGGCCACTGGGGAGTTTAGAAGGTTGCATAACGCGGAATTGCGGAGTTTGTACCCTGTGAATATAATTGAGTTGGTAGCATCGCGGAGACTCAAATGGGCGCGTAAAGTTGTTGGGCTTAGTGAGGAACGGATTCCGAGAAAGTTGGTATTCGCTGAACCGACTGGTAGGCGTCCGAAAGGTAGGCCGAAGCGTCGATGGGAGGATTGCATTAAGGCTGATCTCGGGGGCTTGGGCTTGACCGGTGAACATTGGACGAGTCTATGCAGGCGAAGTTTGGTGGTATCGGCATCGAACCTTCGGGTTCGGTAAGCCTATTATTATTATTATTATTATTTAAAAACTTTTGTAATCTCAACCAAGGACAAAAAAATTGTTGTCAAACATACTTTAATTTTATTATTAGTTATTAGAAAAAAAAATCATAATAAGTTTAACTAAATACTTTTAAAATAAAACTATAATCTGAACTTGTGTAAAACAGAATCAGAGTAGATGGCTGAGTCATTTGCATGTCATATTCATTAGATTGTATTTAAAAAATAACATATTCAAAATTCTGTTCTTCAGATCCTTCGTAACACCTTACTTGATCAGATCCAAGTAAGGTGTTAAGAACTTTTTGGTAGAAAAACTATAGGTCACCTGATTGAACAGTATGAAGGGTATGATTACATATATTCTCTTACTGTATTGCCTGAGGGAATCATCTGTGGGCTGAGTGTCAATGAATCATTCCATCAACTGAGATTCGCTCAATGACTTACCTGAAAAAAACAAAATAAAATATTAACATAAAAACAAAATGTGTGTCTTGTGTGTTTATGCTGTTAACAGAAGAATTTTAATAACTGTACATCTAAGATTTCAATGGCTTACTTTATTTTTTATGAAATAAAGTGGATGAATTGAGAACGTATTTATAGATCCTGACTACATGTTTCTTCCTATTACGTTACTATGGTTAAGAACCGAAAACCTGCCGGATATAAGAAACTAAAATCCGTTATTTTATTTATTATAACATTTATTACTCATATATATGCATACATAAGTTTGGGCCTTAAATCTTTAGGAATTGAGAAATATCTATATTTTAACAATAAACTACACGTATTTCATTCAAAATTGCTTGGCTAAAAAAAAATTTCTTTTTTTTTTTACTTCTAAAAAAAAAATATTATTTTTTTTTCTTTGTATAAGTATGGATTAAAATTTTTGAGACAAACTTCTGCATCTTAAGTGTGCTAGCTGTTAAATCTATTTAATTTCAAATATAAGAAGTTTTCAATGAAATTGATCAGAAAATAGAACGATTTAGATAAAAGTGGGTTCTTCATTGTTCCATTGGAAGACTACACAATAGAAGGGGTCTCCTATAGACCAATCTTCTGGCCTCTCGGTGAAATCCTATTAAATTCTTCTGTTTTTTTTTTCCTTTCCAATTTTCTTGGAGTAGACATTAAGAATAATAATATACCCTCTGCTTTCTTATGCAAAGGAATCTATATTTTAAAGTAATTCATTTTTTTTTTCAATTGATATGGTAATCTATGCGTGTCATTTACATAATCAAGTATTATAAATCTCGCAACCCACTTTTCTTCTTTTTTTTTTATTTATTAATGTGTCCCCTCACACTGCTGTGTCCCCTCACACTGCTCTGTCCACTCACACTGCTGTGTCCCCTCACACTGCTGTGTCCACTCACACTGCTCTGTCCACTCACACTGCTGTGTCCCCTCACACTGCTGTGTCCCCTCACACTTCTGTGTCCCCTCACACTGCTGTGTCCCCTCACACTGCTGTGTCCACTCACATTGCTGTGTCCCCTCACACTGCTGTGTCCCCTCACACTGCTCTGTCCACTCACACTGCTGTGTCGCCTCACACTGCTCTGTCCACTCACACTGCTGTGTCCCCTCACACTGCTGTGTCCACTCACATTGTTGTGTCTCCACACACTGCTGTGTCCACTTACACTGCTGTGTCCACTCACACTGCTGTGTCCCCTCACACTGCTGTGTCCCCTCACACTGCTCTGTCCACTCACACTGCTGTGTCCCCTCACACTGCTGTGTCCACTCACACTGCTGTGTCCACTCACATTGCTGTGTCCCCTCACACTGCTGTGTCCACATACACTGCTGTGTCCACTCACACTGCTGTGTCCCCTCACACTGCTGTGTCCACTTAAACTGCTGTGTCCACTCACACTGCCGTGTCCCCTCACACTGCTGTGTCCCCTCACACTGCTCTGTCCACTCACACTGCTGTGTCCCCTCACACTGCTGTGTCCACTCACACTGCTGTGTCCCCTCACACTGCTGTGTCCCCTCACACTGCTGTGTCCACTTACACTGCTGTGTCCACTCACACTGCTGTGACCACATACACTGCTGTGTCCACTCACACTGCTGTGTCCCCTCACACTGCTGTGTCCCCTCACACTGCTGTGTCCCCTCACACTGCTGTGTCCACTTAAACTGCTGTGTCCACTCACACTGCTGTGTCCCCTCACACTGCTGTGTCCCCTCACACTGCTCTGTCCACTCACACTGCTGTGTCCCCTCACACTGCTGTGTCCACTCACACTGCTGTGTCCCCTCACACTGCTGTGTCCCCTCACACTGCTGTGTCCACTTACACTGCTGTGTCCACTCACACTGCTGTGTCCCCTCACACTGCTGTGTTCCCTCACACTGCTCTGTCCACTCACACTGCTGTGTCCCCTCACACTGCTGTGTCCCCTCACACTTCTGTGTCCCCTCACACTGCTGTGTCCCCTCACACTGCTGTGTCCACTCACATTGCTGTGTCCCCTCACACTGCTGTGTCCCCTCACACTGCTCTGTCCACTCACACTGCTGTGTCCCCTCACACTGCTGTGTCCACTCAGACTGCTGTGTCTCCTCACACTGCTGTGTCCACTCACATTGTTGTGTCTCCTCACACTGCTGTGTCCACTCACACTGCTGTGTCCACTCACACTGCTGTGTCCCCTCACACTGCTGTGTCCCCTCACCATTGGAAGACTACACAATAGAAGGGGTCTCCTATAGACCAATCTTCTGGCCTCTCGGTGAAATCCTATTAAATTCTTCTGTTTTTTTTTCCTTTCCAATTTTCTTGGAGTAGACATTAAGAATAATAATATACCCTCTGCTTTCTTATGCAAAGGAATCTATATTTTAAAGTAATTCATTTTTTTTTTCAATTGATATGGTAATCTATGCGTGTCATTTACATAATCAAGTATTATAAATCTCGCAACCCACTTTTCTTCTTTTTTTTTTATTTATTAATGTGTCCCCTCACACTGCTGTGTCCCCTCACACTGCTCTGTCCACTCACACTGCTGTGTCCCCTCACACTGCTGTGTCCACTCACACTGCTCTGTCCACTCACACTGCTGTGTCCCCTCACACTGCTGTGTCCCCTCACACTTCTGTGTCCCCTCACACTGCTGTGTCCCCTCACACTGCTGTGTCCACTCACATTGCTGTGTCCCCTCACACTGCTGTGTCCCCTCACACTGCTCTGTCCACTCACACTGCTGTGTCGCCTCACACTGCTCTGTCCACTCACACTGCTGTGTCCCCTCACACTGCTGTGTCCACTCACATTGTTGTGTCTCCACACACTGCTGTGTCCACTTACACTGCTGTGTCCACTCACACTGCTGTGTCCCCTCACACTGCTGTGTCCCCTCACACTGCTCTGTCCACTCACACTGCTGTGTCCCCTCACACTGCTGTGTCCACTCACACTGCTGTGTCCACTCACATTGCTGTGTCCCCTCACACTGCTGTGTCCACATACACTGCTGTGTCCACTCACACTGCTGTGTCCCCTCACACTGCTGTGTCCACTTAAACTGCTGTGTCCACTCACACTGCTGTGTCCCCTCACACTGCTGTGTCCCCTCACACTGCTCTGTCCACTCACACTGCTGTGTCCCCTCACACGCTGTCCTAACTGCTGTGTCCACTCACACTGCTGTGTCCCCTCACACTGCTGTGTCCACCTTTCTCACACTGCTGTGTCCACATTACACTGCTGTGTCCACTCACACTGCTGTGTCCACTCATCACACTGTCCTAGCTGTGTCCACTCACACTGCTGTGTCCCCTCACACTGCTGTGTCCCCTCACACTGCTGTGTCCCCTCACACTGCTGTGTCCACTTAAACTGCTGTGTCCACTCACACTGCTGTGTCCCCCTCATCACACTGCTGTGTCCCCTCACACTGCTCTGTCCACTCACACTGCTGTGTCCCTCACACTGCTGTGTCCACTCACACTGCTGTGTCCCCTCACACTGCTGTGTCCCCTCACACTGCTGTGTCCACTTACACTGCTGTGTCCACTCACACTGCTGTGTCCCCTCACACTGCTGTGTTCCCTCACACTGCTCTGTCCACTCACACTGCTGTGTCCTCTCACACTGCTGTGTCCCCTCACACTTCTGTGTCCCCTCACACTGCTGTGTCCCCTCACACTGCTGTGTCCACTCACATTGCTGTGTCTCCCTCACACTGCTGTGTCCCTCACACTGCTCTGTCCACTCACACTGCTGTGTCGCCTCACACTGCTGTGTCCCCTCACACTGCTGTGTCCCCTCACACTGCTGTGTCCACTCACATTGTGTGTCTCCACACACTGCTGTGTCCACTCACATGCTGTGTCCACTCACACTGCTGTGTCCCTCACACTGCTGTGTCCCCTCACACTGCTCGTGTCCACTCACACTGCTGTGTCCCCTCACACTGCTGTGTCCACTCACACTGCTGTGTCCCTCACACTGCTGTGTCCCCTCACACTGCTCTGTCCACTCACTGCTGTGTCCCTCACACTGCTGTGTCCACTCACACTGCTGTGTCCCCTCACACTGCTGTGTCCACTCACATGCTGTGTCCCCTCACACTGCTGTGTCCACTTACACTGCTGTGTCCACTCACACTGCTGTGTCCCCTCACACTGCTGTGTCCCCTCACACTGTTGCTTGTCCACTCACACTGCTGTGTCCCCTCACACTGCTGTGTCCCTCACATTCTGTGTCCCCTCACACTGCTGTGTCCCCTCACACTGCTGTGTCCACTCACATGCTGTGTCCCCTCACACTGCTGTGTCCCCTCACACTGCTTGTCCACTCACACTGCTGTGTCCTCACTGCTGTGTCCCTCACACTGCTGTGTCCTCCTCACACTGCTGTGTCCCTCACACTGCTGTGTCTCTCACACTGCTGTGTCCACTCACACTGCTGTGTCCACTCACACTGCTGTGTCCCCTCACACTGCTGTGTCCCCTCACACTGCTGTGTCCACTCACACTGCTCTGTCCCCTCACACTGCTCTGTCCACTCACACTGCTGTGTCCCCTCAAACTGCTGTGTCCACTCGCAGTGCTGTGTTCCCTCACACTGCTGTGTCCACTTATACTGCTGTGTCCACTCACACTGCTGTGTCCCCTCACACTGCTGTATGGTAGACAGGAAGGATAAAGAAGAAGATATTTATTTGTATAGATCGTTATCCACAAGTGATCAAGATCAAAATATATTACCCCACCACTATCTCTCTCTCTCAATTGGTCACTACTAAGTCCAGTACTTTGGTAAGTCCAGTCTTTGTCCAGCCTAGGAGCTGGGATATAGTAAGTGCTTGGGGTATCGTGGGCTGCCCATGGGAAATTTCAAAGGGCGGTAGGTACACCCATTTCTTCTTAACATTTACTTAATTAATATTCAAATTATTTAATACTGAACTTACTTAACTTATTTAATACTACTTAGTATCATCAGCATAGGTTGAAAAAAGAAGTGTGAGGATAGATTGTTATATCAACTGTACAGTTTTGTACCGATCGTACCTACTTAAAACCGAAAGGGGAAAACAGAAATTCGAACCAAAAGATTTCAGACCAATTTTATGCCTCAATGGAACTTATAAACTGATGACATCAGTTATTAATAACAAGCTAAAATTTTATTTAAATTATCACTATTTAATGACTGATGGACAGTTAGGAACGAGAGAGAACGCGAAGGGATGCAAGGAAGTACTTGTCATTGATAGTTTCATAGCTCGACGGGTAAAGAACAAGAAGCGCAGCATGTCCATAGCCTGGATAGACTACCAGAAGGCATATCATTCAGTGCCCTATGATTGGCTCTTGGAAAGTCTACATATTTATAAAATAGACAAAGCCATAATCGAACTACTAGAACGAATTGTGAACTTGTGGAATGTGTCATTGATAATGAATGGTAATACAGCACAGCTATGCAACGAAAACATACCTATTACTAGAGGCATATTTCAGGGTGACTCTCTAAGCCCTCTTTGGTTCTGCTTGGCTATCAACCCTTTAAGTGGAATGTTGAACTCCTCAGGCAAGGCTTATCATTTGGCACAGGAAACGATTGTTTCCCATTCCCTTTACATGGATATGAAATTGTACGCCAAGATTGAGAACGATCTGCAAAGCCTTCTTGAAGTGGTAAGGACCTTTAGTGAAGATATTCAGATAAAGATGGGACTGGATAAATGTGCAGTGCTTCATATTCACAAAGGAAAGATGAAGGAATCAACTAATATGGAATTAACTAACAATGCTGTAATCAACCGTTTGTATGAAAACTTATACAAATATCTAGGAATACAACAACTTGAAATTTAAGAAAGATATAAAAAAGATATTTGAAAAAAAAAATGTAAAAACCAATGAAGGTTGTCCTCGGAACATATCAGGGAAAAATGTAATAAAATCCTTGAATACATAGGCGATTCCAGCATTAATGTATTCCTATGGGATTTTAAAATGGATCACTACTGACCTAGATGATTTATATTTCTATCTAAGGGTGCAAAAAGTAAATTCACGAAAGCGCTATCTGAAATCATCCACGGAAATTAGGAGGGCAAGGCCTCACACGTCTGGTGAAGGCGTGCCACCAAGAAGAAAATAATCTCAGAAACTATCATCTTTGTAGGAAACTAAACTAGGGACATCAAGAATCATCTTAACTATCGCAGCTCTTGACATTGGTCTTACCGCATTAAATCTTCGGAACGATCACATCCACTCGCCTCTAAACCAAAAACAAATGATTAAGACGTGGAAGTCTAAAGAAATTCATGGGAAATATTACCACAATCTGGCAGCAACGGGCATAGACAAAGGTGTATCCCTAACATGGCTGCTGTTTCCTGTAACTGAAGGATTTTTTTAACCATCCAGGACCAAGTAGGACCAACTGGCTGTCTGGTGCTCCCTGGGAAGTAATACTTGCTGAGGCAAAATAACGTGGCTAAAATTGTTCACCAAGCACTGGCCTAGAAATTTCAGATTCTGGAGGACACATGTCCGTATTATAAATAGAGCCCACATCCAGTGATTGATAGATAGCATGTCAAGCTGTATAGGGACCTGGCAATTATTACTCATCACACTATTCCGCATAACAAGCCTGATATTTTACTAATGCTAAAGGGAGAAAAATATGCGAATATCATCGAGATGAGGGTGCCATCAGATGACGACTTTCATAAGGTAGTAGCAGAAAAGGTCCGAAAATATCAGGATCTGAGTGAAGAGCAGCAGTGAAGCAGTTATACAAGTGATCATCTCAACTTAGACGCTCCGGCTCTTGCCAGTTTCTCTTTTCCGCGCCTAAATCAGTTTTTGGAAACTGAAGAGTCTTAATGGAGATTTATTCAGGCCACGATTTTTTTTATCTGAGGTAGGGTAAAGGACCGAATTGCTGACACTTCCCCAATTACATGCTCATTCTACCTTGAAAATAAAGAGTTTCTCGCCACCTATTAATTATAAATTGGTGCCAAACCAAAGCCACAGTAATTTCCGAAAGATTTCCATAATAATCAAGTCAGGATTGATGATAAGGTGTGCAGGAATCAAATTTTAGCCTCTATCTATCTCCTTCTGGCGTTAAGGTTTTAACTAAGGAGATGAGTCCCAATTTCATCTATTATAACCAATCCTTCTTTGTTTCTACATTCGAATTATTTTTTATCAATCTAATATTGATCTTAGTTAATAAGTGTCAAGGCATGGTTGTTGTAATGGACAAGAAAGGGTATCAGAAGGCCTCGACAATTGCGTATTCATGCAAGGAAGACAGTTAGATGGAGATGGTGCTCGCCGTGGTAGAAGCACGTACCGCAGCACCAGGTATGAGATTACTCTGCCAGGTAGGGAGCGAACCTGCACCTACCATTTGACATAGGGGACTAGTTAGGATGGGTTTCACCCTGTGTGGTAGTAGCATGACAGTAGTCCTGGTTAGGAGTAATGAATTCACCCTGCGTGGTAGTAGCATGCCAGTAGTGTTGGATAGGAGGAGAGAAGGTACATAAAGGAAGTTAAAAGAAGAGAGACCACACAATGTTACAAAGGCAGAGTTAATCTGACCTAGGGAGATAACAGTTAGGTGATCTGAAGACCTGTGCCAGCTCTTGGGGATGTTAGTCATCTATGTCAATTATTGACAGCGAGAGCTTTGCTACCAGACTGACGTCTTGGCCCTAGTTCAAATTACCTTGGAAGGTTTATTAATTCTTATAAATCAGTTACATAAGTAAATATATTTACAATGGTGTTAATGAGTTACATTATACAATATGATTAAATTGTACGTCTTCATATATTTGGCCGGCAATCCATGTGGCCGCCACTAGCGCTATTTGCGAGCAAGTGTGTGAAGCATCCGCCACATAAGATAGATGATTTCTGAATAAATTAATATTAGCACACAAATTTATAAAATATTTTTACGCACAGAGAAGAAGGGATAGCAATCACATATAATAATGTAATCACGCAGTTCTCAATCCATTGGTCCTTGCCAACAAAACATTATATGTTGGCACACGTATTAGAAATAGATTGATTATCACAATAAATCTATGCATAGTTATAAAAACACGGAGCTCGGACTTACATACATTTATACCACATACCTATATCTTACAATAGAACTATATTGAGATTCCAGTAAGTAACGAGAAGAGTTGATGTTTGAAGGAAGAAAGAGAGGTTACATTACGGATAGAGATAGGCAGCGAATCCCAAAAGTATGAGGAGCTAACGAGAAAGGATTTGCGAAAGGACGCAGTTCTATCTGATGGGATATAAATGGAAAATGATTTCAGGGCGGAAGGTGAAGGTTTAGTTATATAGGAAGGTTTTATATTTTTATGGTTTGGAAGAGCTAAGAACCACGGAAGTATTGTCGTCGAGCAGAAGCATAAAGCCACTTTAACTCGGCATAATAACCAGAAATGGTGTCATGTCTACAGTCTCCAAAAATAAATATTATAAAGGAGTTCATCAGCAGTTTAGAAATGTTTTCTAACACAAAAACTTTTGAAGGTGAAGGATAGTGGCAAAAAGCCTAAGTAATTGTTAAAGATAATACTTTTTATTTCGTTAAAATATTTAAAATAAACTAAATGATCTATCGAAACTACATAATTCTTTTATTCAACTTTAATGTTATTAAAAATTTGTTTTTAAACATATTTATTGATATTTACAACTGTATTAAATAAAAATACATCTAGTAAATGTGATGATTAAAAATTTTAAAATTGATTTTTACTAGTAAGCTAAGTCGTGTACTGCGCGGACCAGATATTTTTCTGGGATTTCAAAGTTCACTCTTTGTGAAACTCCAACTAAATTTATTATTTAATCATCTCTTACTTTCAAATAAAAAAAATCAGTTATGTATCGGTACGCAGTTGTTTATAAGAAAAAAATTAATTGGTATTTTTGTAAGAATAAAATTACTTACGCGATCATTGTTTTTACATTTTATATCGGTAGAAATATGGAGGAGTTAAAATTTTCTGCTGATTTATTAATAGATTTAGTTTGTTGAACCTCTTTTACTTGACTATTTTTAGAATTAATTAGTTGTTGTTGTTTTGGTTTAAGGGCAAAAAAAATGCGAGTTATTATTATTGCCCAAAACATCTTCAGAAGACGATTAACTTACCTATGATGAGAAAAAAAAATTATAATAAATAAAGAAAAAACAATAATAAATAAAAAAAATAATAATAAATAAATAAAAATAGTGAGTAAAATATCAAAAAGTGCGTAAAATAGTCTGAATGTGTTAAATGAGGTGATATAAACGAATGTTCTTCACCAATTGAATGACACCGTCGACGACCCGATCACTATCACTCAATGCCTCCGAGACTTTACGTGGTACGCTACATTTTTCTAATTCCCCACTAGAACGAGGACACTCTTCAAAAATATGACTTACTGTGAGAGTCACTTTACACAGTTGACATCGAGGTGGATCCCTTCGTGCCATGATGTGCTCATGAGTGAGACGGCAGTGTCCTATCCTCAGGCGGGCGATAACTACCTCCTCACGCCTGCACTTTCTTGATGATGAGACCCAGCAGCTGATGGTCGGTTTGACATTTTTCAATTTGTTGTTTTCAAGAGCGGTCCAAGACTGTTGCCATTCATCTATGATCTTCGCGTTTATTGGCTGAAACAGTTCAGGTGATGAAATAAAATAGGGCGTTATTTCTACTAGTGAATGTGCCTCTGTTGCTGCTCTGTCGACTTCCTCATTCCCTGATATTCCGGAATGACTGGGAATCCAAAATAATTTTTTTTTTTTTTGAGAAGTCCTCTAACTGTTTGATTGCGAAGTGGACCTCCTGTACAATAGGGTTTGCTGAGAATGGATTGAAAATGGCTCTGATAGCACTGAGCGAGTCAGAACAAATGATTACTGACTTTTCTAATGTTGTTGTTTGTTTGTTTTGTTTGGTTTTACGGCGTAAAACAGCAAGGTCATCAACGCCCGGTGGTTAGGTATGGTTCATTCTAGGTTTGATTACTCCAGATAGAGAGGGGGATGGCAAAAAAGGGGAAAGGCGACACCCAGACCAGCGAGGGACTCGACGAGGGTCAGAAGGGGCCAAAGTCCACCATATTGAAGGGTAGATGTATATGTAGTATTTTAATGTTGCTCTAGCTAGATGAACTGCTTTTAGAATAGCTGTCAATTCGGCAGTAAAAACACTACAAGTACTATCAAGTTTGTAATTGTGAGTTTGGTCACCGTCTAATACAGCGCACGACGTCGATTCAATTTCAATTTCAATTCAATTGTTTTAGAACCATCGGTATAAATGATTTTGTTATACTGATATTTATTAAGTTCTGTAAGGAAATTTTGAGATATTTCTTGTGGGGAACACTTTTTTTCCTTAGAAACTTTTAACATTTCACAGTTGACGTGAGGAGGTGACACTGTCCATGATGGTAGCTTTTTATTTCTGCCTAATTGAAATTAGATAATTTTTTGGAGTCCTATGTGTTTTATTATTAAAAATACATGTATTTTTTTTCAAACAAAAAGGGAAAATGTTGAAGTGATTGCACGTGTAAAAATGGATGGAGTAAACATCAATTGTTATAAGGCCATTGTGTTCAGACGGGAGGAAAATATACTCCATTGTCCTATTGAGGAAAAATGTGAAAAAAAAAAAGAAAGAAATAATATAGATGGTATTTATTTTTTAAATTAAAAAAAATTATGAATAAATAAGGAAAGTTCCTTAAGGTTACCTAGGGAGGTGTAAAATTCAAAACTGAGTGAAATTCTCCCAAAAAAAAAGAAAAAAAAAGTAGTATGATTATAAAACAAATACATTTTTTTGTTTGAGAAAATGAAAATAAAGTAATAAAAGTAAGAACAAAATGTAAGAAACCAATATAAATTAAATTCCTAATTTACAAACGGGTGATAAACATAAAAGAATGGAATTCAAGGAAACAATTCATTTAATTTTTTGGGTGGAAGTGTAATTATGCTACGAGGGTTGGGTTCTGCAATTAAAGACCAACTTTATATATAATTGCTTGGTTTATGAACAACATAATTAAAATTCAGAATTTTATATTGATATCGAGCAATACAATTGAGTTTCTGAGAAGACCAAAAATCTAGAACAACCCGAAAAAATTTTTGTATTCTATCATTTTTCATAAATAAACTGTAGTTAAGATTTTCTTTTTATGATTTGGCCTTGAATAACTGTTTTTTACTATCACTTACATATGAATGAAATATATATTATGGGAAAGTATGGCGATCGTGAAAATTTCCAACTGAAACACATAGTTATATAGAATGAGGGTTACGGAGTCTAAATATCTAAGTCCCGCAAAAAGTTGTGTGTGTGGTCAGTCTACCTCATGAACGAAAAGTCTTCCAAAAAGATGTTAAAGCAATCTTTTTCAATCATAATCGAAGTACCAGGTTGACGTTATGTATTATGAATATCTACCTTTTCACGATTTTTTCTATATCTAAATATTTCGATTAAACTCACTTTACTGATGCAAAATCAATGGTCTCAAAGGGCCTAGCCGAATAAGCATGTGAAATCTGCCCCCGCGTGTATTAGAACCAAATTTTATACCTATGAGAAACAACCTTACGCAAAATTTTAACCCCTTAATCCTAATGGGAGGGAGGTTATGGAGGGTGAAAGAAAAACAACAAAAAATAGTTTTCTCCTGAAAAGCTCAACCGATTTTCACGAAAAAAATATATGTTATAGATTTTACAAATAGGTTTCAAAAAATATTTTTTCAATTTTTTTCCACGAAAATGTTGGTCAAACAATTTTTTTTTAGCTTCTCCAGTATATTTAGACGGACAACTGATAAGTAAAGAATAAATAATTTTTAATGTTCGTAAAAAACGATGATAGTGGTTTTTCTCGAAAATTCCATGCAAGTCTGACATCCATAGATTTTTAGATTAACATATAATAACATGAAAAAAATAAATATTAAAAAAATCTTTGTAGTTTTATATAAATAAATAAATAAATAAATAAATAAATAAATATATATATATATATATATATATATATATATATATATATATATATATATATATAAACATCCAGTACAAGATATTTATAATAATAGGTATAATAAATAGTATGTATGTGCATAGTGTGCAAGTAATATCTAATGACATTACGATCCTACAGCTCTATCCCTATTATTCATGCGTGAACAGCTACTACTACTAAAGCTGAAAAATGTTTTTGTTTTTTTTTCACTATCGGGTACAGTTTAGATCAACTTGGAAAAAATATGTATTGTGCAGGACCCTCCAATGAATTAAATTAGCAAAAAATCGTCGGTGTACCAATCCAACATAATTTAAACATTATTTTTGAAAAATTAAAAATAAAAAGTTTTCGCAATAAAACATTAAAAAAATGTTGTTTTTTTTTAACTCTTTAGAAAAACATTAACTTATATATTTTTTCGTGAAAGTCGGTTGATCCGTTCAGGAGAAAAAAAAAAATGTTATGGAGGACCACCTTAAATGAAATAAAGTAGCGAAAAATTGGAGGTGTACTTAACCATCATGACCAGAAAATATTTTTTTGAAAAATTCAAAAACATGTTTTGACCAACATTTTCGTGGCAAAAATTAAAAAAAATATTTTTTGAAACCTATTTGTGAAATCCATATCATATATTTTTTTTTCGTGAAAATCGGTTGAGCTGTTCAGGAGAAAACTATTTTTTGTTGTTTTTCTTTTCCCCTCCATAACTTCCCTCCCATCAGGATTAAGGGGCTAAAAATTTGCGTTAGGTTGTTTCTCATAGGTGTGACTTAATGGTATAAATTTGGCTCTAATACACGCGGGGGCAGATTTCATATGCTTATTCGGCTAGGCCCTTTTTATAGGTTTTATATTAATTGAAGTTGTTTGGCAAGGCTTAAATGTCAAATTTTAATTTTTTTCCCTCTAATGTACCTTTGGTTTTGTAGATTTGAAAAAAATAACCCTTAGATCGGGGTAGCATTGATAAAAAACGTTTAAGTAAACAGGTTCAACGAATTTATTACCAACTGAAGGAGAAAAGGTTAAAAACATTTAACTTTTAAAACAGAAAATGAGAAAAACTTTTGAACTAAAAAAATAAGAGATTCGGCATTATAATGTTAATTAAAATAGAAGACAACTTTTAACTTCACACTTCTATACTTGAGTAAACGAAAAGATTTGAATGTTGATAAGGATGAAGCACGACGTATATTGGAAGGGATGGAAAACCAGAATGCAGAGGAAAGGGTAAGAAAGGATCTATCGAAGTATCTAGTTCCATGGGATGGAAAGCACCTGAGTACTTTAGTCGGATTATCTTCAATATTGCATCTCGTAAGGCCTCTCTGTCCCTAACCGAAGGTCGCCCTGAGCCTGACTGCCTTTTTGTTTTTGTATCGCCACTTTCAAATTCCTCCTTACAGTCCGTTCATGTAGGTGAGCTTCATCTTTAATTTTCTGTATTTAACACTTCTTTTCGGTGGCTGTAAATTTTCGTTTCCAGTAAGTGCCGGAATAAGACATGAATTTCGTAACTTATTTTCATTTTATTGAAGGAATGCCTAACAAATACTTAGTCTCTCACTTAGTCAGGCATTATGTTGATAAAACGATTTAATATAGTATTAGGATTAAAATGATACCAATAAATATAACATTGGAAACTGAAAGAAAAAGAAAAGCCAATAAATATCTTCAGTATTAAAAAAACAAAAAAAAAAACGTTAATTTTATTTTAGTCGCCCTAATATTAAGAATTCTATTTGAGTTTGTGTAGTGTTACGGAATTAGACAAACACATAATCAGTTTTTAAATTAAGTTATATTTTTTTACAATAACCTTCCCATTGTATTATGACCTCAACACTACAGTTTATTACTATTATTAATTTGTATTTTTTATTTCTATTGTTTCTTTTTTACTAGAAGACACTGAAGTACTCTTTTAGTTTCCTGTAATATTACTTCAAAAGTCTTAGAGTAAATAAAGAATTTATTATTATTATTAAAATTTTCATATCCCAAAATGATTGCTTCAAAATAAATAATTCAGGTGCACGTGACTTAGACTTCCACTTTTTTCCCCGTTAAAATCAAGATAAAAATTTGAGATCTAATGCAATGAAATTTCACACCTAGTTACATGTTATCATGAATTTCGAATTTAATGGTTCGGACAATTGAAGCGCACAGAATGAATACTTGTTAGCTTCGGTTTCGGTGATATATGAAAGCAGAAACATGGAAGAAATATATACACACTGATACTATTTTGAAGTTAAACCGTTTATTAAATACATATGGTCTATCTCATAGGAAGGATACTAATCATAGTAACCATATCTAAAAAATATGGTCATCCATTAGGAGGGAGTTCCGGATGACCCAAAACCCTACATGGTTGGCTTAGGAAGCCATAATATAGAAGAGCTTAGGTCCCGGCGAAAGAAGAGGATTTCATATTGATAAATGACCCTTCGCCACCAAGTCATTGTCCACTAAATTATCGTCCTATATTGAATAGTGGCGTGGCTTAATCCTTCGGCAAACGGAGACCTCACCGCATTGTTATACTCGGAATAAAAATGTGTGCTCAAACCAGGTAGTTCCTAATTTTAATAATAATTGGCCGTTTGGAATCAGGTAATTTCAACTCAATCAACGGCATTTTATATTAACATCTTATCATACAGTCCACAACCCCTTGTCTCATTAATAATCCCCCCCCCCTTCGATTACGGATGTGCTGTATACAGCGGTATCTTGATGCTGAGTAACGATTGAAGCACAGTTTTACTATTCGTCTTCAGTACCTCCTCCAGGCGGTCTTATATATTCTATATTTATGCAGAGTCAAAATGGCTCGTTCCCACAATAAGTGAAGTGAAGGAAATATTTCCTGGGATCGTTGCTATGCTAAACCATCAACTCTCACCTTACCGTACCCTTCCTGTATCTAAAATGTCCTGCAGTTAAAATATCATTCACAAAAAAAAAGAGATCCGAGAAAAAGAGATCTTTCCGATCTTTATACATCTTCCCACGAAAGGAAAAAAAAATGTATGTTTCTTTCTTGCCCGTTCTGCCAGTTTTGGGAATTCGCTATCAACAAACGTGCTGCCTCCCTTCCTAAATTCAAATGCCTTCTTTTTTTTTTTATCTTCTCACATCCCCAAATTAAGCTGTTTGACTATAAAAATATGTTATGTTAAAGTTTTATATCACTATTACAGATGTTCATTTAAAAAAAAAAATCGTAATATATCTAAAAGAAAAAAACAAAACAACAACAGCGAATTATTATTCTAAAAAAAAAAAAAAAAAATTCAAACCATAAATAAGCCTGTAGCTCATTTTTTTTTAAAGATACAGAAACAAATTTATTGATTTTAGGATTAGAAAACCACGACGATTAAAAAAAAAAGAAGACAGTTATACCCTAATATAGTTATTTGGAAATAATAAACCATTGTGTATTAATTTGTAGCGTTTTTTTTTTTTTTGATTCAGATATCAAACTCAGCTATCATTTACTACTACAATATTAATTATGTCTTTCGGCCATACAAAGCTTTTGTTTTATAATTAGGAAAGATTTTTTTTCTTCTAATATATTATTTCATTAATATTTAAGAATTAAAGACTGTAATGTTTGGTTTCAACATTGTAAAACAATAAAAAACATCAATTCTAACTTTAATAATCTTTATCACATATGTATCGATAATTGATTTCATGACATGTGCTTGGAGATATATCTATCTATCTGTAGGTAATGATTAGTCTATATGAGATAAATACAAATCAGAATATCCAATTTCGGGATTGAGAAATAGATGAGGTAGGATTTATGCAGCAGCAATATAACGGTAAATTTTATTCGTTTAATGATGGTTAGTTCTAGCTCCCATGTTTAGTTGAGGCACTAGTTTTTAAGTACTGGTAATGAAATTTATATTTTTATTTCCACTAGTGATACCCATAATCATAAACGATATAATTTTGTAGCTGCCTCAGCTAATAAGCTAGGTGATCCCATGAGCTGGTAAACGCTGTTTTAATGGGACCATTAAGTCAAGGTAATGGCCGCTATAACTTCCACCGTCCGTTAAATTTTTTATGTCTCGTTAATTTAACTTCATCAGTCATTTATTGTCTATTATGAAAAATTAATTACGAAAAAAGAAATAAGAAAGCATCCTCTTCTGTATCAACGTTTATTGGAGTTGGAATAATTACGAGGAGTAGTGACTATGTAGATTTTGGCAAGTGGAGGCGGACTCATGTATCCCATTTTTATATTGAATGAGAATAGCTTTGTGTCCATACAATATTTCCTTGGATCTTTGTTATACCAAACCATCAACTCACAACCCCCAACCTACATCTAAAATCTTCTACAGTTCAAACCCTTTATTTATTTATGATGTTTCAACTTATTTACCTAATAAACTTCTGTTAGTTTAATTGTTACAATATTTTTTTAATTTTGATTAATATTGTCACTAGAAGATTTCATTTCTTATAATTGTATTATATTATTTTTATTTATGTTTAATTGTTTTATCTTTCATTAATTCTTAGCCACATATAAATCCTTTATTATTTCAAAGCTAATATTATTCTTAGAAGACTAAGTACCAGAATAATATTACTAATTTATTTTTTTTCCTTCTTGTATATTTAGACTCTGTTATAAATTCATTTATTTTTCATTTTTCTCAACAAAATTAGCTTCAAAAGATTGCTTATATTTTATTTATTTTTTCTGTTGTATATATATATATATATATATATACACACACATCTATAATTGTAAATACTAGCTAATTATGTTGATTTTGTCTGTTGGCCAGACATATTGTATATTTCAACCGTACAAACCTATTATTCCTAAGTCAAAACAAACATCTTGAGGAGGTAACCAATGAGAATAAAGCTTTGAAATCGAGAATAAGCGATTTAGAAGTTCGCGTGAATAAGGCCGAGCAAGGCCTCTTCTGTAGGTCTTCAGAAATTAGAGGTTTCCCAGTACGCCCGGGAGATACGCCTGCGGCCTTTGTGACCAGCGTAGCGGAGGGCCTGGGGATAAAAATCACTGCGGGGGACCTAGACTTGGTGGAGAGGCGTCGGCCAAAAAAAGGATGACCCGAGACCGCCTTCTGCTATCGCCTGATTCGTGAGGCAATTGATGCGCGACGAACTGGTGAAAAATAGAAGAGTAAAGAGAGACTTCTCGACGCGAGATATAGGATAGCAGGAGAGAGAGAGAGAGAGAGAGAGAGAGATTTTATTTACCTTTTAACATATTTACAATTTTATATTTTAATGCTCTGAGACAATGGAGTCTCCTTGAGCAATACAAATAAGTAATATATCATATCAGCCGACAGTTTTTACAAAACAGTAATTATAAGTAATTGAATAAAAAAATGTAATGAACATAAAATGAATAACTGTTGAATTTTAAATTAATTAAATAAAAAAAATAATCAAATAAAACTTTTCTTTACAAATAAAAATATATAATTATTCTGAAAAACTTAAAATTTCACAAAAATGAAGCTAAAAATATTTACCTATAAAGAAAAATTGTCAAGAATATCTATAAATAAAAAAGTATTTACTTGTTAATAACTCAAATTTTACAAACCAGATAGAAAATTTGAGCTCAAAAATTAATAATCAACATAAGAATCAATAAAAACAATAATCATTAATAGAAACAAAGTCAGAAAATGATGAAAATAAGATAACTATTTGTTGAATCTTAAATTTTTCAAGTATTTCTTTATACCAAATCAAATAAAAATTTTCTTTACAAATAAAAATGCATAAATAATTGTGGAAAAACTAAAACAATTACAAAAAGAAACCATAAATATTTAACTTTAAATAATTTTCTCAAGAATATCCATAAATAAAAAATGTAGATACTTGTGAATAACTTAAATCTTACAAACCAGATAGAAAATTTAGACTCAAAAATTAGTAATCAACATAAGAATCAATAAAAATAATAATCATAAATAGAAACAAAATCAGAGAAACAATTTACATAAAATATTGAAATCTTAAATTATTCAAGTATTCCTTTATACAAACTCAAATAAAACTTTTCTTCACAAATAAAAATACATAAATAATTTTGAAAAATTCAAACTTCACGAAAATTATACTAATAATATATTATAAGAGTATTATAAGTAAATTAAACAAATACTTGTGAATAACTCGAATTTCACTAAACCATATAGAAAATTTTCAAATCAAAATGTAACAATCAACATGAGAATCAATAAAAGTAATAATTAAAAGAAAGTAGAAAAATAGTGAAACATAAAATACAATTTTAATCACCAATCCATCAAAATCATAAATGATTTAAAATATTTAATCTTACAGAACAAAATTAAAAGTTCCCTTTATAAAGAAAAGTACATAAATACTTGTAAACAACTTAAAATTACACAAAAACGAAACTGAAATAAAATTCAATTTTAAACATAAACAGAAAATTTACATGTTTTTTTCAAATAATAAACCAAAATACAATTTTTAAACACCTTACCGTCTTACTAAAATTTTTTTTTTTTTTTTAACAAAATGAAAGTAAAATAAATTAAAACGTACATAGAATTTTATACCCCCTTACAAAACTAGGCAGAGCCATATTGCTAAAGAAAATTATGGTACCGATAAAAAAAACTTACAACAAAAGATCAATTTACGATTTAAAAAAAAATTCAGAATAAAGAGTGATAATAAAAAAAACAAATCAAATTCAATTTACATTAAGAAACTTGAGGCAGAAAGAATATAAATATATATCATTGTATTTACTGTTTAACCAATCAATACTCAATATCGAATTTAATAAAACCAGTGAAAACAAAATAATTGGAAGCCTGTGTCAACGAAATCAATGGTGGAGAAAGGGATCAATATTATGAATCTAAAAGTTCTTTGTAGTACCGATTTTTGAAAATCGAAAGGGATTTTGATTCTTTAATGATATGAGGAATTTTATCCCATAAATGTATACTGCTTATTAATAAAGATTTATCGTATCGGGTTGTACGGTGTACAGGTATATTGTATAAACTGTGGGTTTCTCTCATCGGACGCGTTGGAAGAGACAAGTGATTTTCGAAAAATTCCAGGATATAATTCGGAGTTCTTTTATTAAAAAGTTTGTATAGGAAAATTCCTAACAGATATTTTCTTCTTTTGGGAATTTTTAGCCAACTGAGTTTTTTAAATGAGGGTGTTACGTGATCATTAATTTGTAGATCGAAAATAAATCTTACACACGCATTTAACGCTCCCTGTAAAATCGTTATGTCTCTATTAAACATATCAGTAAATAATATGCTGCAGTAATCAACGTGAGAGAAAAAGGATATAGAGATATCAACATAAATATAGAGATATAGGATAGCAGGAGAATGATGCTCACAGAATCTATCTTCCGCAAGGAGATGTCTTCGATGAATTGACATCTGTATTGGCTCGCTAGGCAGAAGAGGTCGGAAAAAATAATAAAGTATGTCTGGTTTGCTGGCGGTAGAGTGCGCTGCCGGAAGGAGGATGGCCACCCTGCCATCTTTACGACAAGGCCCAGAATCTGGACGTCTTCGGCTGACTCCTACGCACCCGTCTACCTACTGGCTATGACCCGGAATCGATTTTGGCATCCACTAATGTTTTCTTTTTCTCCCAAAATATTTATTTACTAATTTTATTTTTCTTAAGGTTATTTTGTTTTCTTATTCTACTTGATATGGAGATTTCCTTCTTTTACTGTCTTCCTCCAAATGGACTTTGTACGATTCTTATTTCATTCATTTATGTTTTTTTAAATTTATGTTTCGATTATCTCGTCGATTCTATAGCGTCTTCCCTTCACACTCTGTTTACTTCCCCACCTCCTTTCCTGTATGTCTAATGTCCTAACCACGTATTATGTTAACGCCCAGTCCTTATCCGCCGATTTTGATGAATTCCTTCAATATTTCACCCAAAACTTTTACCACATTATCGCAGTCTCCGAAACCCGGCTAAAGCCCCATATTCCTTCCTCTTCTGTTTCCCTTCCTAATTACTCCTTTCTCCGCCATGACAGGATTGGCCGGAGTGGCAGAGGGCTGGGTCTGTATATCCATTGTAGTCTGAAATCCAGTATCCTAGATGTTTCTTTCAATTCCGATTCTCCTCATATCGAATTCGTTTTCGTCACAATCTCCTGCAACACTCGTCCTCTCCTGTATGGTGTAGTATATCGCCCTCGTTTGGTCCCTTTTGATTTATCCTTTGAATCTCTCCTTTACAAATATATTCCCATGCACAATTACATCATAATTAGTGGTGATTTTAACACCAACCCCCTCATTGACTCCAATGATAAACTATATCTTGAAAACTTTATTCTTTTCTCTTCATCTATTTATCGTCCCATATGGCCCAACTCACCATCTCTCCAGATCCGACACCTGGCTAGACCTGCATGTCATCGATTCAGGACATACACTTCTTTCTGCATCCCTACTTCCTGTTCCGTTCTTATCATCCCATGACCTCATTCAGATAACATCTGATTTCCAAACACCAGTGTTAATACCCAAAACTATATCTTTCCGTAACCTAGATAGTCTGACCCGAGAAAATATTTTACCCGACCTTCAATCCTTAAACTGTATAAAATATATATCTGCTCTTCCATCGATTCGATGGTAGACATCCTCACCTCCAATTTACTTAGTATCCTTCACTCCCATGCTCCTCTCAAAACCACTACCTTTCGTCCTCGACCTGCTCCTTGGATGTGTCAAGAGATGAAATATTTACAAAAAAGGCGTGAGGCAGCACGTAGACGCTTTAGACGTTCCAGACTAACAGATGGCTTCTAAACGTTTAGGGCACTCCGCAATCTGGCACAGACAGCAATTAGACAAGCGATATCAAAATAATTTCACGAAGCCCTTTCCTCAGCACCTAATTCCAAATCAAAATGGCAAATACTTCGCAAACTATCCCTCTACAAATCCTCTTCTTCTGAAGTATTTCAGGTCTCACCCGATGAACTAAATTCATATTTCTCATCTACTTCCACTAACGATTCTCCTCAACTTGCCCCCGAATCTCCGCTTGTTCCTTCATTTAATCCCGATAATTTTTATTTTTCCGATATCTTACCAACTGACCTAATTTCCTATATGAAATCCCACACCAATTCTATAGGATTTGATGGTATAACCTGTCAAATTAATAAGATTATGCCTTCCCGAATTATTACCTGTCCTAATTAACATATATAACGTTTCTCTCCAAAACTCCGTTTTCCCTATCTCCTGGAAAAAAACAATCGTACACCCTATTAATAAAACCTTTAACCCCACTTTCCCTAAACACTATCGCCTTATTTCTATCCTCTCAAACCTTTCTAAACCGCTCGATAAAATAGTTCAATCTCAACTATCAAAGTTCCTCGAAAATTCAAAACTGCTTGATCCTCTCTAATCTGGTTTTCGTCCCAGATTTTCCACTCGATCCGCTCTCCTAAAAATCACCAGCGACATTAATACTGCTACGGGCGAAAAAAATTTGACTGTGCTCATACTTCTGGACTTTACAAAAGCTTTTGACTCTCTTGACCATTCTATGCTTTTTTTCCAAACTAAAATCTTTATCATATTAAGTTCCAGTCTTTGCTTCCCAACAGAACTCAAGCTGTTACCATTCCTAATCACCCTCTATCTTCCTTCTTAGCTCTTTCAGCAGGTGTGGTCCAGGGCTCAAGCATCTCCCCTCTCCTATTCAATTCCTATATCAATGATCTACCCAGTTCAATCCTTCACTGCTCCCATCATTTATATCTATCCTTTCAGATCTACCTATCGTTCCCTTCTTCTGAGTTAATAGTAGCATTTACCAAAATTCAGGAAGACCTTGATAGAATCAGTGTCTGGGCACCCAGCATAAAGTAAGGTTAAATGCTGAAAACTCAGACCATCCTAATAGGTTCAAATGCCCTCCTTCAGAGCCAATACTACATTTCCTAGTCTAATCCTAAAGGATCACCCAATTACCTTCAGTTCCACTGTCAAAAACCATTACCATAGACCAAACCCTTTCCTGGAAACCCCATATTGCTCGAATTTCCAGACGAACTATAAGTACTCTTCAGCACTTCCATCCCTCCCGTCATCTCCTCCCACTTCCCACCCGTAGGATGTTGGTTTCCTCGCTTAGATTATTGCTGCGTGGTATATGGAGGCTTCTTGACTGTAGTTGATGACAGACTCAAGCGGATTATGAATATGTTTATAAGGTTTATCTTCGGTACCTTCAGGAGGTCGCCAGTAACCCACTTATACAGCGAATTGAATTGGCTCCTACCTTCTATACGCAGACAATATTTCCTAGAGACGTATCTCTACCAAGTGAATAAATCTCAACATCCTCCATATATTCACAGTATCCTTCGATTCAAAACCTCAATTCACTCACTTGAAACCAGATCACGCCATTCTGACCTGTACATTCCTACCCATAGGGCCAAATCTTTTGATAATTCCTTTTATATCCGCTCTGTATCTCTCTGGAATTCCCTACCTAATCATATTCGCCATGTTCCAAATTCTTTCCTTCTCTCATCCAAATCCCAACTTTTCCAACACCTTCTAAGATCTCAAAGAGACGCACACTAAATGTAAAATTGTTAATCCACTATACTACTTTCAACGTAAGACAATTTTTTTCATTTTATCAAAATTCTAGAGTTATGGATTAATTCATTTATTATTTTTTATTTGGAAATCGTTTAGCTCTATTATTTTATAGCAGATTTTTTTTATTTTATTTATATTCCATATTTTGTATATATCTATAAAAATAGGTTTTATTTTTGTACACGTTTGTAAATAAAAGTTTATTTCATTGGTCTCTCGGCCAGACATGTATATACTGTACAACATTGTTATTCTTAGGGGACATAGTCCCAGAATAAAGTTATTTTATTATTTTATTCTTAAGGAACCCAGTTCCAGAAATATGATCATTAATAAAAAAAAAAAAAGTAAAATATATGCATATGGCCTGAGTTATGGCCGAAGATCGAACTCCTAAGGGGGTAATGGATGGAACGGGGCCCGAGGCAAAAAGTGGTTCGAACTAGCCCTGTAATAAATGAGTCGATAAGTGTGTGGCCGGGGTAGGTATTTTAGGGGGCATGTTTTGTCGCCTGGGGTCAGGAAGCGGATAGGCGCTACAGACAATAATTCTGAGGGGGAGAGGGGTTTAGAGCTCGCCGCGGGAATTAGTATAACCATTCTTCATATTTTGTCCCTAGAAACAGGGAAATTTGTTGAAATAAGCACTAAGCCGTAATATATTACCATTAATTAAATGTTTTCTTTATTTCGTGCATTTTTATTAGTTAATTTAGCACGTCTTAAATCACCGCTATTATTTTATCAATTGTATTAACTAAATAATCCGTCTTCAGGTTGTTTTAAACAACTTATTTGCATCGCTATGATTTTCGTAGGTTATCAAGTAAATTAATTGTTTTCATAGTATTTCTTCTTGCAACCACATAAATTTTATTTTAAAATTTTCATAAGCTCACATTTCAATATAATAATGGTATTTGATCCAGGTAATGGTTGGAATTAGAATTCCTTGACCTTGCTAAATATGAGAAGAATAATCGTGCCTGATCTAACTTACTATTTTTTTTTTTTTTAAGTAAAAATATTAAAATAATCACTTAAAAGTTCTTTCATTATAAGTCTCTAAATTTAAATATTGCTTACACGTAGCAATAACATAAATAGATATTTTAAATTCACAGAAATGGTAAATCAAAGTTAAAACCAATTTCATAATTACATACTTTCTTATTATACTAAATAATAAATAAATAAAAGGTCCTCTGAATATTCTTTTTCTTTAACAAGAATATACAATAAAATGTAATTAACCAACAAGGAAAGATATTTCTCAGAGGGAGAATGAAGAAATATACATAACTTAGTAATTAACATAACAAAGACGCTAGTTATCGGTAATGTGTGAAGAAGGTTCTTAACGATCTCTTGTTACATATAGTATTTCCAAGTCAATCGTAACCTTTTCCAAGTCAAATGTAACCTTTTCCATTTCAAATGTAACCTTTTCCAAGTCAAATGTATTTTTTTTCCATTTCAAATGTAACACTTTCCAAAGCAAATGTAATGTATGGCCAGCCACTATAAGTGCCTGAAGTGGCTGTCATCGCCTCCCTGACGAAGACGGGATGGCTGTTATTTTTCTCCCAGCCTAGGTGCCGCGTAGAAAAGTCTCTTTTCACTCTTCGCTGTCTTCTTTCGTCTTTCATGTCCGTCAAATGAAAGAGCAATGATGGTCCCCGGGGTCCCAGGTTCCTTAGGCCTGAGGTGTACCGCGTGGTCCAGGTCTCCAGGGCTGAGCTGGACGCCCAGGCCCGCGCCGACGCCAAGTATCGTTCCCACCCCTTATACCTCTAATTTTTATTGTGAACTGGATTTTTTTCACGCCCCTAGATCGACTATTTTTTTTCTTTCAATGTCTGGTTTTCCAGTGTCATTTTTTCGACCTGATTTTTTTATGTTCAAGAAAATTTTTATTTTTTTGCAATCTTACCATATTTTGAAAAGATAGTTCTGAATGTTTTTCAAGCGTTTTCTTAATATATTTTAGCTCGTTTACGACTTGAATCTTAACATTCATTCCCCTAACCTCTTCAGTCAGCGCCCTCAACCGGTCGATCACGGAACTTGGCTCCGTATCTGGTGATGCCCCCGATGACGACTCACAGTCAGTGCAGACCCTTTTTTCGTATCCATCTTGGTCCTGGGATTCTATTTCTAAAGTCCTAAGTTTTCTGTTCAAATAAACAAAATAACTGGAGACATCAAACTAAGCACTTTATTGCACCAGAGATACTCTAAGACTGATGTGATATAATAATAAATGTCATGATTCGCTTGCAAGAATACTACCCATTGGTAGCTCTCCGAAAACTACGCTGAACTAGAAGGTCTCGGGGTCATCCTCTTTCCAGACGCCTCGGCGGATTATCAGGTATTGTGGAAGGAAACGAGGATTGCAACTAGTGGGTTAGAGTGGGAGTTAGTCATGAAAGGATTGATACCTGGTTCGGGCCAAATATTTGATTTATCTGGGGTTAATGCTTGAGAAAAAATCAACAATTAAATTTTCAGTTGATTCTAAGAAAGAACAAATAAGTATATAAATAGTAGGTCGGAATGGATGTTTTTAAATTATTTCTGATACTTAACCGATATAATTTCAGCTAATCGGACGATGCTACAATGAGTGTCATAAATTTTGCCTATTCGGGTTTAATTATGATAGGTATCTTTAAGCAGTACCTGACGTCGCAAAGACTTAAGACGGCCATTGTACATCCTCTCTGAGGGACGGTTTAAACAAGGATCTTTTACTCTTACAAATTTCTAGAGTGATCTGCCGGGTTTGAAACCGCGACCTTGAGGATATTTCTAAAATTACGAGTAATGTTGATTGAAAGGGGGAATCTATTACATTAGAGAAATGATTATTTCACCTTTAGAAAACATAGCAAAGATGGTTTTATGTATACTTGCACTAATTTATAACTATTTAAAAGATGGCGGATAATTTGGGTTAAATAAAATTCAGGCATTATCCAGGTTTCAGAATATTATCATTAAAAAAAAGAAGTAATTTTTAAAAATTTAATGCTGATGAAACAAAATAAGGTTACCGAAGATGAGTAGTAAGATATGACAGTTTCAACTTATAAAATAAATTAATAAAACAAAGATAAAGCAATTTTAATCGAAAATATATTCCATCTACCTTCCGTTGACGATAACCGTAAAATTGATCTGATCGGATAACACCAGATTTCCATTATTCGCTTCAATTAAATTAAATTTACTCGATATCATTTTATGTTTCTAAGAGGCTTGAGAGATGCCTTCCCTTAATAGAGATTTCATAAATTATTAGCTGAATTAAAGATCGTCAGAGCCCCAAAGGCAAGTATAATGAAAGTATAATGCTTAAATACATTAAGAAGCCATGTATACTTATAATATAGAATCATTCCTACTTAAGTGATCCAATTTCTTAATATCTATATGTTTAAAACATTAAAATTATATATATATATATATATATACGGTCTCAGCGAACTACTTCTAAACCAGAAGGCGGATTTAGATACGGTTTTCACCATCATTCAGGGAATACTTTCCTAAAGCTTTATATGTAAAATACATTGCAATTTAGCGTTCTGTAATTCCATAACTACTTCTATTCATTAAGCATTGTCTTTGATTTTATTTATCTCCTCAGACATCAATCAATCTTCGTTAATATACGAGTATGTAAATACAGTTTAGAATAATGTTACTGCCTTATTAAATTCTAACCTATATGAATATAACATATAATAATAGGCTTAGCGAACCCCAAGGTTCGATGCCGATACCACCAAATTCCGCCTACACAGACTCGTCCAATGTTTACCGTTCAAGCACAGCCCCCCCGAGATCAGCCTTAACGCAATCCTCCCATCGACGCTTCGGCCTGCCTTTCGGACGCCTGCCAGTCGGTTCAGCGAATACTAACTTTCTCGGAATCCGCTCTTCATCGAGCCCAACAACTTTACTCGCCCATTTCAGTCTCCGCGATGATATCAAATCAATTATATTAACAGGGTACAAGTCCCGCAATGCCGCGTTGTGCAACCTTCTTAACTCCCCAGTCGCCTCAACTCTCTTCGGACCAAATATTTTACGCAGTACCTTATTTTCGAAAACCTTAAGCCGTTGTTCATCCTTCAAAGTAAGCGGCCACGTTTCACATCCGTAAAGAACCGTCGGAAGAATAATAGTTTTATATAAATTCTAACCTTTAAGTTTTTAGATAGAAGCCGCGACCTAAGTAACTTAGCAACTGAATAATAACACGCATTTCCCACCTTTAACCGGAACTTTATTTCTTCCTGGATTTCATTTTTTCTTGTTATCATTGAACCTAAATACTTGAATTTCTCAACGTGTTCAAAAGTATACCCCGATACATCAATATCACCAAGATCGCCACCATTTCTGCTACTAATCATATATTTCGTCTTATCGGTATTTAATTCGAGTCTTATTTCTTCACCGGTTTTTATTAACACACTTGTATTTATCTATATTGTTTCCGAGTCTTCACCTAGCAGTACCGGATTATCGGCATACCTCAAAACCGGAATCTTGTAACCCATATTTAAACCTTTCTCGGTACACATCACCTTTTCTATGACATATTCTAAAGCTATATTAAATAACACAGGTGAAAGGGAGTCACGCTGTTTCAAACCCGATCGCACCTCAAATCTCTCGGAGTAATTATGACCGATTCTAACTTTATGGAATGTTTCCGACAAACACATCTCTACTAGGTTTACTAACTTTCTAGGTATTCCCTGTTCAATCATGATGTTATATAACATATAATATAACAAATATAATAAAACATTTTTTTAGCCATAAGTTTATTATTTAAGTGAGCAGTATAATTGTAACGTTATGTACACAATTTTTTTTTTAATAAAATTTATCACATATCCTACATTGACAACTAAGCCATATAGTATAACAATTTTTTTTGTTTATTATTATTTTTTTTGCAGGACACAGGAATTATTTTATGAACACTACTTTTATTCTTAGGTGACTGAAAATTTCAGATTAAAATTTACTTAATTTCTCGAGCGTTTATTATTAATGCATATAGGTTTGAAGTTATCGATTTTTCGTGGAATATGAATTAATAACTTAATTAACAATGTTCGAAATGTTAATATTTCATTCTGGATGTAGGAGGATATATTGAAAAATAGCGAGAGTGTGGGGAGACTGAATTGGAGGATGGTGTGGCCTATTCTTCGCGCCCCGGTTAATTTACCCTTCTCTCCAAGGTTTATTTCGCTCCAGTTGTTCTTTTCACAGAAAATCGACTGGTTTCGGGCTATGTCTTGCTATTGCTATCAAATGCTGATAAAATATTTCAAAGGAAGCACATCATTGACGGGTATTTGATATATATTTTTTTTTTCACAGTGTTTATATGAAAAGACGTGTACACAAACATTCTACGAGCGTTTATTGAAGGGTGTTATTTCCGTATTTCTATTATTCATAATATTTTAGAGTTAAAGAGATGGATATTTTACTAGACAAACGTGTTTTATCTACATATTACCCTTTTAATATTTATACATATTAAAGGAGAGTTTTGCGATCATGAACTTTTCCGAATTCCAGTATAACTTAAAAATACACGTTTTAGGGTCCCCTGTTTCCTTACCAAGTACCGAAAAAAGATGTCTGTGGTAAATCCTGCTCAAAACGAAAATTTGTATAGAACTGAACTCAATTATTTTAGAAGTGCATTTATCTGAAGTGATACGCTCATTTTTTTAACAGAATCTTCCTAGGAGAAGTGGCACTTTGTACTATGCACTTTGCACCTTTTTCGATTTTTTCAAAACTGCTCTAAGAATTTTGATTAAACTTGCTATATCGATGTAAAATTTAATAAGCTTTAACATCTTGTAAGTTTCATTCTGATTGAAATAGTCTGGCATGTTTTTTTTTATTTTTTTTTTTTAAATTTTCTTCCTTTAAAGTATCGTTAATTTTGAATATTTGACAAAATTAACAATTTCATGTTGTTAGAAAATGGATAAATATAAAAGTACGAATTTTATAATTGAATAAAGAAGAAAATCATAAATATTTTTTAGGTAAATTTTTTTTTTTTTTTTTTTATAAGAACATGAAATTAGTAATGTAGATGTATAATATACCATTGGAAAGCTAAAGATTGAAAAAACATGTTATCTTGTACATATTAAGTTGTATAAAGGAATGGAGAGCAATACAAAACGAATAAAATTATGTGATAATAAAAACGTTTATTGTTATATTATTTAAACTAATATAAATGTTCCTATCGAAACTCTTACCACGCTATTCATTAAACTTTTTTAACTCTAATTATATTTAAAACTTCTTAAATTTTTTTTAACAACGGAGGTGAGTAGAAATCGTTTGTTTTGGGCACCAGATTTCTTTTTTCTACATTACTTACAAAACACATAATACAGAAATACAAATAGATGTTCAACCCGTGTAGCCATAACACTGTTTGAATTAATCATTAAGTTTTATATAATTTATCTACTAAGACGGAAGCAATATTCTATTATTTAAAGTCCATATCTAAGAATTCCTACTATATAAAACCCTATTTACATTTATTAATATAACAATATCAGTGGCAGTTCGAATAACCTAAAGAATTTCGTTGAATGAACATTTTAAATTTTATACATTTTTGCACAACCGGGTTTAGAGATAAATGCGGGGGGAGGGGGGGCGGGAGGAATGGGTGGAGAGGGGTAGTAGGATCGCGAATAAAACACGCATTCGTGGCCAAAGAAATTATTATATTCAAAAGAGACGGAGCTGGTAATTTCCTTTTCAGACAACTACCGGGAATATCGCGGTTGAATAGAGAGTTTTCTAAGAAAACTTTCAGAAAGAAAGAGTCGTACGCATTTGAACAACGTCATATGCAAGATTCTAGTTACCTTGAGATCATTAAATCATTAGGCCTATATCTATAAACGCCAACATAACTTTTATAATAATATGTCCATACACACATATACATATATACATATATCGCGTTTATACTAGTTTTGTTTCTCAGAATGCCTTTATCAACAGTTTGTTTAACATCACTTTATCCAACTGTAGCTAACTGGACGATACTACCGTCAGATTCCTAAATTTTACCTATTCGGGTTTAATTAAGGGAGGGATCTTTAACGAGTACCTGACATCGCACAGGCTTTGGAAAACCATTTTACGTCCTCTCCGAAGGATAGTATAACCAAGGATCATTTACTCTTAAATAAAATCCCTAGGGTCATCTTGGTGATCCCACACACAGAAACAAACACATACATACATATATGTATGTATATTATATATATATATATATATATATATATATATATACATAACTTACATATACCTTAACTTACATATAACTTATATATATATATATATATATAATATATATAATATATATATATATTATATATATATATATAATTTATTATAACTTACAATTTTCGCTTGTATTTAACGCAATTAATAATAATATTTCTATGACTATAATACATTTTTATGTATTCCCTTTATCCCATTCTAAAAATATGAATCTTTTTTTTTTTTTTTTTTTCCCATCCCTACCTCGTCTTTGAAGGCTATACGGGGTTTCTCGGACCAGGGGGTGAGGGCGGAGGGATTAATGCCGAGATAAAGTCCCCTCCGGTTCCGAGAGTTGAACTCGTAATTTTTGGTTTCAGGGTATTGGACATCTGGTAGCTAGGCAACGCGTGTTTTAAGCAACGCGCGCTAACCATCTCGGCCACCCCCCTCCCCAGGATATCCTATAAATCCTAAAATATGGATCGAGGTTTCGTACAAGTTAGGTGTTTCCAGTTCCTAAATTTTCTTGCCATTTCTTTCGGTGGAGCAAGCCATCTCCTCGAAGACCCCTCCTTCCTCCACATCCTGGAACCATCTCTTCCTCGATCTTCCCCTTTTTCACCTTTCCATAGGGTGATAGAGAATGGTCATCTTTGGCCACCGCCCCTCTGTCATTCATTTTGAATCTCCAAACCATTTTAATCGTTTAATATCTAATTCATTGAGAATATTTAGTTCTTCTTAGACATTCCGCCTAATAGTTTGGTTGGGGACATGTTGTAGTCTAGATATGGCAAGGGAGCGCTTCCAAAAGTCCATCTCCAATGATATTAGCCTTGCCTCCTCCTTTTGGGTTAAAATCAGCTCTTGACATAAAATATTAAAAAAAAGTCAATAAATAAAACGGAATATTTAAGGCTAGAGGAGAAAAAAAATGTTACAATTGCTTTGGAAAAGGTTAAATTTGAAATGGAAATGGTTACATTTGCTTTGGAAAGGGTTACATTTGAAATGGAAAAGGTTATATTTGAAATAGAAAACTTACGTTTGACTTGGAAAAGGTTACACATGAGTTCAAATATGTATGTATATGTATATAATTTAGAATGGTTGGCAGACCCAGAACTACGTATATGCAGTACCTGGAGGGACTCGGAAGAAAGAGAGGCAAATCAGTAACCCAAATGAAAAATATGGCCATTCAAAGGATGAATGGAAGCGATGGACTGTGGCTGGTGCTCCACGCTGAAAGGCACTAAGGAGCTTGTGAAAGAAGAAGTATATAATTTATATAGGTAAGAAGAACACCACAAGAAAATATTCAGCTCAGCGGATGAGATTCACGAGTGCGGTGAACTAATGGGGTTCGAAAGAAATACTGTGGAGGCCCCAATCACGGTCTTGAAAGTAAATTCATTTTGAAGGGAGAAATCTTTTGAGGAGTGGAGCCAATGCAGGTAGCAGTGCGTAGGAGTTCTTAATGTGAAAGCTCAATAGGTATTTGATATACTTCTTGTTTAAAACATTTCAGATGAAAATATATAGAATTAATTAATTTATGTAAATATCACATGATATTACGTGTAGTATGCTAAGTAATAGGCATGAAACCTGTAAATATTATGATCTTTATTTCAAAATCTGAATAATTAGCTGTATGTTGAGAAAGTTTGCCGGAATCTTGAGGGAAAGCCTCAACATAATAGCTTCGAATTAAGTTGAACGCTAAACTTATTAAAAGAAGATCGGAACAGACTGTTATCTGCTAAACGCCTCAAGAAGGCAATTTTACTCCTCGGCTTTTATCATAAAATTGATTTGATGTTAATTGCGCCTCTGTCAAAAGTTAAACCGTCCTTTCTTAGCTGAAAAGAAAAATTATTTAAATAATTCGAATAAAAAAGGTCTAATGAATTTTATACTCATAATTTTGTACTGAACCTTCTCAAAATTATGATAAAGGTGTTCCTGTAGAATTATGTTTTATATAGAATTTCATAATGATAAACTTTTCAAAATGTATCCAAAAACAATTATTATAAGACGTAAATAATATATATATATAATATATATATATATATATATATATATATATATATATATATATATATATATATATATATATATACATATATACACACACACACATATTATTATTTCCGAATTTCACACTTGCTCAGCTTTCGCTGGGAATATTCAACTATCTGGACACAATGAGTCAGAGTTAGGCTCCAATTATGTTATATTTAAAAAATTTATTTAAACAGTAGCTGCTGTTCCCAAAATTACCGCTTGTTGAACCGCTGCTCGAGTTTTCATGGGTAGATCTTGTCCTTGAAAGGATTCTTGGGTGCTTTCAGGAATGAGAGATCTCCCTTTTCTCAACAGAAAATTAATTTAAAGCGTATATATTTTTTAGACCTCAGCTACTTAATTTATATTTAGTAGAAATATATCTAAAAACTTTTAATTTTTTCTTTTATTTTTTACATCTTTCTTTATCACAGGCTTTTTTTTTTACTTCAAATTTCCAATTTATTATGAAACTTATTAAGATAAATTGCAATATCACTGAATAATAAAGTATATTAAATTCCAAAATTACAAACTTATGAAATATATGTTTTCAACGAAAATAAAGATTAATAAACGAAAGCTAACAAAACACCACTTGAATGCTAAAATTTTAGAAAAATATGTTACTTAACATATATAATGGTCGAATGATAATGACGAAATCTTCATAAAGTTAAGTAATTGGCATTTATATTTCTATATTAGAGTTCATTAGGCTATTAAATGAATGATATTGTTATCCGACATATTATTAATTTTTTTCCAAAGGAATTTCATGATTGGACTATGAGATCATATGGTATTTACGCTTTGATAGGTTAAACCTAATTTATTGGCTTGTTTCACATGAAATGTCAGTTTTTATAGTTTCTGAAATACATAAAGGATTTTGCAGGTCTCAGTTGTTTTCATCCGAATGTTTACATATTTAAAGTAAACAGTTACTAATCCTCTACCTTTGTATTATAAACATTAGCTTCCCAAACAATAACCCAATTTTTAGTATACCTCCAAATATGAACATGGAAACACGCGATTTTCGAGTAATATTTTTGTACGAGTTTAAACTCGGCCATTCAGCAGCTAAGGCCGCTAGAAATATTTTTAAGGCGTTTGATGAAGGGAGTGTTAATGAACGGAGCATTCGCCGTTGGTTTGCTAAGTTTTCAGCTGGGATACCTACTTGGAAAACTTGCCCCGAGGAAGACCTACGTCCGTAATAGACAACAATGTCCTCAAACATACAGTAGAAAGAAACCCCTACCAAAAAGTTAAAGGACTCTCGGCACAACTAAATGCAAGTGCATCTACCGTTTCCAGACATTTAAAGTGTATTGGGAAAGTAGAAAAGCTCGATACATGGGTACCTCATGATCTCACTGAGCGGGAGCAAGACCCCGTGTTTCAAAACATACCGTGCGAAAATTGAAATAACTGGGCTACGAAGTTCTTCCGCACCCACCATATTCTCCTGACTTGTCTTCAACAGATTACCACCTGTCCAGGAATTTAGACAACTTCGTCAAAGGAAAACTTTTTGAAAATGATGATCAAGTGAATAGTGCGTTTTCAGATTTTGTTTCACTTCAAAGTGTTTCAGTTCGAGGATATTCAGTTCAGACGGACATTTCATGTGACACAACCCAACAAAAGGATTGAGCATTAAATCAATTCAAGACTCGTGTGTAGAGTCATGTTCCTACACGGATGATAAATAGGCTCCTGAGATGAGCATCAAGTATGAGGATTTAAGCTATTTTGCCTGGTACATGACCTAAGCAGGGCACATGACCTAAGTAGAGCACAAGACTAGCAAAAGGTCATAGTTCAACATTTCACGGCCACTAACCCAGGGTAGGGGCATCAACAATTTACTCTTTAATGATAAACATTACTTCACAGCAAATATTATCATATTACTAAATAAATAAATGAAAATTTTAATTATTCATTTTAATATTTCAGAATATTTTAACTAACTTATAAAATAAAATAAAAAATACTTTTCAATCGAAGGACGGCAAAACCAAGGATCTTTTACTACCTTTACAAACTCCTAGGGTCATTTGCCGGGTTTGAAACCGCGATAAGTACCGATCTGAAATGAAATATATAGTATAGGAGAGTATTGCCATCTTAAACATTTTAGAATCCAAGTTCGACAGGAATAAGCGTTTTAACTTATCCTGAATCTAAAAAACGAAATATATCCAAAACCTGAGTCTGTGTGAAATATTAAGCTGGAAAAAGAAAAGTCGTACGAAACAAACATTTCCTATTTAGCATACACATATGGAGCAAGTAAACAAAAGCCACTTTATTCAATGGATTTTATAAGTTCTCGAAAACGGTTTTGATAAAAATTATAATCAACTTATTTGCGAAGTGTCAGTATAATGTAGAACGTTAAAAATAATTTGGTTGTAATTTTAGCAGTATCTTGTTTCATCTTACGATGATTGTTTCACAAAAAATCATTGCCACCTATAAGTCGTATAAACAACCGAAATACGGCATTGTTTTTTAATATACCATTTTAAGAAACAGCATTAAAAATCAATAAAAATAGATTTTTATTATAGGAAGACCTTTACCAAAGTTTTAACGAAAAAAAAATGACTAAATATTGAGGTTAGTATATTTATATATGTATAGATTTAGAATTTAGGGAAATAATAGGTAGGTATTTTATAAATAGAAATGAACGGGTCTCAGGTTTTATTATCATATTTAATTTGAATAATTATGATAAATAGAGAATCAGGAAAATAGTTTTTCTAATATTGCTCAAATGTAAATAACGTGCTAAGAGCTATATGTGACCCTTTAAACTTTTGCCGACAAAGGCTTATTATTAATAATTAGTTAATTATTAAAAATATTTATCTCTCAGTATTCTCAATACAAATGAAATGAAACAAAATGAACTGAAAAATAATCTTTATTCTGCAACATTTTGTCCACTAAGAATAATATACAGTGAACAGAGGAAATCTACTTTGTCAAGCTTCATTTGATAGATAACTATTTAATCAAATAGTAAATCATGTAAAGTTAATATATTGGGTTGTTTCACATGAGGACATTTCATTGAAGGAAACCCCTACCAAACATTTAAAGGACTCTCAGCAGAACTAAATGCAAGTGCATCTACCGTTTCCAGACATTTAAAGTGTATTGGGAAAGTAAAAAAGTACGATACTTGGGTACCTCATGATCTCACTGAGCGGCTGGTGCGGGCAACACACGACTTTCACTTACCTCGATTTTTAAAATCAATGAAAGAATTTTCAAATACAGTTAGAGATAAAAATACGTGAAACTATTAAGGAATTAATCAAATTGAATTTATATATAAACATGTGTTTTATTAAAAAATCTATTATATTATTATCTAAAATAATCAGTTAGTTTTATCTTCTTCTCATCACTCTCTATTAACTTCTAAAAGCTTGTGTATGAGATGATATTTTTTCTAAAATCTTTAGCTTTCCAACGGTATATCATACATGTATATTACTGCTCTTATGTTCAAAAACGAAAAATTTCATTAAAAATATATTTTTTCTGTTTTCTCCTTTAGTTGGGTATCGAATTTATTCAATATATATATTTACCTGTTTTTCATCAGCGCTAACAAGATAATCTAGTTATTATTATTGAATCTAAAAAATTAAAGGTACTTTAGAGGAAGAAAATTTAAAATATCGGCATTTAAGCCCTGTCAGACCATTTTTATCCAAATAAAACCTACATGATATTAAAGCCCATTTAATTTTACATCGATATAGCGAGTTTAATCAAAATCGTCGGAACCGTTTTTGAGAAAATCGAAAAAAGTTGCAAAATGCATGGTATAAAGTGCCTCTTCTGGTAAGCTCATTTTGATGAAAAAAGTTTTGTCACGTCTCGGGCGTATAGTTGTCTTAAATATGAAATTTCAGTTTCATAGGACTTACCGTTTCCGCCCGGGAGTTACCACAGACACACACACACACAGACACACACACACACAGACCTTTTTGCGGGACTTGGTTATTTGGACTCAGGGGACCCTAAAACGTGTATTTCCGTTGAAAACTGGAATTCGAAAATTTTCACGATCGCAATACTTTCCTTACTATATATAGTAAGTGAAAGTAAAAAGTACGATACATGGGTACCTCACGATCTCACTGAGCGGCAGCAAGACCCCATGTTTCAAAACATACCGTGCGAAAATTGAAATAACTGGGCTACGAAGTTCTTCCGCACCCACCATATTCTCCTGACTTGTCTCCAACAGATTACCACCTGTCCAGGAATTTAGACAACTTCGTCAAAGGAAAACTTTTTGAAAATGATGATCAAGTGAAAAGTGCGTTTTCAGATTTTGTTTCACTTCAAAGCTCAGAGTTTTTCAGTTTGAGGATAAAAAAGTTGGTGTCACGTTGGGAAAAATGTGTAGAAAAAGAAGGTAAATACTTCGAATAAAATTATCTTGTTTTCATATCGTATTTTTAATAAAATATCCTTTACCTTGAAAACGGACATTTCATGTGACACAACCCAATAAATAAAAGAAACAAACAATGAGATGGAATGAGTTTAGTCACGTATTATCAAAGTAAAGATTTGTCATAAATGTGCAGAAGATTGATTTGTGAGGAAGTGCATAAATTATTGGTGCTTGAAAGTGGTTTACGGACACTATACGGAGAGAGATGGCTAAAGAATTGCAAAGGAAGGTAGCACGGATAATAAAGGACTTTTCAAAGGATGCTGTTCTAAGTGAGGGTAGGTATACATCGGTAGGCTGAGATCATGTATTTAGTGTATGCACGGAAGAAGGCAGAGGAAGTTAAAGGGAGATTTTATAGATTGGAAGGATTGAAAAAGGAAGATTGAGAGTAGGTTCTGCCTTTGGAATTCGGGTTAGAACCACCTGTGACTAGATTATTAGTGAAAGACGTGTGACTGTCTGAAGAGGTTTAACAAATATCTTATTAACCTATTCATTAATCTTTTTCGCCTTATCTCGTTTTCACCACTGAATCTTACATATACTATGAATGCATCCATCGTCCAAGTGGGGGATTATGAGAGAGGACACTAAGAGATGACGGGTACTTCTAAGAAAAGAGTCACGGAGCTGTTTGAGGATAGAGGTGGATTTTCTAGTAATTTCGGAAATATGATTCCTCCATGTTAAGTTTTGATCAAACAGAACTTCTAGATTTTTTTATCGGGCTTTATTTAAAGAGACAGTAATGGGTAGTAAGGAAGTGGACGGAGGAAAGAATTTGTAGTAACAAGCATTGCTTTTCTTTTCCTGGATTCAGACTCAGTTTATTTTCCGAAGCCCAGCGGTTATCGCTATTAATATCTTCTTGATTTTTACATATCAAGAGTAAAAATAAATATAGAAATAAAAAACACGTATCCGTAAAAGATTATGAAGCAGTTATTTTGGAAAATAAAAATATAACTTTTTATCTAATCTCAGGCTTATTATACAATATAACCAACTCCCTCCGTGCAGGCTGCTCGTGTTACAATTCAATAGTATATGTTTAACACAGGTAGGAGATGCTAAAGTCATTTAGGTGACCCCGTGTGTTACATGAGCCCTCAGTTCTCCGCCGTGCTATTTACTCAGAGCAAAGACTCCCTTTGTAGGTCGGGAGGAGGCGGTTGTTTGTTTTGTAGTAGCTAGGTGTAGTCAAACACAATCGCCCATTGTACCAACTAATTTCACTTGATTTATGGTTTGTTTGATAAAAGCTATTGTATACAAGGGCCAACGGAACGCAATAAAATTTTCATAGCATTAAAACAAATAATAAAAATTAACATAACTTTTACTTACTTACTTTTTCTTTTTTTAAAAAAAGAGTATTAAATGAACCTAAAGATGGAAAAAACATTTTATTATGCCACTTTTTGAGTCAATATATTTTAAAATGGTTGTAATACAAAAAAAAAAAAAAAAACGGAGGGGGAAGGGGTGTTATTAAGCAATTTATTATATCATTATCTACAACAATTCAGTAATTCTCTCTCTATTAACTTTGACAGTTTTGTGTATCAGATAATATTTTTTTTTTAATCTTTAGCTTTCCAACGGTATATTAGACATCTATATTACCACCCCGAAATTGCTTTAAAAATACATTGTCTCTTTCTTCTTTAGTTGGATATCTAATACACAATGCACAACTTATACATCTACCGGTTTTTTTGATCAATGTTAAAGAGAGTATTATGGCTAATGTTTTCGAATCTACCACATTAAATGTTTAGAGGAGGAAAATCCAAAATATCGTCATTTATGCTCTATGAGACTATTTCTATCAGAATAAAACTTACGTGATATTACAGCGAGTTATACCTAAATAGTTAGAGCCGTTTTTGAGAAAATCGTAAAAAGGTGCAAAATGCTTAGCAAAAAGTGGCTCATCTGGTTCGCCGATTTCGATAAAAAAATGCTGTGACATCTTGGATGTATAGTTGTCTTAAAGCTGGACTTGGTCATTTGGACTCAGGGGATCCTAAAACGTGTATTTCCCGTGAAAACTCGAATTCGAAATCCCTCTCTCTGGAATAATTGCTACCAGTGAAAAATAATTGACGCTCCTACTAGTGTGTGGGGAAGGCAGAATCGAGGAACAGGAAAAAAAAAACTACATTAACACAGAAGAGAGATATCCTGGATTTGGTCAGAGCTACCACCACTGAAGAAGACCAACCTTTGCCAAGCCATTGGGACCCTGAGCTTAGTTTTTAATAATAAGTAATTCCATGTATATATACGTTGAGAAGACCAAGGCAATTGTAATAGCTTCCAATCCCCTTCTTAAGGCCCTTCCATCGATTCCTACTCTGTTTCTGAATAACAATGCAATACAATTCCATCAAATTGTTAAAAACCTCGGCACCATCTTTTATCAAACCATATCCTGGAAAAACCATGTTACAGAAATCTCCCGTCGTACATTTTTCACATTAAAACTTGTGAATCACCTGTGTCCTCTTCTTCCAATCGAAACCCGTAAACTTTTGGTTAGCTCCTTAATATTTCCCCACTTTTACTACTGCTGTTTATATTTATCAGTAAATTTCAGATAGTTCAAGGTTCTTTAGTAAAGATTCCAAAAATGAATTCCTGACTAAATAGTATGAAACAGTCCAGGACATCCTAAAAATCAAATTTTGTTTCTTAGTAAATTCACTTTTAATCTTATAATTTGCATTTTTTATTTTAGCTTATTTTTATGTGATAAAATTGGTTTCATATCACGATTTCTCGCCGTTTTGGACTACTTCAACACTAAAATTAATATAGCGAAGTTCAGTAATTATTAATTTGTAATAATTTTGTTTTCTTTTTTATAATTATTCGCGGTTTCTTGGTCAAAAAACTTTAATGAACCTTTTCTCTATCTTCAAAGGGATAATTTGTAGCTAGGTGGTTAGCATAATAGCCTCCTATACCAAAGGTCACGGGTTCGAACCCGAAGGTGGTCCTAGGATTTTTTAATGGGAGTAAAAGATTCTTAGTTATGCCGTCTTTCGGAGGGGACGTTAAAAGGTGGTCCCGAGCCTGTGCGATGTCAGGTACTCGTTAAAGATCTCTATCCTAATAAAACCTGGATAGGATTTTTTATTCGTTATTTGGATTCTACTTTTCTTGAAATGTAGGCCCTCAAATGTTGAGAACGGGGTCTTTTTTTTTGGACGATTACAAAGGTTCATTATTGAAAATTATATCTATTGATAGAAATTAATATCCACAACAAACTCTTTTCGTTACCCCACATTGCTTTTTACTATACATACATACATATGCTACTATTTAAATTCGAGAAAAAAATATTGAGTAGGAAAAATATTTCAGCTGTTTGTCTCCTTGAGTGGACTATTAATAGATTTTAGCGGAGCTATTGATACTATGACGCTAATCTAATCTTCTAAGTCTAATCTTTAGCCCGAAACTTATGCGCAATAAATTAATATGCTTATTCGGAACGTTTTAATTCCTTAACCAACTCATCTTATAATTGTATAAATGTGCATCAATTCTTTCATCATTAATCTTATTTTTATTTTGAAATAATTATGTCTTCTTTTTATAATTATTTTTCACAAACCACAGATGTATGTATAGAACAATGTGTACTTATGAAATGTATATGTAAACACTCTTCCTTCCATATTATATTAATCAGATAAATTGCATGCGAGAAACAGCTTGAATAGAAGCCTATTTGGATGATATCTTTAATTTGAAGGTTTTTGGGATATGATTGATTAAAATCTGTCATATTTTATTTTCTGAAAAAGTCACCTAATAATCTATATATATATTCTAAGTGTTTTTCGCTGAAATGTATGTTTTACCTCCAATATACTGTTTTTATTTTTGGCTGTGAGATACCATTTTTCAAAAAAGTGATATAAAATAAAGTAGTAAGAGGTTGTTTTGTTTTTCCCAGTCCGTTGGTATAGTGAATTGGCTGAGACAGCTAACTGCGTTCTTATTTCCTTTTTCTATTTAAATTCTACTCTTTGAATGAAATTCTGTAATTAAAACACTGCAAAACTGATTGATTGTGTTTTATACGCCATGAATTTGGGGCAGGAAGATTGGCACCTAGTTGAAAACAATAATTTATCATTACAATAAATAATCGAATTAACAGTACCAAACTGATGCTATTTCATATTAATCACTATAATAACAACAATACATACTATAACATAATATACTATTAAATTATATGCGTCCAAAACATTAAAAATATTTAGTTGATCTATAAATGATACTAATGTAGTTGGTTAAACTCAAATTAACTAATAAAGAGAGATGAACCGGGATAAGAGGAATCATTCGATAAGCGGTTGATATGAAGGATGATGACATTATCATGTATATTGCTTTCCAATGTTCGGGACCACTGAGATGGCTACTGTGTACATTGGATAATCATTAATTAATAAAATGGTTGATAATTTACTATAGATAAGGAACTATTATAATAAATTAATGAATTCAAGAGGTATATTAAAACGCTGTTACTAACACACTGAAGATTGATACATTTCAAAGCTTACTACTTATCAAAATCTAAGTGCGCCATTCCTTTGATAATTGTTCAAGAACAATTAATTATTTAGGCTTACTATTTGAATTTTAAGTAAACTTGTTTTTACGACATTATGGCGTACGATTAACAAAATGTCGATGTTATGTCTTTTTTTTTTCTAATAGTTTTTAACACATTTTTAATTTCAATTGTCTTTATATAAACACGAAATTAATAGGAAAATGAAAACGAAAGTATTGCGAAATGAAATTATTCCAATTCTAATTTTCAACGGATTGCACGTTTTATGTAGTACAAATGAATAGTTTTACGAAAATATAAATTATTTTTTAAACAGAGGTCTATGCCTCAAACGTTACAGCAACTTTCGGACCTAAATCAACCGGCTTGAACAGTCGCTTTACACATTTGCCATTTTTTTATTTTTACAATTTTCGCAAACAAATGCAAACATCACTATATCGATAAAAATTAATCTGGGTTCAGTATCGTGATGGTTATATCCTCAATTATAGTCTGACAATCCCAATTTTTCAAATTTCAGAAGTAATTATAAACTTCTTGATTCGAAAAAATTAGAATTTTTGTAATCATTTATAAAACAGCAGACATATTCTCTCAAATAGGAATAGTATTATCCATATATACAAAATAAAGTACTTATTTTTGTGGTCTTGGCAGTTTGCCTATAAAGCAGAAATTTTTAATGGAGGTTTCCCTTACTTTCTAAATGTTCCATAAGGCTGGATTTGAGAAAATTCGTCCCCTTAGTAGATAAAAAAAGAATAGGTAATCGTATAAATCCAGAGGTATTCACCTCCTGAAAAAAATTTAAGCACTCATTAGAAAGATAATTGAATGTTTAACCACATTAAACATTTGAGCATATAGAGTTTCGTATGCCCATAAAAACACGCTTGGTTGTGGTTGCGTTTTTAAAATGTTTTAAGCGACCAAAACTAGTAATTTCGCTATTAAAGAATTGAAGAATTTATTTATGAATATTAGAGACAGAGTTTTGTATTTTAAAAACGAAAAGCTTGAGTTAAGAATGGGATCAACTCACATTTATCTAGCAAATGAGTTGTGTCGATTTACAACTATTAAGTACTAAAATAAAAATAAAAAAAAAGAAATAAAAAAAGAAAAGTAAACTTTATTCTGGGATCTTGAGACCCCTATCAATAAGAATAAAGTATAGAAAGAAACCTCAAGAAACATTAGCCAGGCTGTCAAAAAGGAATAGAAATAGCTCTTGTCACAAGTACTTCACTATTGGATCCGGGAACGTTTTAGCATCATATAGCCCCGGAGCACAAAAAATGCTCTTAGACCAAATCAATCATTATAAATTAGACATCACTGCACTCCAGGAAATTCGATGGACTGGATAGGGAGTAATCGAAAAAAAAGGCTGATGATAATAAGAAACACATCTTTGAGACTGGGTTTGTTGTGGCAAAACTGATTTTAAACCGGTGAACTCGCGACTATGCGTTATCAGAGTTTGAGGGATAGCATCGGCTAACAGGTGCTATTATGGACTACGCCGACATTTAGGAATGAGCTTACTCTCAAGAGCTACAAAGATGAAACTGTACAAGCCTGTACTTACCTACGGATCTGAAATACGGACCTTTTCCAAAAGCGATGAGCGGAATCTATGTATCTTCGAAAGAAAGATTTTAAGGCGGCTTTATGGCCCCAAAAGAGAAAATCAAACATTGAGACGGCGAACAAACAACGAGATGTTTTCTCCTTATTAAAGGGACCGGACGTTGTTAAAATAATAAAAATTGGCTTCGATGGGCACGCCTGCATGGAATACAAGCAAAAGGCCGCCCCAAACTACGATGGGCTGATGGTGTGAAGGAAGATTCGAGAAACCTCCTAGGTGTTCGGAGCTGGAGGACAGCGGCACTCAACAGAACCAACTGGCGAAAGCCACTTGAGGAGGCCAGGACCCAGTGGTGGGATGTAGAGCCGATTGATGATGATGATGGCTGTGGAGATGAAGGAATAATTTGTTTTTAAATGAGGTTGAAGAAGATGCTTTGCGTATAAAGGTAGATATGGTATTCCAGAACAAAGTGGCACGCAAAGTAAAGATTTCTTTAAAGGATGATGTTGGAGGAGAAGGAAAGTAAGAGGTTAGTGGGCTGGGATCTTGTGTTAAACGAATGTATCGATGAACACGGGATAAGTAGGTCAGGAATGTAAGATGGAGGTTTTGTATTGAAAGTGCGAAATCAGAATACTCCCAGGAAATATTGTCTCCGAAAATCTGGATTGAGCCACTCCAACTAGACTATCGCTTTTGAAGAGGCTCTAGCGCCTGGGGACTCCGAAGATGAATCTAATGAAACATCTCATAAGTTATATTGATATATCCAGAGTGAGTAATTTGGGGTATGCCTACTTCTACTGGTGTCGTATCGTAAATTTGAGTGAATAAAGTAAAGAGCTAATAAGAAATAATGATTGTATTCCTTGTGCATGGTTGAAAGGGTAACTGATTGATCTGAAGCCAAGTTGTATCTATTGTAGCTACTCTATAAAATCAATACAATTGATATTTTCGTGAGCAAAGCCGCGGGATACTGCTTGTAGATGTATAATAAATCATGGGAAAACTATAGATTTTAGAACAAAAAAAGTAGAAACTTACAAATAGAAGATAATGGAAAAAACATAAGTGATTGTTGTAGAGAATAATTCCCTAGTTATATTATTTTATTTTTATATTTATATCATTTGACAAAGCTTTGACATTTTTTGTGATGTCAAAAAATAAACATTACATTTCTGATGAGTTTGGGACTTTAGAAAAAAATCTAGCACCTGCAACACACAACTTTCACTTACTAAACCCACCAAATTTTCATCGATTTAGCAAATTTAACCGAAATCATTAAACTGGTTTGGGAAAATCGTATAAAAGGAGGAAATGCATGTTCAGAGCCACTTTGATGATCGAACAACAACCTGCTTCACTGATTTTGATGAAAACGTTTCTGTAACATCTCGGGTGTACTAATATAAAATTCTAGTTTAGTGCTAGACTCATCACACGGACACAGTCACCTACGCACTCACACAGATAGACCTTTTTAAGGATTTTGGTCTTTTGGACTCAGGAGACCCAAAAACGTGTATTTTCGTTGAAAACTCAAATTCGAAATTTTTCACGATCGCAATACTTTCTCTTACTATATATATTTCATATGTGAAAGTAATGTGTTGCTTCACCTTTGTCGAGCCACAGTCTCCTATCGTAAAGTATCCACTCTCGTTTGCAAGTCACAATTCTAGACAGGAAAGGGTCTTTTTGTTTCGGCAAAGAACTATAGTGCGAACTTCCTAACGCTGTTTTTTTTTTTTATTTATTTATTTTTTTTTATTATTATTTTTTTTTTTTTTTGAGGTCGTCGAGTGTGTGTGGAAGTCAACTTTGAAGCTTCTGTACCATTGAAATCTCCTTGAGGTTGTTATTGACGATCGATTTCCTAATGCTAAGTTTACCTGCAAGTTGAAAGAGCAGTTCTTCTGGGGTTTTCTTCCATCATGAAAGTAACTTGGACCTTATTTGTCTTCAAGGCTGAAGTATGTGTGTGTTTGTGTTTATATATATATATATAAATTTGTGTTTATATATATACACACATATATTCATCCATAATTGTAAGTACTCATTAGCTATATTCCTTCTGTCTTCTGGCCAGACATGTTGTATATTTGAGATTCACAAAGCTGTTATTCTCAAGGGACTTAGTCCCAGAATAAAAATTATTTTCTATTCTATGCCATATACGAGTATGTGTATTTTATATAATAGCTTATAAATGAGGTAATAGAACTCATGTCAGTACAATCCCAGCTAAGAGGAGAGTATAATGATATTGGAAGGGGAAATGACGTGGGGGAAACTGAGCTAGCACTTAAAATGCTTGTCCCAATAAATATCAAGGGCTTGGAGTCAGTTTAAGGTAGAAGGACAGCTATCTCTTTCTCTTAAGTAACAATGCAAGGTAGGAGATTTCAGGGGCTTGAGTCCTTATAATGAATGAATGAAAAATAATTTTTATTCTGGGACAGCCAGTCCTCTAAGAATAATATAAAAGTACGATTTCGATATTTCTCTTCTGTCTATACAAATTTTATAAATATTATATTCATCATTTATCTACATAAAGTATTTCAAATCGTATCACATATAATGAATGTATGTGTATGTAAAAAGGTAATATTAAAGAATTTTAAATATGAAAAACATGTACTTAAACAGTAAAAAATGAATGATATAAATATAAAAATAAAATTAGTTATATTATTTTATTTTTATATTTATATCATTCATTTTTTACTGTTTAAGTACATGTTTTTCATATTTAAAATTCTTTAATATTACCTTTTTACATACACATACATTCATTATATGTGATACGATTTGAAATACTTTATGTAGATAAATGATGAATATAATATTTATAAAATTTGTATAGACAGAAGAGAAATATCGAAATCGTACTTTTATATTATTCTTAGAGGACTGGCTGTCCCAGAATAAAATTATTTTTCATTCATTCATTATAAGGACTCAAGCCCCTGAAATCTCCTACCTTGCATTGTTACTTAAGAGAAAGAGATAGCTGTCCTTCTACCTTAAACTGACTCCAAGCCCTTGATATTTATTGGGACAAGCATTTTAAGTGCTAGCTCAGTTTCCCCCACGTCATTTCCCCTTCCAATATCATTATACTCTCCTCTTAGCTGGGATTGTACTGACATGAGTTCTATTACCTCATTTATAAGCTATTATATAAAATACACATACTCGTATATGGCATAGAATAGAAAATAATTTTTATTCTGGGACTAAGTCCCTTGAGAATAACAGCTTTGTGAATCTCAAATATACAACATGTCTGGCCAGAAGACAGAAGGAATATAGCTAATGAGTACTTACAATTATGGATGAATATATGTGTGTATATATATATATATATATATATATATATATATATATATATATATATATATATATATATATATATAAACACAAACACACACATACTTCAGCCTTGAAGACAAATAAGGTCCAAGTTACTTTCATGATGGAAGAAAACCCCAGAAGAACTGCTCTTTCAACTTGCAGGTAAACTTAGCATTAGGAAATCGATCGTCAATAACAACCTCAAGGAGATTTCAATGGTACAGAAGCTTCAAAGTTGACTTCCACACACACTCGACGACCTCAAAAAAAAAAAAAAATAAAAATAAAAAAAAAATAAATAAATAAAAAAAAAAAACAGCGTTAGGAAGTTCGCACTATAGTTCTTTGCCGAAACAAAAAGACCCTTTCCTGTCTAGAATTGTGACTTGCAAACGAGAGTGGATACTTTACGATAGGAGACTGTGGCTCGACAAAGGTGAAGCAACACATTACTTTCACATATGAAATATATATAGTAAGAGAAAGTATTGCGATCGTGAAAAATTTCGAATTTGAGTTTTCAACGAAAATACACGTTTTTGGGTCTCCTGAGTCCAAAAGACCAAGATCCTTAAAAAGGTCTATCTGTGTGAGTGCGTAGGTGACTGTGTCCGTGTGATGAGTCTAGCACTAAACTAGAATTTTATATTAGTACACCCGAGATGTTACAGAAACGTTTTCATCAAAATCAGTGAAGCAGGTTGTTGTTCGATCATCAAAGTGGCTCTGAACATGCATTTCCTCCTTTTATACGATTTTCCCAAACCAGTTTAATGATTTCGGTTAAATTTGCTAAATCGATGAAAATTTGGTGGGTTTAGTAAGTGAAAGTTGTGTGTTGCAGGTGCTAGATTTTTTTCTAAAGTCCCAAACTCATCAGAAATGTAATGTTTATTTTTTGACATCACAAAAAATGTCAAAGCTTTACGATAAACTTCATGGTTTCTGTGATTCTATAGAAATCTGTAGTTGGCAAATGGGTTAGAAGATTTTAGGGCCTAAATCGGCTTTGTTTGAACATCAAATATACATTAATAGGAGAGTAATGTGACTGATACAAAATAAGCTTTTGGTGAGGTCATTATAAACTTTCTTTTTTGTGTATACCATTAACCAGGTGGGTCAAATACTTGTTTGAGAAATCGTTATTTCATTCTATTATCAATTTTTTTCCCTTCAAATTATATGGTGTACTTGATTGAAAACTAATTTGAAGAGATATTTACTAGCCATATTTGAACTGATATTGGAAGATTATCTAGGATATTAAAGTTATTAGTTGATAATTAATTTTGCATTATAATGAAGATCTGGGATATTACAGAGGGTCTATAGAAGCGATATGGGAACAACTTAAGGGAGTGATTATGCCCAAAAGCTCAACACCTAAGTCCATACATAATGAACTTTGTAACCCGAGGAAATCAGAAGCTTATTACATTAAGCAAACTTATAAAGTAAAACATATCATAATATTCCACGAGTTTAATTACTCGGGACGCAATATTCATGATTTGATTATTTTTAAAATTTACTTATATATAAAATTTCGATGTTAAAAGAAATGTAACTTTTAATTTCCCTAAGCCGTCATCAAAATACGCGTAAAATTGTCTGTGTATGTACATTTGGGTAGCAAATCAATCTAAAAAACAAAATGTTCTACGAAACTAATATTGAAAAAAGAATTCTAGTTCTATACGTTAGATGTAAAAGAAATGTTTTCATATATATCAATCCAAAGAAATTGGCATATTTAATAACAGTTTTTCTTATAAAGAAATATTAAGGTCTTAGCCCATAGAAATGGTTTAAAAATTTCTTTTGATTGTAAAAACTAATGTTTCACATAGTTGCTTAACATGAATAAATATTTTTATTTATTGAAATTTACAACTGTATTAATAAATACATCAAGTAAATTAGCTGTTATTATATATATATATAATATACATGAATAGATAAGAAATGAATATGCCCATTGACAGCACTCCACTAGGTAATCTAATCTGGAAGGTCTGGAGACCATCTATTTTTCTGATGCCTCGGAGGATGAATAAATATAATCAATCGAAAATTCGGTGCCGCATCATGCAACCTTCGCTCACCTCTCTTCTTATTAGATTTAAATAAACCTGCTATAATCAATCATAACATTTGTAAAATATTTCATATATTTTTATAATATAATACGATATTTTATAACTTTTTGTGAAAATTGTTAAATTATGCAATAGCATTGAATAAAAGTGACAAAAATGTTCTATTTCCAAATATCTCTTATACTTATAAAATATCTAACAAATTGACGAAGTGGTGAAGCAATGGTAGTATTCGATCAGACAAGTCGTGTCAATTTTTAATAATTGGCGTCCTTATTAAAATATCAAAAAATAATGAATAAAACCTTGTTCCTTCGTCAAACTGAACTCGACACATAAGAGAAAACTACACCACCTCTGCAATGTTTATGCCTCTGAACTGAATGCTATTGCCTCCGCTCTCTATTTTTGAATGTCGAACGTCACGATGGATTTTATAACAATTATTTTCGACTAACTAAGCGCACTCCATGGTTTAAACACTATGCACTCTGGACATCCGACCATCCAACGCATTCACGAATACCTTCACATGCTATAAGAAGTAGGTAAGTCTCTTCGTCTAAATATCTGGGATGAAAGCCCACCGCGTAAACTGAAACATATCAACAAACGTAAACCCATGAAAAACCTCAATACGTAGCTCTCGCCGAGAAGTCGCCATTACCCGCCTTAGAATCGGGCATAGCCGACTTAGCCATGGCTACTTAATTACGAGAGAAGCCCCTCCTAAATGCCCACGGTCCAACAACACTTTATCTTTCAGGCACATGTTTGAAGAATGCTATTATTACCGCACAGTTTTATTCCAGCTGAGTATACCGCCTAACATATCAATGGCCTTGCGAGATGACGAGTACGTACTAAATATAGTAATCAAATTCCTGACAAAAGTCTCTGACCCCCCAACATACCTCCTTAACTACGTATCTGTTTCATGGTTTATCCTATTTGTTTCTAATTATTATTGGACTGATTGTTATATTACTTAATAAAGAACAGTTTCTCTCTCTCCTAACAAAAAGAGGGAGTATATGAAATATTTTCATTTTATATTTTTTTCAAACATTCATTATGTATACGAGTATATAGTGTTTGTTTATTCACAATAATATTGATGTATTTTACTATTAGTTATTTTATTATACTGTCGAGGTGATATAGATTGCACCATCTATACTCTAATTTTTATGATTGACCGAAAATAATAGATTTGTTTTTGTCTACTTATTTATATCATAAACTAAGTAAAATAAAAAATAAAAAAAATAAAATAACGTTTTATAGTTCTTGGTTTCAACTACTACCCGGATAAAATCTGTAATCATTTCGTAATTTGAAGCGTTTTTCTAACAGAAAAAATTAACATCGTAAAGTTACATGAAGTTGAAGATCTTCAAGGGAAATAGTGGTGACAAACCAAACGTAGTCAAGTGGTTTTGAAAATTGATATTCATTCACTTTGCCAGAAAATTTTAAATTTTTTATATTTTTTCGTTGATTTTTATGCGTTTTTTTAATTTTTGAATATATAATATTATCAATTTGTGTACAATGCGTTAATGTACAATTTCGGAATTTTTTTTTTTGTTGAATGATACAATTTCTACTACAACGACTGTATTAATGTTTGCTACCGTATTTTGTTACATCTATCACAATATTTTCCTATTTAAATTTTTTTTTTTTTTTTTTTTTTTTTTTTTTTTTGCCTGTTATCTTAGCTTTTCCTAGTTTTGATGAAGCCATAAAATCTAGGAAGAAACGGCAGTGCTGGTCACACTTTGAAATGTCGTGTTATCTGATTGTCATTTCTTGGATGATTGTGCCTCTTATGATGTGCTTTTCATAATGATATGAGGAACAATAATATAGTTTTAAATTAGAATTAAAATATTTTAAAAATATTCTTTTTTTAAGATAAGGAAACGCATAATTGCGACAATCATTTGCAAAAGGTGCTATCCACTATATGCGTTCTGGACAATTGTACGGTAAGTGCTAAAATCTCTAGTTGATTCATCAATTTATTTGGTTCGCATAAACATCAAAATAAAATTCTTTTCCGTTATAAAAGCAGATGTTTTCGTATGATTTAGAAAGGAATGAAATGTTTATTAATTAGTACATTTTGGAAATACTTGCATACTTCAAACGCATTTCTGAACAGCTTATGTGATTTTTAAATTATCCCTGATGTCGGATTTTGATAAAACTCAACGATTAGAATCTCTCTCTATATATATGAAACCACGAATCTTGGTTTCTTCAAACTTCTTCTAAACCACAGGATTGTTTTTGATACAGTTTTTCTTATCATTTAGGATATTCTTTTCTGAAGGTTTGTAAGTAAATTACATTGTAATTTATCTTTTCTATAAACGGAAAAATTAAAATTTCTATAGCCAAGTCATTAAAAAATTATTCCTAAAATATAAGTAGTAAAATAGACTTATAATATACCGTAGGAAAGCGAAAGATTTTGAAGAAGTTAATATGCAATAAAAGATATCGTACAAGTTGATAAAAAGATTTTGTAAGCTTATGAACATATATTATTGGTGAAGAGGAAGGATAATTAATGATAATGAATTATAATTCAATTGTCATTAATTATTAAAGATTTTTAATATTTCATTTTGTTTTTTTATTCAGCAACATATCATCGATGTATTTTTTAAACAAATTTGGTTTTATAATTAATTTATCTAGATTAATATTAATTAAATCATTTTAAACTACTTTATTTGTGGCCTGGATGCTCCTTGATTGATCCTGAGTGTGGAACAAAGTCCAAGAGAGCAGAAATCAATAGCCGCCTCTAGCAGTGGCCCAAGAGAAAAATATTTGTCCAAGGGACCTTTCTTCAGCCTTTTTTTGACTCCTGGATAAACATCTCCAGGCAGGCTATTCACCATCTCCATTCAATCAGTCGCAAATTTGTCACCTGACTCTGGAGGAACCCCTCCTGCTGCATTTGCCGATTGAATTTTTAATTAAAGCCCCCTGATTAGCGAGCTAAGTGAATAAGACACGGAGTGTTGGATTACATTCCGGGAGAGAGCAGTGGATAAATTAATTAATCAGCCAATTAATTACTTTATCCTAGCCGACCCTCGACTGTTTTATATGTTTCCTTAACATGAGTTGGTAGCATTTTTTAATTAGATTTCATGCTTTATTTCTATTAATCATCGTTTATCTTCAAAATAAAAACATTTCATGAATTGTTCATTTCATTAATCATTACTTTATAAACTGGTGTTTCGGTATTGATGTTAATGGGGTGAGTAAAAAAAAAAAAAAAAAAAAAAAATAAGACCTTTTTAAGTATTACAATTAACTTGATTTTTTCTCTACTTCAAATTACAATCCATTACACTCAATGGTTTGTTTCCATCTAGAATTCCATCATCCATCCGCTGTGCGATTCCCTGCCGATACCAAGATTTGTGACGCATCATGTCTACCAGAGCCACACATTCAAGGGGGAGGGAGAAGGTACTAAGGTTCGTATTTTGAATTGAAAAATGTTTCTACCCAAATTTTGACTTCCTCTAATGCACGAAATGATTTTCCCTCAAGGAAGTGAGTCATGGCTCTGAAGAGGTAGTAGCCTGATGGTGCAAGAGCTGGGCTAAATGTTGGCTGCGGTAGAAGTGCGATGGCATCCATCTCAGCAAGATTCTGCTTCGTATATCGAGAGGTGTGTGGCCGGGCGTTGTCTTGCTGGAACAAAACTTTCTTCCGATTCACCAAAGCCGGGTATCGCCTCTCCAAAACATCGGACATCCGTTGCCGCTGCTCTAAATAGAGTAGTAAATCAACTGAACGCCCACCTGGCACAAACTTATAGAGAACTATAACTATACCGAGAAAGTTTTAAATATGGGTGACAAGATCGGCATACCCCATGATTTGGTACTGCTAGGTGAAGACACGGAAACCATACAACTAAATACAAGTGTGTTAATAAAAACCGGTAAGAATGGTATAAAATTTAAAATATGGTAATTTTTTATATTTATAAAAACTTACCATTCATCTTAACAACTTCGGGACGTACAATGCGGGACGTAATATTGTTTTTAAAATCTTGTGTACCGTTTCTAAGAATATAATTTGCACGATCCTGTACGACGGTTGCCACCTTAAACTATTATAACCTCCCTCTTTCCCAACAACATATGTTCATAAGTTTATAGGCTTAAAACAGCTTTATACTAACTTTTATTATTATTATTTATTTGATTAGACCATTTGGAGATCACGATGGTTGACTAACTTGAAGCACATTTCAATTTCTTTTTTCTTCTTCTTCTTTCCCAAGAAGCCTTCATATGTTCAGAAAACCGCTGTTTTCGTTCTTCCGTCCACTTGGTTCCCGTTCTCACCTTCTTATGTACGACTTAGAAACAACCCTTCATGACTTTTACCAAATATTTTTCTGTTTGTTATTTCTTCAATTCTGATTCCAGCTCGTTCAAGATCCCGTTTTACTTCCCTAACCCAGGTTATAACCGTTTACTTACATCCTCCAAACGTGTCCCTAATATTTTTTTATTTTTTATTTATTTATTTAAATAAATGTAATTTCTTAACTGTATTGATTCAATACAACAAGTAAATTGGATTGATTTGAGATTAAGGCACATGATTGTCCTGTGAAGAAACTACCCATTGGTAGAACTCCAATGTCCAATTTATGGAAAGAGGTCTCTTGGGCCATCTTCTATTTAGTCGCCTCGGTGGATTTTCAGGAATAGATGTTGAGGAGAGGTCACGGATAAGCGGGTTTGAGTGGGCAGGAAGATTGGAATGGAAGGATGTATATCTGGATCGGGCTAAGTCTTCAACTAATGGGATATTTAGGTCTTTATGGATAATTTTATTTGTAACAAAGTATGGAGCATTAAGGATTTTTCGAAAGATCTTGGATTGCAGGAATTGGATGCAAGAGGAATTCGATGGTGGAATTTGAGTTTAGTGGACTCCCATAACTCAATGCCGTAGGTCCAAACAGGCCTTATAATGGTTATATAAATGAGTTTTTTGTAGTAAATAGAAAGTTTTGAGCGTTTGTCGAATAAGTGTTGTAGTAATCGGTATCTACGAGCAGTTTTCTGTCGTTTCAGCCTAGTATGAGGGTTCCATGTGAGGTGTTTGTCTAGGTGTAGTCCTAAGTACCGGATCTGTTCAACAGGAGTAAGTAAGATATTGTTAAAGGATACGGTGGGGCAAGAAGTCATAGGTTTACGACATGGACTGAAGGTTTTTTGATGTGATTTATTGGGATTTATTTTAATTCTCCAGTTCTGACACCATTCTTCGATGGCGGATAGACGAAATATTTTAATCTTCTCTTTTTGATGGTTTCACAATGAACCATTGTTCCGGTAAATTTCTTTGTTGATTCTTGGTCTATATTCTCCTTCACAGCTCTTGGCTGGTCCCATAATTTTCCTTAAGATTTTTCTCTTGTTTTTTCCCAAGTCTTCCAGTTTTCTCTTTCCTAAAGTTAGCGTTTCCGCTGCGTATAGCGTTTCCAGTTTTATTTTATTATTGTGTGGTAGTGTCTGAATTTTTTTTTCCAAGATATAGATTTTTTATTTTACGTTTGTCTCGTCCTTGCCAGTGCACTAAACATTTTATTTGTTCTTGATTTTATCGCAATTTTGTCCAACACGTTTGCAGTGATGATTTCTCCCAAATATTTAAATTCTTTAACTTTCTCGGTTATGCCATATTTTGTATCAAACTTCTTCTTAAGGTGTCGCTTGTCATTAGTTTAGTTTTTTTTTCATTGATATTTATAATCAGTTCTTTCTGCGATTTCTTTCAGGGTATTAATTTGTTCTATTGCTTGTTGTTCATTTAAGACGAAAATCGCTAAGTGGTCAGCGAAAGGTAGGCATTGGATACCTATTTCTCTCGTTGGCAAAATAATTCTGTTAGTTTTGGAGAGGAGAACAGCTGATGCGCTCGATGACAACAGTCATACGTTACTTCGTCTCTCAGATTTTTTCTCTTTTCAGTAGGAATTCGCTTGAGTTCAGTCTGGAAAACATCACTAGACTTCAAGAAAACCACAGCAGTGAATATTGGAGAAATATCGGTAAGCAAAGTTACAATTTACTTTGTACAATCACGAAAAGTGAAAGGAGGGTCACTGATCAGCTGATCGCCGCTAGCTCGGCAAGCTCGGGCTTGCTTTTCTTCAACTTATCTTTCTTTTATTATTCTTCTTTCTCATTCTCATTTCATTATTTATCTATTATTATTTATTTTTTTTTTTTATTTTTTTTTTTATTTATTTATTTATTTTTTTTTTTTTTAATAAATGAGATATTTTCATCAAGTTATGTCCTCAAAAGCTACAAGTAAAAGATCTAGATCTGCGGGTTCAAACTCGTCTCCTACAAAACAGAGACCTCACCGTGATAATAATAAAAAAATGATTCCACCAGCGACCGCTTCAGCTACCTCTTTAGGATCTGAACCACAGCCCAGCACATCATCACAAGGAATGACTGATGAATCGCCGTTTTTTACACCGAACCCATTTCAGATCCTCCAAAATCAAAATGAAAAAGAATCTATGGAATCTTCTCCTATACCCATAGAACCACAACCTCCACCAATTTTTGTTAAATATTAAAATATTAAAAATTTTCAACTACTTTGTGCGCATTTAAACAAATTAACCGATCCTAATAGTTATTCTTGTATAAGTAGAACCAGTGATACTAAAATATCCCCGACTACCGCCGAAAGCTACAGAAAAATAGTAAAATATCTGAGTGAGACCAAAGCTGATTTTCATACCTATCAGTTGCGCCAGGAGAGAGCTTTAAGGGTTGTAATTAGAAACCTACACCCTTCGACACCAGTTACAGCTATCAAAGAAGAACTGACGGAGATAGGCTATAAAGTGCGGCAAGTCACCAATGTCCTAAAAGATAAAATTCCAATGCCTCTATTCTTCGTGGACTTGGAACCATCAGCAGGAGTTGAAAAAGTTTACGACCTCAATAGATTGTACTATACTAGTGTAAGAGTTGAGAAACCTTACACTAAGAAAGAAATAGTTCAGTGCCATAATTGTCAGGCATATGGTCATACGAGAACTTACTGCCACCACACACCACGCTGTGTAAAATGCGGTGAGCAACATAAATCAGAAGAATGCACGAGATCAAGATCAACACCCGCTGTATGTGCTCTGTGCTCGAGGACCACCCGGCTAACTACAAGGGATGTCAAATCTACAAGACCCTCAAAAGCAGATACCAAAAACCTCAGATTCTGGATGAAACAGCTGAACCGATCAGAAGTAGAAGACAACCTTCAAAAAAAAAATTGATTCCAATGTAACATTTGCCCATCTACTTGGAGGTGGGAACCAGAACAAAGAGGCCCTGCCGGAACAACGCATACTTCAAAATCCTGAACCCCTTCCACAACCACAAATTCCTCAAAATTTAACAAACCATCAAAAACCTCATCCGAATCAAATTTCTCATATTCCTCCTCCATCAAATTTCACAGACCTTACAAGTTTGATGACATCCTTCATCACTGAAATCAAATCCCTTGTTATGCCGCTAATATCACTACTTACTAATCTCGTATCAAATTTAATCCCATCCTTAAAAAAATCCTTAAATGACTACACCTAACTCCTTATCCATTCTCCTTTGGAATGCAAATGGTGTTAGAAATCACACTGACGAACTTACAGCTTTATTGCAAGACAAAAACGTTGATGTAGCACTTATTACTGAAACTAGACTAACCACTAAACAGTTCTTTAAAATACCGCAATACGTAACATACCGTACAGACCACCCAGACGGAAAAGCCCATGCCGGTACTGCTGTCATTGTGCACCAGTCCCTCTCCCACCACATACTTCCAGTCCCCTCCTATGATTTCCTACAATGCACCGCCATAGTAATCAAGACTTTTTCTTTTCCGATCACCCTCGCATCAGCGTACTGCCCTCCTAAACATTCCATCTCCAACATTCTATTAGAATCTTTCCTCAATTCCTTAGGAAACCACTTCATTCTGGGTGCAGACATGAATGCTAAGAACCAACAATGGGGTTCCAGATCCACGAATTGTCGTGGGCGGAATTTACAGTCTGCACTCAACTCTGGACGTTTCAACCTCCTGCCTCCTGATTCCCCTACCTACTGGCCAACTGATCCTAACCGTAATCCTGACATCCTTGACTTCTTCATCCACAGCGGATTAGGCTCCCTAAACATGTCGGTGACTCGCCTTGATGAACTGTCCTCTGACCATAGTCCATTGCTCCTTAAAGTATCCCTAATTCCTATTCCTAAACCCACCCCACCGTCATTTATCAGAGGACCAGTAAACTGGGACCTTTTTCGCCAAATCCTGACCAGTGATATTGACCTCAGTGTGAAACTCAAAACTCCAGATGACCTTGACGATGCCGTAAACTCCTTCACCATCTCTATTCAACAAGCTGTTTGGACTGCCTCCTCTCCCAAGCACTCCCAGATAAGTCATAACCAAAATCATTTACCACAACACCTCATAGACCTCATCCGCACCAAACGACGATCCAGATCCTTATGGCAACGCACCCGTCACCCTACAGATCGCCGCTCCTATAACTTTTATTGTAGACAATTAAAGAGGGAGCTGGCGACCTTCCGTTCCCAATCCTTTAGTTCCTTCCTTTCTTCTCTTTCGGCTTGTGACAATTCCCTGTGGAATGTCACCAAGAAAATTCTAAAATCCCGCCATATTTCCCATCCCCTCCGTCGTAGTAATGGCTCCTGGGCTGCGTCTGATGAAGACAAAGCCGAGGAACTTGCCAAATACGTTTCCGAAGTCTTCACACCTCATCCAGAATCCCATCCAAACCACACTGCAGTGGTGGAAGAGTTCCTTCAGTCTCCAATCCCGCTTTCATTACCTCCTAAAGCAGTTAATCCCTCTGAGGTCAAATATTATCTCCGAAAACTTGCACTCCGTAAATCTCCTGGATACGATCTCCTCACTCCTCAGATTCTCAGACAGCTTCCATCTAAAGCCATTATATTTCTTACATATATTTACAACTCCATTCTACGCACTACTCATTTTCCTCTCTTATGGAAACATTCCACTATAATTCTCTTCCTAAAACCAGGTAAACCTCCTAACACAACGACATCATATAGACCTATCAGCCTACTCCCAATCCTTTCAAAAATCTTTGAAAAAATCCTCCTCAAACGAATATTACCTTTATTAGAATCCCACACTATTCCTTCCCATCAGTTTGGATTCCGTTCCCAACATTCAACCGTTCAGCAAGGGCTCCGAGTCGTTGACCATATTTCCTCTGCCCTTGAGAACAAGGAGTACTGCTCGGGTGCATTTCTGGACATAACGCAAGCATTTGACCGGGTGTGGCACCCGCGATTACTCTTTAAGCTCAAAAACCATTTACCCCAATCCATATACCTAGTCCTCCGATCCTATCTATCAAACCGCTCCTTCCGAGTTCGCTGTGGTGCAGAATATTCCAATTATTACCCAGTCGAATCCGGTGTTCCTCAGGGCAGTGTCCTTGGTCCTTTCCTCTACAACATATACACGGCTGATATTCCTGTTTGCCCTAATACCTTCCTAGCAACGTACGCTGATGACACCGCTATCCTATCCTCTCACTCAGATCCCGAAATTGCATCTATAGGCCTCCAAACGCACCTTTCTCAAATTGAAGACTGGTGTAACAACTGGAGAATCAAAGTTAATCAATCCAAATGCAAACATGTCACCTTTACCCTTCGAAGACAATCCTGCCCTCCAGTTCTCTTTAACTCCGTTCCGCTTCCTTTCTCCGACACAGTCCGGTATCTTGGCTTCCTTCTGGACAAAAGACTAACTTGGAACCCGCATACTAGACTTAAACGACAAGAACTTAATCGACGATTTGGACAATTATACAGACTACTGAACAGAAATTCTAAATTATCTATCGAGAACAAACTGCTAATATACAAGACAGTACTGAAACCTATCTGGACCTACGGACTTGAACTGTGGGGGACAGCCAAATATTCTAACATCAAACGCACTCAATCCTTCCAATCAAAAGTCCTCCGAACAATAGTTAATGCTCCTTATTATGTATCCAACCATACCTTACACCGCGACCTAAATATTCCATTTATTTTAGACCTTATACCATTAAAATTCTCTAAATTTCATCAGAACCTTATCCATCACCCTAATCCCCTAGCTCAATCCTTATCCATCTCCACACATCCTTACCATCCTCCTAGAAGGTTGAAACGGCAGTGGCCTCGAGACCTCTTGTAAAATGTATATTGGAGTTCTAGCATTGGCTAGATTCTCCACTCACGTGCTGTATGATTGTGAATTGTATATAGGTATGAGTGACTTTTGTATATATTTTATTGATTTTGTTTTGTATATATGTATATTGTATTATTATTATATAAATTTATTGTTTAGTATATATCGTGTGAATGTAGTATGAATGTTGTACTTCATCACTATTAAAAATGTCCTAAATTGGACAGATTGTAGATATCACTCAATAAAGAATTGTTTCTAAAAAAAAAAAAAAAAAAAAAAATTTTGGAGAATTCTCTTATCACTTTTTCTAGGATAGATTTTTTATTGCAATTTAACTTTTTTTAAATCTTTCTCTTTCCAACGGTATATTATACGTCTATATTACTATACATTTCAGGAATAATTTTTTGATGACTAGGTTACAGAAAACTTATTTTTCTTGTTTAATGAAAAGCTTAATTGCAATTTATTTTACTTTTAAACCTTCAGGAAACAATGCCCTAAATGGTAGTAAAAACCTTTATAAAAATTCTTCCAGTGGTTTAGAAGGAGTTCACGGAAACCAAAATCGGGATATCATTATGTATATGGAATATATAATCATGTATGTATATAGAATATATAATCATGTATGTATATAGAATATATAATTATGTATGTATATAATTATATATAATAATCATGTATGTATATAGAATATATAATCATGTATGTATATAGAATATATAAAAGAAGATGGATATGAAAATATACACCGATCATTTCGACATACTGACTTATTTGGATTTATAGGTGTTTCACTGGAAATTCGGATTTCAATTTGTTCACGATCCAAATACGTCCTCAAACCAGGAATCAATTTATAGATGAGCAAATGTAAAAATAAAATGGAGAATGCATAAGTCAAAAGGAACTGCGCCGAAACAAACACTTAAATCAGTTAAAAGCTAACGAATGGCTTATTTGTGAAATAACAGAGGGTGAAACTTCATTGTTTTTCTGGAAAAAGACTGGCAGGATTCTTCTTTGTTCTATTGGCTGGGAATGAAATTCTCTTCTTCTTTCTTCGAAAAAAATTCTTTTTAATTAGATTTTCATTAGAAATATATTCTTATTCCACCGCAAAATTTTAGAATATATATTTTCATATCAGAAATAGTGAAAAATATTAAATTATTAAAATAAATTAATAAAAAACGTAATTATTTTTATTCGTATAAGGATATTATGAACGATCTTTTTTTATCAATAAACAACTGGATCATGTATAAATATGGGTTCAAATGTTAAAAATACACATGTTATAGATAAAAATAATGACAAAATCTAAGCTTCATTAGGTTATTGATTCATCAACTTTATAAAAAGTTAAAACTTTTAGCTATCTGAACCTTCGGGTTAGAATCCAAATCTAAAAACAAAACAGAAAAAGCAAAACATTAATCCTGAGTTCATGAATAAGATTCAAGTGTAAGAGGTCGACAATGGATGGGACAAAAGACTAAAAACATTTCTCATTGTCCACAACTTTCATACTCTGAATAGCCCTTCCCTCCACTTATTTTTCATATTCTTTGTCATTGAAATCGTTTTTTTTTTTTTTTTTTGTGTTTGTTTACTAAATTATCTTATTTTTAGAGTTTATTTATTGTCAAGGCAGCGGGTAAGATTAAAACAATTTATAAGTGTAAAGATACAGCCGTTAAAAAAAAGATTTAAAAATTAAACAGAACCACATGATTTTAGAAAATAATGATTACAAAAAAAAAAAAAAAATATATAGATTAAAAATTAAAGAAAAGCACATATAAAAAGAAGTTTGAGTTCTCTCGTAAAGTCAATTATAATATTAATTTTCAAAACTATGACCACTGTTGATTTGTGGCACACCTCTTTCATTAAAATTATTCCATTTCATGTAATCTCACAATGTTAATTGTTTCTGATAGCAAAATGCCTAAAATTACATATAATTAAATAAAATATAATTTTTTTGATTAACGACATAAAATGAACTTCGAATCTTTTTATTTTTTAGTTATATATATTTTAATTAAAAAAACAAACCAAACTACATTAATCTTTTTTCATTTATTATAATTAATGATGTTTCTGAGTCTTGATATTTATGTTGAGTATTAAAACAACAGTTTAAACTAGATTAAACAATTATTAAAATTTACAACTCAATTTTTTTAACTGAAAATCAATCAATCATTTGAATTGTAGTAGTTAAAACGTATATAAATCTTTAAAGCAATCGTTAGTATTTTAATTGAATGGCAATGCTAGTGGAAAGTTTTACTAATAAATATGGTTATCAACAGTAACACATATCAACCCGTGTATTCTTTTTTGTTTATAAAAATAAAAATAAGTTAGCGTTTTCCCATCACAACAAACTAGAAAAATAATTGCAGAAAAAAATTTTAAACAAATCAATTAAAAAAACATATACAGTTATCTAACCTGACATGAATTAGGATTTAATTAATGTCTGAAATTTGAATTATTCAATTGAGCAAATTATATTTAATTAATTTAATAGACAAATATAGTAATTATATTTGGAAAATTTTATTGTCGAAATTGACTGGACCCAAGGTGCTTATTCAATTCTCAATTCAATTCAATTCTCAATTCTCTTCAATTCAATCCTGTTTTAAACTATTGAGATTGGCGCAATGTTATGCATTACATTTAAAATAACATATGGAAGAAACTTTACACATGTCCCTCTATACACTTTTTTTAATGAATGCTACGCTAAATTTAAAAAGCACTTCACAACAATAAACACATCAATTGCTCTTAAAAAATACAACTTTTAACCCGGAAAATTACTGAAAGCAAGAAAATAAAACAAATTCGATTATTTCCTCCATAAGTCACGAAAATTATATCAATTTTTTCGTGCGAAATTTTTTATTTTGTTTTCCCTTGAAAACATTGTTTGATTAATTATTATATCAAAACTATATATAATGTTCTAAATATTTCTTTCTAGATTAAAATTGAACTGAAACTATCTCAATTTTTTTTTTTTTTTTTTTTTTTTAATTTTCGGACAGTGAAAAATCGAGATGAATCTGTTTATTTCATAAGTCTAATAATCATGGTTATTTATACATCATTATTGATATACAGCAATAATAATTGGAAAAACACAACTGTGAGAGTGGATGATAACAAACATGACAGGGCTGGTCAGCCTATAATAGTTTTATTTTATTTTTTTAAATTGTGTCAAAATATATTTTTATATGAGTACATGATAATAGAATATTAAAAGATCCCTTGAAAATGGAAAAAAGTCGAAACGTAGTGAGAAGAAAATAAGAAATTAAATAAGGTGAATGAAAATGGATCATTTTAATTAAAATAACCTAACAATAATCCATATTAAAGAGATGGGCAAAATAGTAGGAGTGCTGAATAAGCAGTTTAAAATAATCGATTTCAAAATCGATAATATGAAAAAAACAGGTCCTAAATAAATTATTAATAAATCTCAAAATGGACAGAGAAAATAGTGAATAGTACACTCTGTTCTTGAAATGCTTCATTATTTGAGTTCAGTACTCTTACTTTTTTTGTGAGTACTTGCCATATTATACCTACCATATTATAATAAGAAAAGATAAAGGTACAAAGTCCAATATTCAATTCATAACAGAAGCAGTGGGCAAATACCAAGTAATTACAATAGGAGTAATCCTATGAATAACATCAAATACAAAAAGGTTGGTAGATTCTTTTTACTTTTAGTTTGTACAAACATCTCGCTCATCAGTGCCAAATATATGTTAAGTAAAAATGAATATAGATTTCTGAATAATAATTTTTATTTCAAAAAATAATTTATTGTATGTTGATTTTATTTATTTTGTGATTTATTTATCTTTGTCTTCATAATGGGGACTAAATATATTTTTTTTAAATGGTGTAACCAAATAAACAGTAAATAGAAGTGAAAATAGCTCTTTTGTAAACAAAAAATATTTATATTTTTCTAATCATGAATACCGTTAATTAAATAGTAGTACCCTGAGTACAATTAAGAGGAAAAAAAGCGGAACCACACCCGAAGTAGGGAAAGGATCACATTTCTGACCAGGGCGCCAGCCGCAATGCGGGAATCCACAACTTGTGCTCCACCCTTCCAGTAAGCACTGGACAACCCAAAGCAATAGTCAACACAAAGAAATGTACACAACTCTTGTCTTTTTTTATATATAAATAAATTAAACAAACGTCGGGAAATCCTCTAAAAAAAAAGAAGAAAAAAAAAAGGCGGCTACCTAAGATTCTCACTTCAGAGATGAAACAAAAAATGCTGCAAATTATTACACAATGGTTTATTATTTCCAAATAACTATATTAGGGTATAGCTGTTAATGAAGGTGATTTATAGAAAGTTAACAAATATAAAAAGGTACAAATAATTCAAAGGGAAATGGCCTAAAATTGCCCATCACCATTGCAGATTTCAAAACGCTATGTCTCTGATATCCCTGAAACTAGTTCAATGATTCTTTTTTCGTTTCTTAAGTAATTTAATTGACAATAAAATAGCAGAATTTTTTTATTATATATCTTTTTCAAAAGTATCTGAGCTATAGGCGTGGTAAAATTTTAATTTTTGTCTCTCATTTTTTTTTTGTTTTGTAATTAATAGCCGTGTACTGTAAAAATCTACATAATGTTTTCTTTATCTATGAAAATAACGATGTTTACAAGCGTAAATAAGGCAAGATGTTTTTTTTTTGTTCGTCGCGGTGTCCTGATCCTATAACTCAATACAATTTTATCTCTATCTTAAATAAATACATAATAAGATTGATAGGCATATTTATAGGTAAAATTTTAATTTTATAATTAATCACGATTTCTTGATTAAAACACACTGATAAATTTTTTCTCTAACTTTAAAAATAACAGATTTATTGAATTAAATCACCATTAATCGGCCGCTACTTTAAAACTAATGGGCTGATATCAGTGTCTAGGTGTTGGGTGCGCTAGTATTTTTGTGTCGAGTTTCAAAAACTAGGTCCAATAGATTCCAAGAAAAGCCGCTTTCTGGAGTTCGGCGTACAAAAGCATTTTTTTAATTTTGTTTGTATTCGTTATTCAGATTTTTCGTATTTTGAAACATAAGCCCTCAAATTTTGAGGGGAAGGGGGATTTCTTGGTGGTCGATTACAAAGGTTTATAATTGAATATAATAAACCAAAAAGTAGGCGGCTACCTTAGACTTAGGAAGAAACAGAAACAAAAATATAAGGTATAATTTTACTTTCTTAAACCTGGAACGCTAAACCAAGTTGATTTTAGTAATCTAATCTGATTTTTAATTTCACTTGCATATATATGAAACCTGTTCATCACCTTTCACCTGTTTTATTTAATATATCTTTAGAATATGTCATAGAAAAGGTGATGGGTACCGAAAAAGGTTTGAATATGGGTGACAAGATTCCGGTTTTTGATATGCCGATGATATGGTACTGCTAGATGAAAACACGGAAACCATACAACTAAATAAAAATTTGTTAATAAAAACCAGTAAAGAAATAGGACTCGAATTAAATACAGATAAGACGAAATATATCATTAGTAGCAGAAACGGTGGCGATGTAGGGGAAATTGATATATCAGGGCATTCTTTTGAACACGTAGAGAAATTCAAGTATTTAGGTTCAATGATAGCAAGAAAAAATGAAATCCATGAAGAAATAAAGTCCCGCTTAAAGGTGGGAAATGCGTGTTAGGTTACTTAGCTCGCGACTTCTATCTTTAAACTTAAAGGTTAGAATTTATAAAACTATTATTCTTCTGACGGTTCTTTACGGATGTGAAACGTGGCCGCTTACTTTGAAGGATGAACAACAGCTTAAGGTTTCTCGAAAACATTTGGTCCGAAGAGAGATGAGGCCACTAGGGAGTCTAGAAGGTTGCACAACGCGGAATTGCGTAACTTGTATCCTGTGAGTATAATTAAGGTTATAGCATCGCGGTGACTCAAATGGGCAAGTAAAGTTGTTGGGCTCGGTGAGGAACGGATTCCAAGAAAGTTGGTATTCGCTGATCCAACTGGTAAGCGTCCAAAAGGTAGGCCGAAGCGTCGATGGGGGGATTGTGTTAAGGCTGATCTCGGGGGCTTGATCTTAAACGGTGAACATTAGACATTAGAGTCTGTGTAGGCGGAATTCGGAGGTATCGGCATTGAACCTTCGGGTTCGGTAAGCCTATTATTATTATTATATATGAAATACATATAGATTAATTCGAATATTCAAAGGATATACACATATTAGTCCAAATGAAAAAGTCCCGCAGGTCTCTGTGTGTGATAAGTCAAGCTTCTTTTTATGTTAGATATTTATTGATATTCACAACTTTATTACATTCATCAAGTAAATTTGATGGAGAATGATTGATACCTGGTTCATGCTAATTCAGTAACATATAGAACATTAAGGTCTTTATGGATAAGCTTAATCGTGACGAAGCAAAGAGCGTTAAGGATTTTGGATTGTAAGGATTGGATACGAGAAGAATTCGATAGTTTAGTGGAGCCCCATAGCTATAATTCCCAAGTCCATATAGGTCTTATGATGGTCACATAAATAAATCTTCTTTTGTAATCAAGTGAAAGGTTGGAGCGAAAGTGGAAGTTTGTCCAGTAATGTTGAGTAGTCGAATAAGTCAGGCAGTTTCTTGTATGGGATTTCCTACTTAGGAATTTGTCAAGGTGGAGTCCTAGGTATCCAATCTATCAACAGGGGCTAGTGGAGCGTCATTAAAGGATACTGTGGGACAGGAAGTCATTGACTTACAACGAAGGGTGAAGGTTATTGAGTGGGATTTGTTAGAATTAATTTTAATCCTCCAATTCTGGCAACATACTTCAAGGTCTCGGATGTGGGATTGAAGAATGTGGGATGCAGTAACTGGATCTACTGATAGCATACAAGATGACACTACAAGAATAGGTAGAAAAAAAAGTGTTCGGATGGGTTGGGATATCAGCTGTATAAAGAACGGATTCTAGGATGCTGCCTTGAGGAACACCACCAGATTGAGAAAAAAGGGAGGAATAGGAACTATTGTGATTTATTTTGAAAGATCAATCAGCATTGAAGGACTCTATAATAATTAAATATGTAGGAGGGAGAAATATACGGAACATGTGAAATGATCCCGGTGCCAGACTCGGTCAAAGGCCGGTTCTTCGTCGAGAAATGCTCCCGTGCAGTGCAATTCGCTCTCTAACGCAGAAGAGACAACGTCCACCACACGATTACATTTCTATATAGTGGAGTGAGGTGTTCGGAATCCGAATTGAAGATCTGAAATAATATGATGGGAATCAAGGATTAGATATATACATTTCAGAAGGAGTTTTTCAAGAATTTTACCCATAATACATAAATGAGATATGAGACGGTAGGAAGATGTATTTTCAGGTGACTTTTTGGGTTTAAGAATCATTTCTATAAATAATTTCCAGGAGGCAGGAAAATAAGTGGTACGGAGTACGGCATTGTAGATGTAGGTGAGGAATAGGGAGATGTTTCAAGATATGGGAAGTGATTCGGTCATAGCGAGGAGCTTTTCGAGCATGTAATCTGTGAATGATATTGGATATTTCTGATAGATGGAAAGCTTTAGGTGGAAGGGTCATTTGGAGAGCAATAGTTAGGTCTTCTTCTAATGGTATTGGAAAGGTTTTGTCCGAATATTTAGGCTTTCTCTTCGTCAGATCTCGCCAGATTTGGTTTTTAGTCAGGAGTGGATGATTATAGTCTTTAAACGTAAACAGTTTTTTTGTGGTTGCCCATAATTATTTGTCTGTGGTAATATTTTCAGTAAAACTGAGTAAATTTTGAATTTTGTACGTTTTTATTTCTGACTTGGGTTTATTAGTTAGTTTGGTATACTAAATTTTATTAGCTGGGATCGAGTCTTATGCCACTTCAATCTCGCTGTGCGTGTTTTCATTATTAAGACTTGAATGTGCTATGACAGATCAGTATGTTGAGTGTCATTAAAGTTGGTGGTATTTGTGTGGTCAATTATACTGCATCTAACGGAGTTAGTTAATTTTTTACAGCTGTATAAATAAAATGTTTTCTCTTTAGAGGGAAGTTCTATTTGCTTCCTAAGTCTAGTCGAGATTCGTCCCAGTTTACTCGTCCTTTGATCAATGTAGGGGAAAGGGGTCGAAGAACAAAACTGGAATACTAGGAAAGCAAAACCGGGCTATGATCTGATGAATCTGATGGGTCGTTCAGGGATCTGATTATGGTTTAGGAGGTGGAAATATGAGATATACAGGTATGTAGGCCAATGTGTGGGGTTCATAGGTAAGATGAACTGTATAGCTATGGGAAGTCGAGGCACTGGAAAGGTATTACCTCGGGATTTGGAAGATCGGCAACACCACAGTTGGTGTTTAGCATAACAGGAATAAGGGAATGTGGTAAGGATTTATGGATAAGGATACATGTCCCGGCAAGGGAAGTGTTGCCTGGATGGTCCGATCTATAAGTGCTGCATTCACGTATGTAAAAACATTGAGTAAAGTGAGTTTCAGTCAAGAGTGCTATACCCATATGGTTGTCATGGAGAAACATGTCCAGTTCGACACCGTGGTAGTGAGTAGGCCGTTAGCATTCCACAAAACAATTGCTAAGGGCTTTACACTCATCGTGGGAGATTGAATGGGATTTGGGTAAGGACTCTAGTGAGAAGGGTGATTAATGGTTGGATAGTATCGATATGATCTGAAAGAAAGGACTCGAGAATGGGGTAGATGTTGGAAGAGTTTGATTGAGAAACAGGGGTGGGTGAGAGATTTGTGGAGGATAATGTGTATGGGCAGGATTATTGGCTGGAGTCTGAGCTCGCCGTGGAGTACGATGATGTTCAGTCCGCTGAAGTACTTGGGGCAAGGCGTTTGGTTTATTTAGCTGAACAGAAGGAGATGGCATTTGGGAGGATGTTTTAGGAGGCAATTCTACCCGTAAGGGTAGACGATTGGGAGGAACGTGTCGATGTGGAGGTTGTAAGTTAGGATGTGATGCCGGAAGCTTGGTTTGGGATTTAGGAGGCGCCTGTCATCGAAACTGTTGATTCTTGATGGTGGATGATCTCGTGGGAAGGCTTTTTGGTGTGCTCTGTAGGTTTCCTGACGGCAGTTGTAGTAGGTGGCTGTTAAAAGATGATACCTGACTGTTTCTGAATTTCCTGGTAATAAGCCAAATTATCCAAACCACGTACCTGCGTGAAAACTTTCTGATTCACTCCTGATACACACCATCGGTGTGTCCTCTGCCGAAGAAGATTTTTATAAACGACACAGCCCCTATAGATAGCCGTATGGCCTTCACCAAAAAGTGCACACTTTACAGGCTCGTTTCGGGGTTTAAGGCATGTGGCCCGGCAAACTTAACACGTCTAGCAGATAGATAGCAGAAGGAGTTAAGTTTGATATCTGGCGCATTGTACGATTATTGTTTTTTGTCCAGATTCTTCAAAATGAACAGAAGAATATACCAGCCGCCTTACCTGAAATATCTCCATGTTATTCCTGGCTGGCTCCAAATCCACGAAAGACAGGGGCAACGCATTTTCTGTGGGGTGTATTACAGAAGAGATGTTCCTAACGTTATGGCCGATTTCTTCTAGGTTGCTTTTGATGACTTCAGTAGGGGTTGATGAGTGGGAAGTGGTTATATCAATTTGGAGGGGGAAGAGAAAGCCCTCTGAGATTGTATAGTACTATCTCATATTACCCGATAAAGAAATAATGCGTTGTTGTAACTTCTTTAAAAATATTATTATACGGAAAAAAAGATTTAACAACATTTATAAACTTTATAACAACGGCTTAAAAACATGACTTATTACAAGGGCTATAAATTAGAAAAATTGTTGTTCTAATATGAACAACAAAGAAATCATAATTGAGATTAAAGCTATTGAGAAATTACTTAAATTACTACCGCTTCTGTTCAGACAAATATATGTAAAAAAAGGTATATAATATAAATAATTATGTAAGCTGTACGCCTAAGTTTTATCTTTAAAAGATAATAATAATTTCTTTTACAGTAGTAAGTAGATTTTAAAAAAAATAGTGATTCTTTTTATAATATGAAGTTAATTCAATTAAAATTTTGATTGTCATGTAAAATAATAAATAATAAATAAAAATAAGGCATAAAAATAAAGTATGATGAGATGAAGGGATAGTATTAAGTATTAAGGGAAAATGGAGCACGCTTTGGTGGTCTAGTGGCCTAGCCATGTGGTCTAGACCCTCACAGGCTCCACTCCCTAAATTAATATACCTCGGCTAGAACAATATTATCTAAAGAAATATATATACCATATATATGGAGTTCTATATATTAAATTCCAATTCCGATATTACGTACATATACGTTTTATCTAGAACGATGAGTTAAAAAAAAAAATAATCTCTACAATATATTTGAAAATTTAAAAACTATCTAAAAAAATCTGGTGCGGGCAAAAAATGACTTTCACTTCCTTCGTTTGTTAAAATCAATTTAAGAACTAATAAATAGAGTTCATAAAAAGGTTTAAAGAAGCATATTTAGTTTCGTTGGAAACATATGTTTTAGATTAAATAATATAACAATACAAAATGTTTATCTATAACAATCAGATAGTTTTATCGGCTGTTCACGACATTCACGACATTACATTATACAACTTTTTGTATAAGATAATATTTTCTGTAAACTCTATAGCTTTCAAACGATACATTATATATCTATATTACTGTTCTTATCTTAAAAAATAGATTTGCACTTTTATCCTGTAGTTGATTATCAAAATCGTCCAACTAGTATATTCAGCCGTTTTTTTTATCCACGCTTATAACATGATATATTTCATTTTTTTAGAACCCACAAAATTGAGGGTACTTTAGAAGAAGAAAATTTAAAATATTGTAATTTAAGTCCTTTCAGACTATTTCAAGCAGTATGAAACCTACATCATATTAAAACCCATTATATTTTACATCGATATAGAGAGCTTAATTAAAATCATTAGAGCCGTTTTGGTCCAAATTCCATCAGAACCTCATTCATCATCCTAATCCTTTAGCACGATCCCTATCCAGGTCCACTCATCCATACAACCCACCTAGAAGGTTGAAACGGCAGTGTCCCCGAGATATATTGTAAATACATATGCTGGAGTTCTGACACTGGTCAGATTCTCCTCTCAAGTGCGGTGTGATTGTGGCTATGGCGCCCTCACTTAGCTTCCGCTGGCTCTTACCAGTGATGCGGCTGAGAGGGAGGCGCTGGGATCCTTTGGACTCTGCTTGTCCTTCCACAAGTGGGGGGACAAGCCCCGTCCGGGGTTCCCGAGCTGATTGTAAATATTGTACATAGGTATGAATGTGACATGTTTTGTTTATTTATTTGTTAACTTCATTTATTTGTATTATATTGTCTACTTAATTTTGTTATTGTATACGTTTACTTATTTTGATTTTATTTTATGTAATTTGACTTTCCTTTTGTTTATATTGTAAATATTGTATGAATGAGATCCTGTAGCCTATTATATGTCTATTATGACAAATTGTAATATATACGATAAAAAAAAAAAAAAAAAAAAAAAAAAAAAAAAAAAAAGAGCCGTTTTGGAGGATTTGTGGAGAAAGGTGTAAAATGCATGGTGTATAGTGGTCCTTCTGGAACGCCAATTATGATGAAAAAGTTACCGTAACTTGTTTTAAATATCAAGTTTGAGTTTCGTACAGCTTTTCGTTTTCGTGCTGGACTTTCCACAATCACACACAGACCTTTTCGCGGGATTCGGTTATTTGGGACCCTAAAACGTGTATTTCAGTAGAAAATCAGAATTCCAAAATTTTCACGATTGCTATTCGCAAAAAAAAACAAGCTCCCGTTAAAGTATTTAATTTATCTAAAATATGTGATCACATTTTCCTACTTATTGCTACAATTTTGTAAGAACAACATCAAGCAGCCCTACCTACGCCTCCAATTTTAATTTATACAAGGAACATTATTTTAAAAATGTAAAAGTTTCTATAAAGATATCATATATATATATATATAAATTAATTATATCTCGAGGGCAGGATGAAGCGAATTATGAACATAATTTTAAGATTTGTATTTGGTTCACCGAAGAGGTCCCATGTGACCCATTTATGCAGTGAGTTAAAGTGACTCCTTCCCACTACCCGCAGACAATTTTTCCTAGAATCATAACTTTAAAAAACCATCAACTCTTAGCTAAATCTCCGTATCCACAGACTTGTACATTTTAAATCTTCAGTCCACTCCCTCCAAACAAGATCGCGCCATTCTAACTTTTATATTCCTACCAATAGAACAACAACTTCTGATCATTCCTTTCTTGTCTGCTCTACTACTCTCTGGAATTCCCTACCTACTCATGTCCGTCACGCTTCTTCCCTACCATCATTTAAGTCCCAACGGTTCCAGTACCTAGTGTCATCCTCTACTCAACAAGCCTAAAATCTCATATCAAATATCTATTAAAAAAAAAAAAATATATATTTATTGATCATTATTTTATATGGATCAATTATTATGAATTAGTTTTAATTTTTTGTTATGTTCAACACATTAATCTATAAGAAGTTATTTATTTAATTTTAACTCTTTTGTTTTATTGTATCATTTTCTTTTTTTCTTATATCATTGTGAATAATGCAATTATAATCTTTGGTCTCGTGTCCAGAAAATATATATATATATATGTACATATTTATAAAAAGGTTAGATAAATATAAGATCAAATCTATTCAACTCATACATAATACGTTATTGCTTTTATAATACGTACACATTGTATCTGTAATATATCAACATTAACGACTTTAAACATTTAATCAGGATTACTGTACCATATCTAGGACAGATCTTCTGAATCCTCATTAAATTTTTCTTGTTTTTCTGCACCTTTTGAGATTTTAATCAGATCTGTCTCCATTGTTCAATTATACGATTCCTAGTAGAAAAAGTTAACTTTTTTGTACTTTTTTTTTAATTTTTGAATTAAATAATTGATTTTATTGTTTTTCTTTTATTTATCACATCCATCTTCCAGATGATTTCCGTTTTTTTTTTTGTTTGTTTTTTTTTATTTTGAAATAAAAACTTGATTTTATTTTTTTCCCCTCTTTGTCAGTCATTGTGTATAGTTCGATTAGACTTTAGCATTTAGTCAAAATTTAATTCGAGATTCTAATAAAGGGCCTAGCGAAATAACCCAGCATTTTCTGTTACTTCATTATATTTAGAAAGACAAATGATATTTAAAGAATAAATAATTTTTAATGTCCGTAAAAAAACGGAATAGTTTTAGTAGTACATGAAGATAGTGTTTCTTTTCTCGAACGTTCCAAGCAAGTCTGATTTCATAGCTTTTTAGATTAACATATAATAATATGAAAACATAAATATTAAAAAAATCTTTGTAGTAACGTTTTATATAAATATAGCATATAATGAATGCTATCCATGTAGTAGTTATCCAAGTAAAAAAAAATAAAATAAATGATAATAAAAAATTATATATTCTATCTAATAGAAGATATTTATTATAATAGGTACAATATATAGTATGTGTAGGTGCATAATATGTAAGTAATATCTAATGACTTAACGATCGTAAGGCTCTGCCCCTACACTCCATGCGTGACCAGTTACTGCTCCCAGCGTAACTATTGAGTACATTTGAGATCAACTTAAAAAAAAAGCAACACACGACTTTCACTTACCTTCGTTGTTAAAAACAATTTAATAATTTTTAAAAACATTTAGAGGTAAAAATAAATCGTTTAAGAATTAATTAAATTGAACTTCAATAGAATCATGTGTTTTATTAAATAATCTATTATATTTTTACCAACAACAATCTGTTAGTTTCATCGGCTTATATCACGCTCCATTAACTTTTTACGATTCCGTGAATTAGATAATATTTTGTCTAAAATCTTTAGCTATCCAACGGTACATCATACATCTATCCTACTATTCTTTTTTTAAAAAACACAAAAATTGCATTAAAAAATATGTTTGCACTTTTCTTCTTTAGTTGTTTATCAAATTCGCTCAACATGCATATTTAGCCGTTATTTATCAATGGTGTGTCTATTTTTTGTAAATCTACAAAATTAAATGTAATTTAGAGAAGAAAATTTAAAATATCGGCATTTAAGTCCTGTCAGACTATTTCAATCAGAATGAAACCTACACGATGTTAAAGCCCATTAAATTTTACATCGATATAGCGAGTTTAATCAAAATCGTTAGAGGCGTTTTTGAGAAAATCGTATAAAGGTGCAAAATGCATGGTATAAAGTAGATCTTCCGGTCAGCTGATTCGATAAAAAGTTTCTGTAACATCTTGGGCGTATGGTTGTTTTAAATATGACATATCAGTTTCATAGGACTTTTCGTATTCGCCCGGGAGTTATCACACACAGACCTTTTTGCGGGACTTGGTTGTTTGGACTCAGTGGACCCTAAAACGTGTATTTCCGTTGAAAACTGAAATTCGAAAATTTTCATGATCGCAATACTTTCCCTTACTATATATTTCATACATAGGTAAGTAAAAGTAATATATACATATATATATTATGCAAGACCCTCCAATAAATTAAAGTAGCAAACAATTGTAGGCGTAATAATCCAACATTATTTAAAATATTTTTTTGAAAAATTAAAAATAAAGATATTGACTCACTTTTCGAATTAGAAAAATGTTTTGTCAAACTTATTTAGAAAACCATTAACGTATATATTTTTCATGAAAGTCGGTTGATCCGTTAAGGAAAAAAAAAATTGTTTTTTTTATGTACACTTGCCATGAAATTGACAAAAATATATATTACGGAGGACAGTCTAATGAAATGAAGGAAAAATTGGAGGTGTACCAAACCATCTTCTTTCTTCTTCCAGTGGCGCTACAGGTCGTGTAGGCCGTGGGCCTCATGGTGTAATCTCCTGGCAGATTACACTCACGTTTCTCGATGCATTTTGTAGTGTTGGGTCATTAACTCCCTACGCCTAATTTTCTGAGTAACCTCCATTTGGCCCGTCATCATATACCCGGGGGAGAGGCTTTGACTGAATCCCCATTTAGTTACATCCTTATAAAAGCCCCGCCGGGACTGGGATACGAACTCACAACCTTCAACATGAGAGACTAGCGCGCTAGCCACTCAGACACGTGCTCCCATCTACAAAACCATCATAACCTGAAAATAAGTTTTTTTTAAATAAAAAAACAATAACAATAATTTTTGTGAATTTTTTTTTAATTAAAAATTGTAAAATCCATATTATATATTATTTTTTCTGAAAATCTATTGAGCTGTTCAGGAGAAATAATTTTTTTTTTTCCGTCATAACTTCCCTGCCGTAAGGATTAAGGGGCTAAAATTTTGCATAGGGTTGTTTCTCTTAGGTGTGATTATATTTAGAGATTATATGAATATTTAGATTATGTTCTGAGTCTTCCTTGTGATCATTGCAATTCATATTAGAATTAATTGTGATATTATATATATTAATATAATGACCAATTAATAAAATTTGGTTGGCTCTTGATTAGAAAAAAAGGGCTAATGTGATGAAAAAAAAATTAATAATACACAACAGCTCATCTGATAGTAAATGCAGATTGATGAAACTTAGCAACGACTGCATAAAATAAAAAATAAGGTCACAATGGGGTGACTTTTTTCTTCTTAGCGGCGGTATTGCAGTTGAATCGATTCACAAGTACCTCAGCAGTGGGAAGGGGTGCACTGGCCTCCCATTCAAACATCTTCATCTAAAATTTATCTCCGGGGTTCGTGAATATATATTTATAAATATTAATTAAAATATATTAGATTCTAACAAATGTGCTGTAAAGTGCAAAACCAATGAACAAAATCAATTAGTGAAAATTCTGAGTATAGAAACAAGTGTGACTGCGTAATATCCTGTAAGATGTGTAATATAAAATACTCAGGTAGATTTTTATAGGACTTTTTTTTTAAATATATTTTATTGATTTTTACAACTGTAAATAAATACAACCAGTAAAAATGCTGAATTAAAATAAAGGACGTGAAAAGACTTTGGTAGAAACTACCCAGCGGTAGTATATATATATATATATATATATATATATATATATATATATATATATATTATATATATATATTATATATTTTTTTTTTTTTTTTTTTAAATACCTGTTACATCTCCTCTCAAGTACGGTACGGTATTGTCAATGGCGCCCTCTCATAGCTTCCGCTAGCTCAAAACAGTGAGGAGGCTGAGACAGAGGCGCTGGGATTCCTCGGATTCTGCTTTACCCTCCACAACTTTTAATAATTACGAGCTGTACAAATTTGATTTTTATAATAAAGCTTTTAAACATAATTATTTGGGAAATCAAATGATGTTGAGACTTCTCTGACCTTAATTTTCAATAATATATTTACTTAACCACAATTTATTTTAAATGCTAAAAATGATGACACGTTTGTCTTATCCGTCCATAATGAACCAACTACTGCATTCCAAACCCTTCAGTTCTACATCACAGCTATTGAAGAATGGTGTCAAAATTGGAGGATTAAAATAAATCCCCACAAATCCCACCAAATCACCTTTACCCTTCGTCAAAAACCGATGACTTCCAGTCTCCCCCTCCCCCAGTATCCTTTAATAACACCACCTTTACTCCAGTAGAACAAATCCGAAAGCTAGGTCTCCATCTTGACAAGCGCCTTACTTAGAATCCTTACACAAGACTGAAACGACAAAATACTGCTCGAAGATAATGATTACTGCAACACTTACTAAACAAACCTTCAAAATTTCAAGTATATCACTTATTTACATCACTATGATCAGACCTATTTGGACATGTTTAATCGAGCTTGTGAGGCTCTACTAACCCATCTAATTCCTCCCGCATCCAATCCTTATAATCCAAAATCCTTCGCAAAATCCAGAATGCCCCTTAGTTTTTGTCACAAATTAACTCCTCCATAATGAGCTAAACATCCCACTTGTTAAAGACATAGCCCGTGATAAATACTCCAATACTCTCCTTCATACCTATTCCCGACAACCCACTGAGGCGCCTTAAAAGAAGATGGCCAAGAGACCTCTTACCATAAATTAGACAACCTTACACCTAGTCCTCCGATCCTATCTATCAAACCGCTCCTTCCGAGTTCGCTGTGGTTCAGAATTTTCCAAACATTATATTGTTGAGGCCAGTATTCCTCAAGGCAGCGTCTTCGGACCCGTCTTCTACATCCTCCACACCGCCGATATCCCTACCGATACTTTTCTGGCAACATTTGCTGATGATACCGCCATGCCGATGACAACAATTCCGATCCTGAAGCAGCATCGCTAAATCTCCAAGAGCACCTTTCTCTTATCGAAGACTGGCCGCGAGATGTATTTAATGATGAGATGTAAACATTTAAATTGGAGTTCTGACACTGGTCATGTAAGCTCACACCAGTGACGCGGCTGAGAGCGAGGCTCTGGGATCTCTTGGAATCCGCTTTTACCTCTACAAGTGGAGGAAAAAGCCCAGTCTAGGGTTCCTTTAGCAAATTGTAAATATTGTATATAGTTATGATAGTGTGTATGATGTTAATGTATTTCTTACTTCTTTATTTAATCTATTTGTATTTATCTCAATTATAGGTTTTTTTGTTTTGTTTTTTTATATATATTATATTTTATGTAATTTGACTTTATCATTGTTTTCTGTATATATTGCGTGAATATGATCTCATATCACTATTACTAATGTTCAATTAGAAACAAATTGTAACATATCTCAATAAATAAATATTTAAAAAAAATATTTAGTCGGCATTGTTAATTTAATTTAAACAAAAAATAATCACAACCACTATGAATCAGAAAACCAAAACATTATTAAACATACAATCATGAAAAGTTATAGAATAGGAGTTTTTTTCATTTCCAAGAAAATTTTGTTGATCTTTCTTGAGTTCATTTAAATACCCAGAAGTGGTAGTATAATTGCAAAGAAAAGAGTTGCAGTGCGGTGAATATTGTAACAGATGGGAAGAGATGTCTTTCTTCTTTCTTCCACTTCATTATCTTCAACACTCTAATGAAAAACTTGTAAATTTTTAACTTTGAACTTAGTGATAAGGAATTGAAAATCTTTTTGATTATTGTTAGTTCTCAAAGGGAAAATTACTCCGTTACTGATTGCTACTCTTAAATTTCGTATTTTTTTTCGGATAACATTTACGAGATTTTATAAAAAAAAAAGTTTTTTTTATACTATATTCGTCCTTATTATATTTCCGAAGTTTATATCTAAACAATTAAATTTGAAAATCTATTAAAATATATTTAATTTTAACAATTGGAAAAAAATGCAATTTTGATTAATAAAATGGTTATTTTAACCTCGTCAGTGACGATTAGTTTTTTGTAGATAAGAAACTAGCGTAATGTTTTTATACGATTTATTTTTTTCATATTAATAGCATTCAAAAAGTAATTAAAATTGTGAAACCAATAACATTTAACAAAAGAAAATAACATCCACATTTGAGACCGCTAAAAATTAGTGGTTAATATTCTGACCCCACCCCTTCCCCTACAGCAGAGGTATAGCGTTTTCAAATCAGCAGTAGTGATAGACCATTTCAAGCCATTTTCATTTGAATTATTTATTACTTTTCATATTGGTTAACTGTCTATAAATAACTTTATAAGCAGTTATACCCTGATATAGTTGCATAGAAATAATAAAGCATTGTGTAATGATTTGCAGCGTTTTATTATTGTAGTAGCTGCTACTGCTATAACTTAGAACATTACCTCGAATGGTAACTGTACCCATGTGTACGTGTACGTATACGTGTATATGTATACGTTTATGTGTATGTAATATATTAGTGTTAGTGTACGTAGGAAAGGTCTTAGAAAGAAAAAATAACGAGAACTTTCTTTTTTACCTTCCTAAAAAATCATTAAAAAATAAAATATTTATTATACATGATATAACTTTTACCAAATATTAACAATTTCTTTCAATCATCTAACAATACTGACTACCGAAAATTTATTTCATACTGACCGTAAATAAAAATTAACATTACCAGCGCAGCCAAAAAAAAAAAAAAAATATGCTTCTATGATTTAGTAAAATATTGTGATTAATTATTTGAACTATTACATCAATTATAATCATAAAATTCTAATAGTCCACATATGTTACTAAGAGCGTGAAGAGGTTGTTATTTTATATTTTTATTCATATGAGATGTGATAATTTAATTAGAATTATTTTTAATATTTAAGGAATAATCACTTGAGAAGATATTTGTTTAAGCTGGTTCCTTTAAAAAAAATTTCCCAATAAAATAATTAATTTGTCTATTATATTAATTTTTAAATTAATCTTGTCAATTGAACTAGTATGAAAATCGTAGCTATTTCGCCTTCCACAAATATATAAAAATACACTATCGAAATACTCCAGTGAAAAAAGGACTATATATAGACTACGAATGACAATGTTTTACCATAAATGTTTTAGAATATCTTCAATTAACTACATAGTAATAAAATGAAATGAACGATACATTTGATAGATTTACAAAATTAATATATTCATAAATTGAAGTTGATTGAGAAGACATTTAATACTTAATGAACTAAGTTGATTTTCAAGTTAGAGCCGAGTAAACAAAGCTTCCACAAAAATATAATATTACATTGCCAAGATAATGTTTGAAATCTTCAATTATGAAACAAATATATTTAGATAGAAGCCTCTGAGGGAGAAGCATTTAGAATAGAATTCTGCGCTAAATTATGGAAGGAAAGGGGGGCAAAATTATAGGAGGAAAGGGGGCAAAATACCCCGAGATAGGTCCATAATGGATGCCTCTCCTAGGCACTTTATGGCCCATGAAACTTCACTAAGCTATATGCATATCTTTAAACTGCTTCTTCTTATCTAGTACCCAGTCAACTAGCTACATTTTCAAACCTCGTTTTTCATAGAGCTGAGGGGGTGAATCCACGGCCAAAACTTTATAAGGAATTTAATTTTTTGTAGAAAATCAAGAGACCGATAAAATAAATTATTTAATTATTCTAATATGTAATGTGTTTGTAAATAAATAATGAAACAAAGATAAAATACATAGTAATGAGATGGTGACAAATACGTAAAACCTTTAATTTTTTTTTTATTTATAGTAATTTACAACTGTACTTAAGAATACAACAAGAAATGTCTAGTATGAAAATAAAAAGTCATGAAAATGCCTTGAGAAAGAACTACCCAGTGGTAGCACTTTACTAACTATTTTAAGACAGTAGGTCCCGAGGCCACCTTCTTTTCAGTCGCCTTGGAGGGTTATCAGGGATATCTGAGAAAGATAAGTTACGGACAAGTGGGTTTGTATGGGCAGGGAGTTTAGAATGGAAAGAGGAGTATCTATCACGGGCTATGTCTGCAACAAATAGGATGTTTAGGTCATTATGGAGGAGTTGATTTGTGACAAATTAAGGAGCATTCAGGATTTTGGATTGTAAGGACTAGATGCGGGAGGAATTAGATGATTTCGTAGAGCCCCAAAGCTCGATTCCATATGTCCAAATAGGTCTGATAATTGTGATGTAGATGAGTCTTTTGTAATATACAAGAAGTTTTGAACGTTTGCCTAGTAAGTTTTGTAATAATCAGTATCTTCGAGCAGTTTCTTGTCAAGTGGAGACCTAGGTATCGGATTTGTTCTACAGAAGTAAGGGTAATGTTATTAAAGGATACTGGGGGGCAGGAAGTCATCGGTTTGCGACGAAGGGTAAAGGTGATTTGGTGGGATTTATTTTAATCCTCCAATTTTGACACTATTCTTCAATGGCTGTGATGTGATGAGGTTGGGATGCAGTAGTGGTCATTATGGAGGGATAAGACCGTGTCATGCATAAGTATTGGGACAGTGCGAGGTGAAGTGAATGTCACTGTATAAGGATAGAGGTAGGTCCTAAATACTTGAGGCACTCCAGCAGATAGGGAAAATGTGGATGAGTAGGAAAAGTAATGGTTTACCTTAAAGGTTCTGCCGGTAAGGTAGGAACGCATTAATAGGAAATATGAAGGGGTAAGGAATTGACGGAGTTTGTAAAGCAGTCCCTGGTGCCAGACCCTTTAAAATTAATGTTATATTATTTCGAAATTATGGATATATAACGATCATAAAATAATCTAAAGGATATGCATGAACAAAAAGAAAGAAATAGAAAAAAAAAAATTGGAATATTTCGATTCAAGGAGGGTCAATGTACAGTAAAAATCCATAATGATTAATGGCAAATGACTGTACAGGAACATTATTACGCCTAGATTACTCAAAATATTTTTCGCTAATTTAGGGTACCTATTTCATGGAGGATAGTTCGATCTGGCCTGAAGAAAAAAATATATTTGCCCTGTCACAGGCAGCCTTGAAGTGGCCTTACCCTAAGAGAATAATGCAAATTTAAGAAATTAATTTGAACAGTAAAAAAACAAAAAAACAAACCCATCATTTAGACATGTTTCAGAATTATTATATATATATATATATATATATATATATATATATATATATATATATATATATATATATATATATACGAAAACCCAGTTTGTGATGGAGACACATTGGAAGATTGTTTCAATTTTTTTGCTCGATGTCACGCATACCATGAAAATAGAACCCGTTTTATGCCCGTATTAAATGATGTGAGTATTGATGGCTTTTATGAAATTCTTGCTAAAACCCCACGTAATAGACCTGAAATCATTATTTATGTTTGTCAGAGAAAATCTTAAAATTTCAACATATTTCTTCTCAGAATGTTCATCACTCTTAAAGGTTTTGGGACTTGTTAGTAATTTTTACGGATTTTTTTTATTATTATTTTTTTTTTTTATTCGTATATATTACAATTTTTCATAATAGACAATAATAATAGTGCTACAGGATCTCATTTATACAATATAAACAAAATGAAAGTCAAATTACATAAAATAAAATCAAAATAAATAAACGTATACTTTAGGGATTTAGTATTTGCTTTAGTACTATTATTTTTTACATTAATTTATTGATATTCTTATATTTAATTTATGTTATTTACGCATATGTTGGATGAAATTAATCATAGAAATAGCAGTACCTTTATGCTTATTGCTGCATATATGTTTTTTTGTTTTAAATATTTATTCGTATTGTAATTAATAATGTATATTTGCTGGTGATAAATTTATTAATTGTGCTGTGCCAGCCAGCTCTATTTGTATGGAGATTGCCCTAAAGACAAATAAATAAAATTAATTAATTATTATACGAAAACCCGATTCTACGATGAGCAAATATGGCTTCACCCAGCCTACCGTTTTAAGTTCTTCCTGGCATCCTTTCTCTTCCAAAGTCTCCGATCCCAACGTCCATCGTACATCTCAGATATATTTTCATTTAAATCCTCCGTCCACACCTGCAACACTCGTTCGCGACCTTCGGACCTGTATATAACGCCTCATCGAACCGCAGCTTTCGACAGATCTTTCCTTATCCGAAGTCCGTATGGAATTCTATTTCGTCACTCCAATACTCTTTCGACCTTCAAAGCTCGTTGGTTCAAACACTTTCTGTCTATCCAATTCTCAAATAACCCCAATTAATTAGCAAATTTCATTAAACATCAGTAAATAGAGCAGATAAAAACAATTATTTATTGTATTAAAACATTTGTGTATTTTATTTTACACTTTTCATAAGCATTGTAAATTTATTTTAATCATCCCTGTATATATGAATTCATAAATATTTTATTTTATTTTTTGGTCTAGTTTGTTTTCTTTGCTTTTACAAATTATTATTATTAGAACCTATCTGTTAAATTATTACTATTATTCATTTTCGTTGTTATTTTTTTTTCACTCTAAGATAGTAGCTTCCAATTTAATTTGTCTGTAATATTATTCTGAAGGGGCTTTTCCCGAAGTATATAAAGAATTTATTATTAATAAAACAGGGACATTATCACAGAAAAATACGCCAAAATTCTACAGACAGACACATACGCAGGTTGGATAAAAACAGGCTCACTAAGGGAATTTTAACATCCTCAATGCTAGCAACTAAAGACAAATTAGATAAAAGAAGTGCAGGAACGATTGAGGATCTCGGAAGAAGAAATAAAGGTTCGGGAACAATTCGGAAATAAAATCCGAGATAAGAAAATAGAGCTAGAGTCAAGAAAAGAAACTACAGGGAAGAAGTGGGCAGAGGAAAAAAATAAAAAACACGGTGAACTGATGAAGAGGTATTGGGAAGAAAGGAGGAGAAGAAAAGTAAGTGAGGCTTTGATTGCCTCGAGTCCACACGCAATCCTATAGGAGAATAGTCGAAAATAATAATAATAATATATATATATATATATATATATATATATATATATATATATATATATATATACATTAAAATTAGTACAGTACACCACCCAAAGTACACACAGAACAGCCCACTAGTACATCTACACTGACAGTACATTCATAGTACACACCGTACGAAGACCTGGCAGGAGGTATTAAATGCATTTACCTAAATAATAACAGTGCGAACTAAAAGGTAAACAAATCATGAAACAGAAGTTTCTATGAGATGCGGAAATAAATGACATGAGAGTGGAAATTGCAAGAACACTCAATACTTTTACTAATCATGGTACAACTAGCAATTTGACTGAGCAGGCTGAGGAGTGTAGTGGGACAGCAGACACCGAGGAGCAACCAGGCACTTAAGGTGACCATTTGTAGATGACAATTTTATGAAATACAAAACATGTATTTGTTTTGGATATACATTTGAATGTATAAAAATTTGATTGTATATATTTTAAATCACTGTGATTTAAAACGACTTTTATTAAAGCTTTAAAAATTATTATTACAAAATTTTGTAGTAATAATTATTCTTTAGAAACGTTTTGAATTTTTAAATTTCAATAAAACGGGTGACTAAATTTTCAATAATATCAAAAGTTATCTTTACAAAATATAGCTTCAATTAAGGTGCAAGCGAGGTATTATGGAATATTAACAATAAATACTTATTCCACTAATGAATGCCTTTACCAAATATCAAACGAAAGACTAAGAAATCTTCTTAGAATATATGAAAAAACATATCGAAAAATTAAATTATAAAATGTTTCTTAAAACTTTTCAATTTGTATCTGACACTAAAATATGATAGCCACGTGTTATGAAGGTGTATCATGAACCAAAAATTATATGGTTTCATTATCCCTTCACCCTCCTACCTCTACTTATATATAAACATTTATTCTACTATTAGTTAGTTAGAAAGACTTGATATTACAAAATATGGTAAGTAATTTTGGAAGGTATAATATTGAAAATATTGTAAATTTTTATATTTGAACTGGCTTTATAAGATAACTGATTCCTCAAATATTAACGCTTCTCTTACAGTTGCCGTAATATAGTTCTTCTTCAGGTAATATCATGTAGGCTCAAGCGATATAATCCTGCATGCATATTATGAATATTATTTAACATGATTATATGCAAACATTTCTAAAATATTTAAAAAAATATATAATACAATAATTATAATATTAAAGAATTTAATAATAATTATTGTATTATTCTTGTCAAAAATTATTTTTTAAAAAATCTGAAAAAAAATGTATATAGAGCAAAGCAATGTATTTCGGCAGCACAAGTATTTAAATAAATTAAGAGTTCTCTCTCTCTCTCTCTCTCTTATAGATACAACCTTCCTATATAATAGTAATAATTAGTTTTAATTATTTATAACAAATTTAAAAACTTAATGAGGACCGGAGCTGAGAGGTAGATCTTGTAAAAGGCGTTTTCATGCATTATTTAAATTTATGATTTACTTATAATATTTCTACTTTTTCATTTAGGTTTTATTTATTGTGAGGTATATTTAAAGCCAGTCCAAAAGATATATATTTCAATGAAAAATCACGTTTAGAACTCTAGGGGCATAACAGATTCCTGCATAAAATTGCTGGTGTTAATCTAACTGTTTTTGTTTATTTTGTTTTTTTCATTTACCTGAGTATAATACATATATATATATATATATATATACAAAGGAAAAGTATTGCGATCCTGAAATATTGAACCACTGAGAATAAAACATGTATGATATACCGTTGGAAAACTAAAGATTTTAGAAAAAATATCCTCTCATACACAAGCTTTTAGAAGTTAATAGAGAGTGATGAGAAGAAGATAAAACTAACTGATTATTTTAGATAATAATATAATAGATTTTTTAATAAAACACATGTTTCTATATAAATTCAATTTGATTAATTCCTTAATAGTTTCACGTATTTTTATCTCTAACTGTATTTGAAAATTCTTTCATTGATTTTAAAAATCGAGGTAAGTGAAAGTCGTGTGTTGCCCGCACCAGATTTTTTCTCTTTTGGAAAAAGTGGCTATCTAGTACAACATTAATAGATCTTTTTTTTTTCAAATGTTCAACTTAGGATAATAATAACTAGAAATTTCACAAACAGATAGAGGGTTTATGATGATTTTATATTAATACTTTATTTTAGTTTTAAACTTTAGGTATTTAAAAATTTATTAATTATTCATAAAATATGCCAAATCAGAAAGTTTTATAGTCAATAATTGTTTTAGATAATTTTAAATACTAGGATTCTAATATGTTTTTCAACTTTTGTTAACCCAGGAGTCTAAAGTATATACAATATAATAATTATTCTTGATTATTGTGAAATATTTTATTCAATAAATATTTTGTGTTATACTCAACTTCATATTCTACTACACGTACTTAAAAGTCAGTTTTACCTGTACTCTTCTTTTAAATTAATAAATCAGGTATTTGCGATTCTATCGATTTCCTAATTTAATATTTAAAAATTTTAAATCCACTAAAAACTCATAATTTGAGTTAAAATATTTAGTACACACTATTTCTAGAATTCAATTTAAGCTAATTTAATAGCTATTATATAATAGTTAATATTTATAACGAATAAACTATTGAAATAATAAAAATGATCTACATGTTATGTCTACGTGGTAATCTATTTGACTGCCTAGGTTTTTGAACCTTAAGCATACCAAATCATTTGAGGAACTTGAAATCGTTAATATGCGTTAATTTAGTAGAGTTGAGTTTATTTCACTTTTGCATACTTAGAATATCATTACGAAATCAACTTTTTTTTTAACTAGATATTGGAATTTGCAATAATTTGTTTAATTAGTTGGATGAATTACAAATTTAAACATTTGATAAAATACAAATAAACGGTAATCAACCTTTATCACTTGTAAAATGTATATGTATATATCTAACACTAGACCTGTGATACAAATTAGATTATTTAGTAAAGATATGATAAATATTTCTGTAGATTTCATACTACAAATGAACTAAAAAAAAACAGTAAAAATTTGCAATACAAGAGAGAAAGAAATACTGTACCTTAAAATGTTTTAAATAAAAAAAAAATGTATTTTTTGTAGTGACAAATTGTAATGGTTCGGATAGGATTCTGGTATGATTGCGGATGTGATTTAGTGTTTTGATCGTTATTATACTTCTTTTTTTTATTTATTATAGAGATATTTACAAATGTATTGACAAAAAAAAATACATCAAATAAATGTGAACATTGAAATATGGACAAGATAGGCATGAGAAGAATCTGCCCAGTGGTAGCACTGGGCAGATTCAGATAAGATAGCACAAAGATCATTCAGATAAGTAGGTCTCGAGGCCATAGTCTTTTCAGCCACCTCGGAGGATGATCAGGAATAGAAGGAGATGAGAGATCACGGACAAGTGGGTTTGGGTGGATTGGTAATTTGGAGGGAAAAAAAGTATATCTAATTCGGGCTAAGTCTGCAACTAATGGGATATTCAGGTCTTTATTGGGATATTTTATTGGTGACAAAATAAGTGGCATTTAGGATCTTTCGGAGGATTATGGATTGGCAAGGATTGGATTGGTGGGATTTAGTAGAATTTATTTTGATCCTCCACTTTTGACAATATTCTTCAATGGAAGCAATGTGAGACTGAAGGGTTTGGGAAGCAATAGTTGGGTAATTGTTTACAGATAACACACATGTGTCATTGGCGTATGTAGTGAGGAGCAGTGCAATTATTATACTTCAAATTCAAGAAGTAAATTTTGAAGTATAATAACGATTTAGGATATTAATATATATATATATTAATATCCTAAATCGTTATTATACATATATATATATAAATACATATTAGGATATTTCTGCATTAGTTCATTCATAGGAAATTTAATTCATGAAAGCAAAACTCAGTCAAAGGGTTGTAATTAATATAGAAAGGGATTACAAATACGTGGGGGTAGCAATTCCTGGAAACTATTATTTCATTAAAAACAGAAATACACCGTACACATTATTCTACAATCCGTTTGTGTAATCAATTATATAGTCTCCCTTTCTCTCTCTTTCTGTTTATACACACAGACAAGTGTATATATATCCAACGCTAAGGATTTAACTTAAACAGTACATTAAATAAAGTTATAAAATTCCAGTTTTAATATTTATCAGATTTGGCCCGAACTAGATATCAATCCTTCTATGACAAAATCCATTCCCACTCCAACCCACTAGTTTCAACCCTTGCTTCCTCTTCGATTCCTGATAATCCTCCGAAGCGTCTGAAAAGAAGATGGCCTCGAGACCTTCTTGTTTAAAATAGTTACTGGAGTGCTTCCATTGGGTTGCTCCTCAACAAGTCTGTCTCCTGTGATTTTTCTTTTAGCATATTTACTTGTTGTAATATAAATTACAGTTGTAAATTTCAATAAATAAATATAAAAAAAAAAAAAAAAATTATCAGTAAAAAAAATTGTTCAGAATGATAATGTAAATTCCAACTGGTGACTTTACTGTGTGATTAGTTTATAAAGTTCATCGTAGATATAGGTAGATATTGAATTAAGAGTAATTTAATTAATCTTTGCAGACAATTAATGGTTATATTAAGGTTAAATAAACAAAACATATATGAGCTCTAATAAAAATGTTTAACGCATATTAACTGTTTCCTAGTTCCTGAAGTGATTAGTATGTTTAATGTTTACATTTATTTATTAGGTCTTATTCATTTCATATTTATTTATAGTTAAACTAACTAAAGATAAAAGAAAAAAAATAAGTTTTATATATAATATATATATATATATATATATATATATAATATATATATATATATATATATACATTCTCCTTAATATCTTTCTTTCTAAAGCTTCTATTTTATGGCATCTGCCCGTGACAGAGGCTACGCCTCTGATGCACAAGTCAGCACAGGTCTTATTAATGCTTTATTGAGGGTGATCTTTGACAGCAGATGACTTCTTAGTATTTTGGAAATGCCAAAGTAAGACCTGTTTCCTGTCGCGATACTTCTCAGCACCCCCTGAAGGGGCATATTGTCCGCACAAACAAGAGACCCAAGATACACAATGCTGTTGACACTTTCGAACGTGTACTCTCCGAATGTGATAGTGGGTGTAGGTAGTCTTAGAGGATTGACAACAATATATTTTGTTATTTATCTATTTATTTTTAGTTCCATTTCCTGATCTGCCGCCTTTATCACTAAGAACGCCACTTCTAAGAACACTTCTAAGTCCTTCTGCGACCTTGCTATGATATCTACATCGTTTGCGTCGGCAAGTACTTGGACTGATGGGGCGAGAATTGTACAGTTTCTTTGGACACGGGAGTCCCTTATCACTTTTTCTAATGCAAGATTAAATAGCTGGCATAATAAGGCCATCCTCTTGTCTCAGTCCTCTTGTCTTCATGAATGTCTCTGATAGCTCTCCTTGTATTCTGACTTGACACTTAGCTTCTATCATCAGAAGCTCTGTAAGATAGATCACTTCCAAGGGAATATTCATTGTATCTATTGCCTGATACAATTTCTCTCTTATGACGCTGTCACATGCACTGTTAAAGTCTACAAACAGATGATCGATGGTGATATTACACTCCCCTGTTCTTTCAAGGAGGATCCTTAAACCAAAAATTGGATCTGTAGTAGATCTCCCTCTCATAAAGCATTGGTAAGCTCCCACTTCTGTTTCTGCGTGAGGGATTAGTCTCTGATAGGCAATATTAGATAGTACTTTGTATGTTCAGTTCAGGAGAGTTATACCACGGTAATTATTGCATATGGTTTGATCTCGCTTTTTAGAGAGAGGGATGACGATCCCAGTATACCATTCTTCTGGCATTGTCTTGGTATTCCAAATAGAATGGAGAAGGTCACGAATAGCCTTAATTAGTTGATTGCAGCCAGCCTTGAAATGTTCTGCGACGATACCGTTAGATCCTGGAGCTTTGCTATTTTTACGTTTTTGGATGAAGTCATGGATTTCTTCTTCAACATTTGGTTCAGTAAGGTCAACGCCATAGCTTGATATAGTCGTATTACCTTCAGCCGTGGAATTTCGGAGACCTCCCAGATTCCTGTTCATTTTCACTCTTCTTCCTTCTGTGGATACGTTCCTCTCCTCGCCTTTAATCGTTATATTCTTTGACGGCTTGGCGTGATCAGTGCCATTCGGCATTATCATTATTATCATTCGATCATTATCTTGTAGGTCTGATTTTTCCTATCTGCGGCTGACTGGCATTCCAAGTCAAACTATTCGGACCTCAGGCTGGCTTCTCGCATACCCAAAACATCTTCTGCAGTTCGTTTAATGGCTTCTTTTCAGTGACTGCAGCTTTCACTAGCCGAATCTTCGGAAGGGCCTGGTTCCAATATTTCATTAAGCCTCCAGGAGAATTCTTCTTTGAGCCTTGGTTCACGTTGTTTAAATGCGTTTATCACTTTCATTAATGTACCTTTAGTTTTGTAAGTGTTACTTATTTTAGCTCGAATGCCTGATACCACCAGATAGTGATCGCTATCTGTATTTGCTCCTCGAAAGTTCCCACTGCCACGGGACGAATTTATATTCACCGGGTACAAATTCCGTTATTCCGCGTTGTTCAGCCTTCTAAACTCCCCAGTGACCACATCTCTGTTTGGACCAAATATTTTACGCAATACCTTATTTTCGAAACCGTAAGACATTGTTCATCCTTTATAGTAAGTGACCACGTTTCACATCCATAAAGGACCGTCGGAAGAATAATAGTTTTATAAATCCTAACATTTAAGTTTTGAGATAGAAGCCGCGAGCTATGTAATTTCACAACTGAATAATAACACACTTTTCCCACCTTTAACTTTATTTCCTCCTGGATTTTATTTTTTTAGTTATCATTGAACCTATATACTTAAATTTCTCTACATGTTCAAACGTATGTCCTGATATATCAATATCACCAAGATCGCCACCGTTTCTGCTACTAATCATGTATTTCGTCTTGTCGGTATTTATTTCGAATATTATTTCTTTACCGGTTTTTATTAACGCACTTGTATTTAGTTGTATAGTTACCGTTTCTTCACCTAGCAGTACCAAATCATCGGTATCTAAGAACTGGAATTTTATCACCCAGATTTAAACCTTTCTTGGTACACGTCACCTTTTCTAGGTCATATTCTAATGCCACAATAAATAAAATAGGTAAAAGGGACCCACCCTGTTTCACATCGGATCGCCTCCGAATCCCTTATTTGGTGCGTCTATACTATCTAACTGAAGTTCTAATTTAATTTTTCTGCAATATAATTTTGAAGAGACTTGTCCCAAAATAAATAAAAGATTATTTTTATATATGTGTGCGTAAACAAAAATAAAATTGTAAATTGTTATGTATCTATACCAGTTAAAATATATACTTTTTTATTTGAATGGAGGAATGGAGTTGAATGAATAAATGATAATAAGTTAATTGTAATTGCTTCCGCAAATTTAATAAATAATAACAGTTAGTTGGATATAATAGTAACATGCCTGTTATGTTAATTTAACAGGCATCAGACATGGCCGTTGAATAATTAAGATATGCTATCCAGTTCCCACCCCATTTTAGTCTTCATTAATAATTCACCCGTGTATTGTGTGTATTTAATAATTTATATAACAAAACAAGTAATCTATTATAAAATAAAACTGCACGAATCACATTATTTTATTTTAGGTAGAAACGTGAAAATAATTATAAGATTTGGATCACTTTACGCCTTTCGTTATTGTAAGTTAACAATAGTTATAATTTTGCGATTCTTATTAAAAAAAAATTGGTATATTGATTTTTAAATATATCTTCATTAATTACTAATAATAATATAATAATATATTATTTAATCCCTAAATATTTTAACGCGCAATTTTTATTATCTTTGTATGATTTGTATTCCTCATTTACGAAAATCTCGAATTATATATATATATATATATATATATATATATATATATATATAATATATATATATATTATATGTGTATTCAGTGTTAAATTGTAATTTGACACATCATCCTTGCAAAATGATAATGATCTTATATTTACATATTTTAAATTAATGATAATTAATAAATGATCTTATAAATATCTAACATATTTACTAATAGACTTAAGAAAACATGTCGCTAGTCGTCCTTCAAGATATCTATAAATTCACTTGAGATTTAAATATACTAACTTCACACTAAACTAACCGAGCCCCCCCCCCTGCTCCGCACGGGTAAAATTTGAATGAGGTGTCATTTATTTTCAAATAATCTCTGCATGACCGATTTAGAGTTTATTGCTTTGGAATGTTTAGGTTATCGTAGCGAAAAGTACAATTAGAAAAAAATTATGTTTAATTTATAACGTCGATTCATTATTATATTTATACATCGGGAGAAAAGAAATAAATATATCAAAATTAGTTAATTTTGTTATCTGTTTTAATGTGAAGCACCGATAACAGAAAATTTAATTTTCCCTTATAAAGAAAACTTTAAAGAACGGTTCCCAATTTATTCGGTTTATTACTATTCTATATTTCAAATAAACTATTATTCGGTACGTAATATTATTTCTAAAACCTTTCGTACGAAATGGAAGAATATAACTTGCACGATCCAGTACATTTATCTATTATAACCTTCTTTTTTACCAATCTTCATAAGTTTATGGGCTTACAAAAACTGTATGTAAACTCGTTCGTTTTTATTTTGTTGCATATTAACTTTTCTGAAATCTTGTTCTTTTGCTCCGAAGGTATATTATACGTCGATATTACTAATTATATTTCAGAAATAATTTTTTGTGACTTGGTTACAGAAATGTTTTATTTTTTCCATTTAAAGAAACCGTATCAAAATACGTCTTGTGGTTTAGAAGGAGTTTGCAGAAACCAAAATTGAGCTATCATTTGATATATGTACAGATGATTTGCATGGGACAGAAGACTTGTTTTTACCATAAATCAAATTAGCAACATTTTCACTGCAAAACTTGTCTTAAATTATTCAACGTTATTTGACACTGCAGAGCAAGTACTAGATCTTTCCTTGTTCTTGAAGTTAGAAGGTTAAATAAATTCGAGAGCTAAGCAGACTTGAAGTATCATTTGTCTAATGGTCTCGGGTGACAGGGAGATGTGAGAGCTGTTTGCTGGCGCAACATAACATCCTCCCATTCTCCCTCCGGAATGCTCTTCCATATGCAAAGACCTACTTGGACCAGATACATATTCAGGACTCCTCCGTCTTCAACCAGCTTTAACTTTTAATGACGCAGTCTTCTTCGTGTTTGACTGCGAACCTATTATCCAGTAAGATCTCTTTCCAGTTTAATGATGATTAAAAACCTTGGTTAGGATCTGGATTAGAAACAAGCCCCAACCATTCAGGTGCATTATTCTTCTCCTGATGAACACAAAAATCAAAGATGAGTTTCACGATTTACAAGTACTTTAATTATATTTCTCTCTTCGATATATACGATAGCTCAGAAGTCTTTAAAAGTTAAGCCCGACGTAGCTGACAGAGTTGTAACGTTTTTATAAGTAGCCTCAAGACAGGCCTATTCGAATCTAGACAGGTTGTAATTTTTTTTTTTTTTTTTTGTCGTTGATTACAAAGGTTCATAATTGATAATAAAATAATAAACCAAAAATAGTTTTCAATAATTATTTCAATACTACTTAGGTTTAAATAAACAAAAAAGTGGAATATGGGTGGCACTTGTTATCACTCAATGAAGGGATGAGGTAGGGGTCAACCTAGGATGGGGGAGACCTAGCCGGGACTGACGCCGGGTTAACAAGCTATAAAATGAGGCAATGGGCTATGAGGCGATAGGGTCGCAAAGCATTAAGTCCTCTCAGTCCAAGAAGTCCAGATAACATGATCCGATTTTTGCTGGAACTAAGTCCCCCTCAAGTCCCGTACACACCTCACCGAGAGCCGACTTGATAAACTTGTTAGAGAAAGCTTTTCGTAGGACTGGCACTCAGGTTTAAAAACATAGGTGTCCCCACTATTACCTTAACGGATCAAACCCTTTCGCTCTATTGATTGTGTTAATAACTTTTTTGAGGGACATCGTGAAAACTGAACCGTAGTTAATACATCATCAATCCCTTTCTCTAATTACAAGTGAGCAAATATCAAGCCTTAATGTACATTGATTTTTTTTTCAAAATAATTTTTATTGACTGATATTACAATCTGTTCTAATTAGGACATTTATAATAGTGATCCATTACAATATTTACAAAGCAATGAATTTATAAAATAATGAAACTATATATATAATAAATAATCAATAAAATATGTTCAAAGTCTATATATAAGTCCCTCATACCTATATAAAAGACTAAAACATGCAGTAAGAATTGGGTTGTTTCACATGAAATGTCCGTTTTTATTGTTTATAAAATACATAAATGATTTTGCAGATCTCTTGTTTTCTTCCGAATGTTAACATATTTAAAGTAAAACATTACCTCTACCTTTGTCTTATAAACATTAGCTACCCAATCAATTACCCACTTTTTAGTATACCTCCAAATATGAACATGGAAACACGCGATTTTCGAGTAATATTTTTGTACAAGTTTAAACTCGGCCATTCAGCAGCTGAGGCCGCTAGAAATATTTGCAAGGCGTTTGGGGAAGGGAGTGTTAATGAACGGACCATTCGCCGTAGGTTTGCTAAGTTTTCAACTGGAGATAGCGACTTGAAAAACTTGCCTCGAGGAAGACCTCCATCCGTAATAGACAACGATGTCCTCAAACATACAGTAGAAGGAAACTCATAACAACTAAATGCAAGTGCATCTACCGTTTCCAGACATTTAAAGTG